>CM030359.1:442156974-442496974 GCA_017893485.1 Hemerocallis citrina | reverse complement strand
TCCACCTCTCCGTTCGCCTACCCTACTCTCCGCCACCTACCTCTTTACCAAATCTCATTCTTGGACCCAATACCATAGTCATCCCCATCTTCAACCCGTACTCTTTTCCAAATTCAAATTTCAGAATTTCAAAAACACAAATTAGAAATTGAAAATAAAATGAGGTAATATATTAGGATTTCAGAAATTAATACATATACCATACGTAGATATAATTGATTTAGTTAAGCAAAAATTTTGAAAACCATTTTTCACGAACACATTGTGTGCTACATAGGTATTTTATCAAATACTTAATTAGCAAAGTACATTTCTAGTAATTAAGTTCCAAATTTATAGGTTTGAGGCTTTTATATTATTTTTTAATGAAAATGTGCGTACTGCATGTGTTAATAAATGTGAACTCCTCATTTTGCTCTCCTTTCTTAATTTGAAATAAAGAAAGGAAAGAGGTTGACACTCACTCTCCCACAATACTACAATTCACCAAATTACCCTGTGCAAATTGCACAGACTAACATAATTTTGAGGGACTTATAAAATTGTATTATACTTAAAAATTTAGAAATGCCTTAGCTATTTCAATCAAAATATAATGAAAAGATGAAAAATCTACAAATTAACTAATTCATACTTTCAAACCAACCAACATCATACTATATTTCTATTCAATTAAAAGAATATACGAATAATTACCGAAATTTAGAGATGCTAAAAAAGAGACTTACAATCTTGTCAGAATCCTTCATTCTAAAGCTTGCTTGCAAATACTCATATTGTCTGTGAAGTCCCTCAATATTTGCCTCCAACTGTTTTATATTACTCCTTAGTTGTGTCTCTATAAAATGATTCACCAATACTTTTCAAACAAAACAAAAGATATAGAAAATATACCACTATTTGCATGTTGTTTTTCTTCTGATTCCAGCATATTCCGAAGCTTCTCTTGCTTCATCAAATTTTCATTTTCTCATTTCATCAACCATTTGATGCAAGTCCTTGGCTTTCTTGTATATTCACTCATTTGTTCACTTTTACCCTAATAAAATAATAAAATAATAAAATACAATAATAATAAAATGGACCAAACTATTAACTTTCATGCTTTTTACCATCATCTACAATCCATCATTCTTCGTAAATAAAAATTTAATGATAATATTACTTAGAATGTAAAAGTCCAAATGAAAACAGATAATAATTAGAAGAAAAGGCCAACATATGCAAGTCGGTTCGTTCCAATCTCGCACCTGACGATCCTCCTTTTCTAATCTGAAACCCTACATTATTAGGTTTGCATCTGATCCCGAATCTCAAAACTTGACCATACTATCATAAAAAAGCAGAAAAATACTCAGACACAAACAAATTAAATATTACCCAGAAAAATGATATAAAAACTGAAACAACAATTCCAATTGAAGAAAGATTGTTCAAATAATTACGAGAGATTGTTAAAAATAAATGAAAAGCTCAAGGATGTAACAAAAGTAATTTTTCATGATAAATAATTATGAGAAGTAGTGAACACAATTACCATCAAACTGAAGAATAAAAGTTGATCTTCAGGTAACCTACATCTGGACCAATTGTAGCGACGACATGACATACAGGACTAAATGTCATCTCCGTAATCTCTGTGTGTACACATTGGAGAGAGTAGTGTAAATCAGTGAATAAACAAAACCAAACATATAATAAATACTTACATTACCTCTTACGTTCTAATAGTTTATCTTTTTCTTCATCTCTTCGCTTTTTGAAATCCCAATTTCTACCATGGCCTCTAAAATCTAATTTATTTGGATCTGAAGAAACAAAGAATCAAGAACAGAACATTAGTTAGGATTTGATCTGAAAATAACAAAATAATTTATGTAAACAAAAAAATAAAGATAGGAAAAAGAAAGAGAGAAGAGAGTACCTTTGTGCTTTGGAGGCTTGCTAGGAGGAGAAGGACAAGGAGGTTCTAGTTGGAGCTAGGAGCTAGAAGAGATATCTTTGTTTGTGATTTTTCATTCTTCATAGAGGTGGGTGATTTCTTGCTTTTAATGTAGAGATTGCATGCTAAAAATTATAAATGGGTAGTATAAATTGAATGTGATGTGAAATATGTAGATAAAATACATGCTAGTGTAATATGCAATAATCTTGTTGAGATTAAGTAAATAATTGCTACCATGTTAATTAAAAAGAAGATTTCGACTAAAGAATTAATAATATGAATCATGCTAGAATGTTTGTAAATTTATGTATGTCGAATGTGTGATTTGTATGAGAATTTGTTGAAGAATGTTATATTCAATATATGCTTTAGAGTCTTGATGATTAAGAAAGAAGAAAGAAAGAAAAACAATTTTAGTTATTGCCATGAAACATGTTGACTTATGCTTTTTTTTTTTGAGGGAAAAGGTGGAATAAGGCCACCTTGTTTTACTAATAAGAAGTTAACAAAACACCCCCAGCATACTGGGATAAGTTACAACCTACAGATAGAAAAAAAAACATGAAGCGACATGACCTGTACATATAATCAGCTCTCACTCTAAACTACGAGGACCAACTAATTGTATGTCCGTCAAGCAAGCTTCGAGCACCCACCTCCACGGTATGCGTACACCCACCTGAAGCGAATCAAGCGGGATTTGAAAATTTGCCACTCCCATCCTTCTACCTCACCAAAGCAACTTCACACATGGCCCAGTCGGAGTCGCACCCAAAAGGAGAGCCGTGGAGAGGGTACTCACCTCTGTTACGCTATAGCTTTCATCAGCAATTTCTCACCAAGCAAAACACTCGGTCACCCTAATCACGAACACCGACAAAGAAAGAGCCGTAAAGAGGATACCTACATCTCTCACACACATCTACTCTCTCTAGTGATATCTCACAAACACTAACAGACACCAGCACAGAGTAGTGAGAAGCAACATCTTTACTCTCTCACTCTGTCACTCTCTCTCTCACGCAAAACCCGAAACAATCACAACTAACAGAAGCATCACCTTCCCCTTTCGCCCCTACGGGCAGTGGACGTTGTAGATTGCAGGTTTATTGATGAGGGCATAGTGGTGGCGCTGTTGCGAAACCTGTGGCCGTTGATTAACGGGTGTCGAATTCAGGATGCGACTACCCCACTACTGATCAAAAACAGATACATCTCCACCTCAACAATTTCTACAGGACACTTCATGGGGGGACCCCATCTGCAGGCCCAAGCCTCACTTAGTGCTATAAAGGTGTGCACCTATGGGGGGACCCCGTCTTCGGGCCCTAGCCTCGTAACCGTGCAACACCGATCCCAGGCACCTCCTCCACTCCCCCCCACACAAACTCAACCCGCTGTCTTCTCTAACATCGGTACTACCATCACACTTACTTTCTCTTCTTCGCATACACAAGTGAGCACACATCACGGAGGGACCCCATCTTTGGGTCCAAGCTCCACAATCATGCAAGACAACTTAACTCTCGGCATCTGCATAGACACTACCAACCCTCACAAAAACAAGCCGAGAGTGTGGACATGGTGGCAAGCGCACAGAACATCCGGGCAAAAAACTAGCAAATCCACCCAATCCCAACCTAACCCCAACCCCAATCCCAAACAACATACCCCCAAACCATCACCAACAGTCGACGGGGGTGGCAGCAGATCCGACCATCGGACGTGGTTGACGGCCCACCACGTAGCTAAGGCCGACAGGGCATTGACGGGAAGGTAGATCGGGGAGGTGCACTGTGATTTTGGAGCTCCGACAGATCTGAGAGAGGGCACGGGGGCAGTGGAGTTAAATATCAATGTAGATCACTGGCGCTACGGCGACGTTGCTTTGGCTGAGGTTGAAACAAGTGAGCGCACATCATGGAGGGACCCCATATCGAGCCCAAGCCCTATAATCGTGCAATACAACACACTCCACACCTCTCATGCAAGACCAACACCAACACCGCACCAATAGCTACTCCATTCGCAGGGGGCGGGGGGGGGCAGTCGACCAGACAGGTGGACATGGCTGGTGCAAATTTCCCAAAGGACATCGACGACCAGATCACCGCTGATTAGAACAGCAGTCGCCGTCGGTGGGAGGGGGGCGGCGCACCACCTCGCTCTTCTCACCATTTCCCAAAATTTCCATCAAATTTGACTCCTTTCGTATATGAAAATCCCCCCCCTTTCATCTCCCTCTGCCTTCCTCTCCTCCAGTAATTCCAACTCCCCAACTCCGACGTCACTTCTCCTATTGCACACAATAGCAACCCTACAAACCTTACATCTACTGGATCTTCGATTCTCCTTACCAGTCGAAATGGTAGCTCGTTTCTGCCTCTTCTCTAGAGGCAGTGCTCCGTTTGGCGACTTCACTGGCAGCATATTAGGGTTTCGGCGGGAGGAGAAGATGAGGTCTGGGAGATGGCGATTCTATTGGTGAGGACTTCACTAGGGTTTTGAAAGTCGGCATCGTCATCGTCATCGCTGTCCACGGCGTCGGCACGAGGAGCTCGCAGGCCCCGTCTTCGAAGTAGCACCTTCGACTCGGCTTGAGGAGGGTGCGGGAGAGGAGCACGTCGGGCGGAGGGCGACGGGGCAGCGACGACGAGCCCTAGCCGCCGCCCCCCATTTTTTTCAGATCTAGTGTTTGTTTTTGGGATTTGGGGGTTTGTTTTTCCTTAGCTTTGAAGAGTGTTAGCAACCAGAATAAGTCTATTGTTGGTTACTGTTGTTGGTAGTGGGAGGTGATGTTGCTTTGTGACTTATGTTGAAAATACAAATTTTGCATAAATGAATTTTCTCTGAGATATTCATGGACGATTAAGAGACATGTTTGTTTTATTACAAAATTTTAATTAGTATAATGGAGTACATAAACTATTTCTAATGAATATGATTCTTCAATTCAAGTTTTGAGAAAATGTAAATTAGCATGTAAAAATGAAAAGGAAAACGATTTAAAAATGGAAATATATTCTTTAAAGTGAATTGAAATTTGTTAGTTGTTGTCTTAAAATTCATCTCAGTCAAAAAGAGAAGTTTATTTTAATATCCCAAAGGATTGGATCATTGGATAAACGAGTTTTTCAAAAAAGAACCAATTACTGAACAGTATGAACAAAAGTATATTAATACAATTCCTAAACAGAAATCACACTTGAACTTACTGGTTAGTCAGTGCACCACAGAGCACTGTTTGTGAGAGATCTTGGCTTTGAAACTTGATAATCACATCTTTATTTTGATTCACTCAATAAAATCCGAACCGGTACTGTTTGTATAAAGTGGTTTTTAATTCGGTTTATGACACAAAGTCCAAATGGACTTGGTGGCTAGCTCATTGGGATTTGGGTGCTGCTGTTGAGTGTCGGCAGGTCCCTAATTCGAAACCGCATGCCACCTTTTTTTTTTTTTTTTGAGTTTTTATTTCATTTTGGGACTTTTCTGATATGAAGAAGGTTTGGGAAAAAAGGAATTCATTTTTATATGAAATCACATAAAGAATTATTAGAAATAGTTTTTAAATTCATTCGTGTATATTTTGAGAAAGTGAAAAGGGAATTGAAATAGTAACTGCCTTTGTTCCCAAAATTATTATTTGAGTAAATGACTTTAAATTTTTTTTTTGAAGAGAAAAATATGTGATAAGTTATGAGATTCTCTTGTTATAAACGAACAATTTTGTTGAATAAGAAATGCTAGATGAGATTAAAATCTAGTGAGAATTCATATAGAACTTTGGGAAGAATTACTATATCACTTGATTGCCTTGATGAGACTATATGAATATGCTTGTTTGTGGTTGAGAATTTTTATGTGATTAAGTTCGTAGATGAGATTTGGATCTATGCTATAAGTTCATGAAAAGAATTATTGTCTTTGAAAGATAGTGAATGAATCAAATGAATGATGCTAAAACAAGACATTTATCAAATTGTGAATAAGTTGAAGATAAGCATAAGTTAAGACATGATTATTGAGGGGTATGAATACCCAAGGTTTCTTGTACATGAAAAATTGTGATTTAGAGTTAGTAAGACTTCGAGTACCGGCACTATTGAAATAAAAGAGTTGAGATATAATTTTGAGATATTGCCATGGAGCTATCTCGTATTTTTGTGACTGAGTCCGGTAGGAGGTAAAACTAATTCTAGGTATGATGAATTATTCATGTCTTGAACTTAAGAATTAGGCACTTAAGAGAAGTGTAGTAAACTTGGGCAAACGTAAGTGGGGCAGTCTATATAGTCGGGCGGTGTACTCCGGGACTACAGACCCAGTCGGGCGGTGTAGTCAGGGACTGAGGTTGCTTCGATAGAGATGAAATTTTATTTTGAAATCCGAGACTATGCGTAGTCGGGCGGATAGTTTATCGTACTCCAGTGTATATACGTATACCGGGGCCAGAGGGGCACTTACGGGGTATTCGCACAACGAGGAGTCTGTATAACAGTCAGGCGGTGTACTCCGGGACTGGGATCCGTACTCGTGGAATATCTGAACCTTGTTGTTACTACTGGGTAGTGTCATGACGAGGGATCGAACCCTTTATTTTTTTTTATTTTTTTTGAGTTTTTATTTCATTTTGGGACTTTTCTGATATGAAGAAGGTTTGGAAAAAAAATTCATTTTTATATGAAATCACATAAAAAATTATTAGGAATAGTTTTAAAATTCATTCTTGTGTATTTTGAGAAAGTGAATAGGGAATTGAAATAGTAAATGCATTTGTTCCCAAAATTATTATTTGAGTAAATGACTCTTTTTTTTTTAAGAAAAAAATATGTGATAAGTTATGAGATTCTCTTGTTATAAACGAACCCTTTTGTTGAATAAGAAATGCTAGATGAGATTAAAATCTAGTGAGAATTCATATAGAAATTTGGGAAGAATTACTATATCACTTGATTGACTTGATGAGACTATATGAATATGCTTGTTTGTGGTTGAGAATTTTTATGTGATTAAGTTCCTAAATGAGATTTGGATCTATGCTATAAGTTCATGAAAAGAATTATTGTAACCCCTGTTTCCGTAAATACGTATTTCTAAATATTTTTCCGTATTTTGATTTTTATAAACTTGTTTTGTGCTCAACTGATTTCGGGTCTTGTACTAAGTATTTTCTACTAGACGATTATATATACTTTGAACAACAATGTAATTTTCTATTTTTAATTGATAGATTATTTATTTGTTATATTATTACGGTTTGAATTCTAATAAATTGTTAGTCTCAAATTCTAATACATATATTATTATCATTATCATTATTATTTCTATTATTAGTATTATTATTGATTAAAGCCCATCGATTTTGATATATATTATATTATTTAATTAATTAATTTGAAGCCCAAAGAGTAGCCATCCCTTGTTGGATTTTAGCCCATTGATTTTTTTATACATGTTATATTATTTAATTAATTTATTTAAAGACCAAACTCAATTATTTAATTTAAGCCCAATGGTTTTAAACCCAATACCCGCTAACCCAAACCCCAAACTCAATTGTTGACCAGTAATCCCTAAATTTCTCCCGTAACCCCCTCTCCCTAAAATATCTCCTCCACTAATGTTGATCCCCGTAACCCCCTACCCCTACAATTACTCTCTCCCTTAATTTTATATTATTTCTATATCATTAAAATATTAATCCTCGCCTTCTCTCTCCTTCCCTGTTAAAAACCAAAACAGAAAACAAAACCAAAACAAAACGAAACCCAAACTCCCCTTCTCTTCCTCCCCGCTCACCCTACTGTCGAACCCACCAAACCCCCTCATCACCTTCGCCTCCACCGTCGTCAACCCCGCAGTCACCCTCATTGCCGTCGCCACCACCTCCGTTTCTCCTCCATCGCATCACCGCCATCGTCGACCACCGAAGAACCCAACTCGACTCCTCGAACCCCGTCGCCTTGCCTTCCGCTCGAACCCAACACCTCTCCGACCACCGCCTTCTACCACCGTGCTCCTCCGCAACCACCGCAGACACTCGTCGACGTCCAAGCGCCGAGAACTTCTCCAACGTCGCCTCCTCTGTTCCATCGAGAAAATAGAGTGCGGCTTCCATCGCCCCCAGTCGCGTCGCCATTGCTGTCCAGCGCGCCTCGCCGTCAGCATTGCACCGCCCTAGCAGCCGCCTCGCCCAGTCGCCAGGGTCGCCGCTCTCCCTCGCTCTCTGTTTCGACGAAGAAGGAAGAAGAAGAAGTCGTTTAAGGCGGGATTGAATCTCGACCATTAGATCGCATCAAGATTCGTGCACCCAATCTGATCTGATCGCTATCCCCTGTTTTGGATCCGATCGGGTGTGAAGAAGGAATTCCATTGGACGATTCGGTGTTCTGTGTTTGGCCACACCAAATCCAGATTCACCGTTTGCTGTTTTGGCTGATCGGGTGTGGAGGATTGTTGCTATCTACTAGCTTTCTTCGCACGGTCTTCGCACGCATTCTTGGGATTGCTCCCCAGGATTCTGATCCCGTTATTCTTTATTTATTTTCGAACCGTCTACAAATTAAAAGGCAAGTCATTTCTATCGAATGTTTTTTGTATCATATTCGATAATTTTTATTGAATTCCGCAAGTGGATCCTATTTAAAATCGTAACATATTATTGTATCTATCGTTGAGATGCCACGGATTTACACGAGCGAATCCAAGTGGTAGTCTCGACATCGTGCCATCTTTTTGCCTCTAATGTATAGAGATATTCATACACCATATAGTTATAGTTATTGATTATAAAAATAGGGAATTATAGACACATTTCATATCATGACATTAAATGACAATTAGCTATAGTAGATTGTAGAAAATTAGTTGATTGTTAATGTGATTGTTATTGCTAGATTGTTGAATAGTAATTATAAGAATGTTGGACATCACCTACATTAATACCATGTTCACATAAGGTTGATTCGCTGTGATTATGATTAATTAAACTCCAATTACTATCCTTAATTTTTTTAACCATTTTATTTAGAATGAACATGTAGACCATTCTGGAATTTACACTAATCTGAACCTTAATGTGCTGTTTAGACCTAGAACACTTCATTAAAATCAGAAACTTCCTGAAAGTAAATCGTAGCCCTATCTGTCTAGATGTCGATAGACACCAGAACTTTCGAATTCGGACATATACTGCCCCAGTTATGAACCTTTTACCACAGCTGCGCTGTAATTACAGATTTACGTACATAACAGGTTAGGCTTATGAATTAAGTGAACTAATGATCATATATGGCCAAGATAAATTCCAGATTTGTAAATAACATGTTTAGGGTGTTAAAAAGTATTTTTACTGATTTTTATAACATTTATTTACTGTCTTTATAATTAAAATTAGATAACATCTACGCCCAGCCAGAAACTAAAACCTGTAAAGATCACTGAATTTCGCCTAGCTACCGTTGTCGGAATGTAACTTTTAAGTGTGCGTTGGAACCGGGCAGGAGTCTAGTTTCTAGACCACTTGACGGATCCACATTTGCTGTCCTGTAGAAACGGGAATACTGATTTTGGTACAACAACCTACTGCTGTTCAGAATTGGGATTTTATATTTTATAATGTACAATTGTGTTATTAATGTTATATTTAGTGTATTTAATTGTATATAGTATATTGCATGATCTTAGCGTTGTTTTGTCACCTTCTCTAGCGTCCCTTATTAATTGTATTATTGTATGATAATTGAGTAAAGAAAGTAAATCAAACTGGGGTTAAGGGTTGATTAAGGAAGTTGATGACATAGTGACTGTACTCGGAAGAGGGGCCCGTGTTTCCCTAATTATCGGTCTATCGGTCTATCGGTCTATTGGTCATATCGGTCATCGTTTAATTGCAGATTACTGACTTCAGTATCTCGATTAATTCGATCATCGGTCATTATTGAATAATGTTCCCGAGTACATGAACTATAGAATCTACCACCTTAGTCTAAGTGAAATTGATTGTATGCATCGAACCTGTGGTACGGCACACATGGGACACAGTAGTACGTGCATTAGCTAGGATTTAAAAATGAATAATAGACCTAAGGCTCTCCTCACATTATCATTGCATATTGTTATCTTAATGAACAGTGTTCTCATTATTATTGTCATTATTGGTATTGTTTAATGTTATTGTGGTAAATCGTATTTAATGCATATTTTATTGTTATCTGTTTTACACTGTTCAATACTATCGACTTCATCGTTCATTTGAATTCATTGCTATACCTTTATTGCCATTGTTTCACTGTTTCTCCACTTGCATGTCCACAACTTGCTCTAAGGACAAATTATTCTTTCTTTTTAGATGAACAAGTAACAGGTGTACAAGAAGAATTTTCAGAAGGCATTGGTGAGCAATTCTCTACGATTGGAGCTGGAGCCTATCGAGCTATTTGGTAAGTTCTTGTATTTCAGATTTGGTTATTGAATTTCATTATCGTTTATGTGATTATGTTTTTCTGCATGGTTGTGATTCATTTTTCTTATATTGTTGAGTTAAGACTGGTACAGCTTATGGATGATATGAGTTGGCGTACTTATATCATTCGCTGGGCCTCAGTTACGTGCCTGTGTTCCCGTATTCTGGGTAGCGGGGCGTGATAATTATTGCCTTTGAAAGATAGTGAATGAATCAAATGAATAATGCTAAAACAAGACATTTATCAAATTGTGAATAAGTTGAAGATAAGCATACATGATTATTGAAGGGTATGAATACCCAAGGTTTCTTGTACATGAAATTTTTTTGATTTAGAGTTAGTAAGACTTCGGGTACCGACACTATTGAAATAAAAGAGTTAAGATATAATTTTGAGATATTGCCATGGAGCTATCTCGTATTTTTCTGACTAAGTCCGGTAGGAGGTAAAACTAATTCTAGATATGATGAATTATTCATGTCTTGAACTTAAAAGTTAGGCACTTAAGAGAAGTGTAGTAAACTTGGGCAAACGTAAGTGGGGCACTCTATATAGTCGGGCGGTGTATTCCGGGACTATAAACCCAGTCGGGCGGTGTACTCCGGGACTGAGGTTGCTTCGATGGAGAAAAAAATTTATTTTGAAATTCGGGACTATGCGTAGTCGGGCGGATAGTTTATCGTACTTCAGTGTATATACGTATACCGGGGCTAGAGGGGCACTTACGGGGTATTCGCACGACGAGGAGTCTGTAAAATAGTCGGGCGGTGTACTCCGGGGCTGGGATCTGTACTTATCACGCCCCGCTTCCCAAAAATATGGAATACGAGCACGTGACGAAGCCCAGCGAATGATTTTTACATCATCCATAAGCTGTAGGATCGACCCAGCATCATAACAAGAATATAACCAGATTTATATATAACCAAGCATGCATGAATAATTATTTAAGCAACAGAAACAATTTAAATAAATGATAATATTCAAATAGTTCCCCATGTCTAGATCAAGTGTAAACTCAGAAGCAAGTCTTATACAGCAGGAGAAATAAATACCTTAAGGAAAGCAACCATTTAAACAGGTCCTTGCTCCAAGCAAAACCTGCAATGTCTGCTTGCCAATTCCAGCAGGAACCGCGTCTCCAAAGTCTGCTTAATAATTATAAACAGGGAAACAAAGGGAAAACAAGAGAAAATACCCTTAGTGCAAGCTAGGGCCACAAATAGTAAAAGCAAGTACAAGTATAGGGAACAGGAACTAGATTCAAGAATGTAACAGGGATACAACAAGTAGTGGGAACAACCAGGAATTAGCTAGTAAGGGCGGACTACTTAGTAAACAGGCTAGTTAACAACTACTAATGGTAAAACATATGTCAGGTGAACCTGTAGGGGTAACTAACATCACGTATCATGTTTCATGTGTCAGGTTTCATGTATCAAGTTTCATATTTCAAGTTACAGGTGTCAAGTTCAAGTTTCATGTATCAGATATCAGGTAACCAGGTAATCAGGTAGCAGGATAATCATGTATCAGGATAATCAGGTAACAGGATAATCATGTATCAGGTATTAAGTTCAAGTCTTGTGTGATTACTATCTAGGTAGCACGACATGCATCCATCATTTTACTACATGGTTGCTACAGTCAAAACAAATTTCGTTTAGACTAGTAATGGAGTCTATAGGGTGGTGTACTCAGGTATCAGGTATCAGGCAGGCACGGTTCATGAATACGAAATTAAATAACAGGTTCACGAAACGAGTTCGTGAATACTAACAGGTTCAAGGACCACACAGTGGTTCCATGAATACAACAGGTTCATGAGTCAAGTAACTGACTCCATGAATACATCACGTGCAACAGGTTCATGAGCCAAGTAACTGACTCCATGAATACATCACGTGTAACAGGTTCATGAGCCAAGTAACTGACTCCATGAATACATCACGTGCAACAGGTTCATGAGCCAAGTAACTGACTCCATGAATACATCACGTGTAACAGGTTCATGAGCCAAGTAACTGACTCCATGAATACATCACATGCAACAGGTTCATGAACCGAGTACTGGGAAACACGGGCCCCCTTCTGAGTACACTTACCTATATTGTCCACTCTATAGTCTTTCCCATAACCCCGGATTGTTATATTTGTTCAGGCAGAATTTGTATATTTGTATTTATGCATATGAAATAGTGTTGAAATAATGTAGATTAATTCTAAGGAAAAATTGGGGATGTCCTATAGGGTGTCCAGCAACTACATATAAAATTTGGGGTCAAACGCTCGCTGTTTACACAGCTAAAGTAATTTGTGAAGTAGATATAAACAGCAGTTTTGCAAATCTGCGTCTACTGACACAGCTGCAGTATAACTGCCATAACTCCTAGACCGTAGCTCCAAATTCGATCAACTTGGAGTCTATCGATATCTACACATCCGGATCTACATTTTATATTCAGGTCTCGAGCCCTAAATTCCAATGATAAAAGGGTCGAAACCGCAAAAGAACATTCAGACAGTAACACTCAGAATTTATTTACTAATATAGGTTTCATGGAAATATGTGATTTGGTGTCTACGTTATTAAGTAGCATAAATACATAATCATGGATGTCAAAACAGCAACTAATAAATATTTTGCAAGTCATAATAGTCGCAAATTCGTCAAAATACTAACTTTATATGCGTCTACAATTTCTAGGGGTCCTTAATTCATATGTCTGTGATTCACAAGTTCAAGGGGTAAAAGAGTCCAATTGATTTTTATTTAATACGAGGAAGTTTTGTGACTCTTAGATTTGTAGGTTGAAGGTTCGAAATTGATTTACAAATGATATTCAAAGGGAGTCACAATCTAACTATATGTGGTATTTGCAAGAAAGCTTGTACTAGAGCAATAAAATGTACAAGATGAATACTTGCCTTAAATCGACGATTATAAACTCCACTTGTTGAAGCAATTAGAGGAGAAAAATCCCCGAAGATGGCCTCAAAAAGCGCGTGCAAAAATTGATCGGAGATCGCGTTTTCCCGCACACAGGATCTGTCCCGAACAGCGAACAGCAAGAAGGATCCGGTGCGGCACGAACAGGAAACAGCGAAGTCGACCAATCAGATCGTTTCCGAAACAGCGGATCCGAGGCCAGAACAGCGTGCAGCGGATCTGGATCTGGTGTGGACGAACAGGGAACAGCGATCTCAGCGCGGATCTTGGCGCGATCTGATGGCTGAGATTCGCTCCCGCCTTTTCCGCCTTCTTCTTCGTTCGTTCGCTGCTTCTTCGACGAACCGAGCGTGAGGGAGAGCGGCGACGGTGCGGTGATGGCTGCGACGGAGACACTACGTCGGGAAGCGACGCAGCAACGGCGGAGGAGCGAGGGTGACGGAAAGCGACGACGGCGGCGTGCTCCTCTGTTCGTGGGTTCGAAACAGAGGTGAGAGCGATCGGAGGAGTGGGTTGGGGTGTTGGCGAGGCGGCGAGGGCTGACGAGGTGATGGGGGCGGTGACAGGCGACGGGTTGCGAGGTTGGGTGGATGAAGACGATGGTTTGGAGCGGTGGTTGAGAATTGGGTTCGAAGGTGGATTGGGTTCGGGTGATGGTGGTGGATGCAGGCGGTGGTGGTGTTGTGGGGTTGACGAAGAACGGAAGTCGAGTAGGTGGTGGAGTTGTGGAGATGGTGGTGGCGAGCGACGGGGATGGGTTGATGGCGAGAAAGATGGAGACGAAGGAGATTGGAGAAGGTGATTAGCGGCGGTAGTTTTGATTAGGGTTTAACAGTGATGATTAGGGTTAGGGATTAGGGTTATATAGTAGGGTTTGTGGGTATTGGGTTTTGGGGATCCGTTCAAAAAGAGTCCAACAGATGAAATGGTCAAAATGCACAATAATGGGGATTAGAGAGATAAACGAGAAGAATCGGTCTATTTCTCATGAAGAACGGTGCAAGTGACACACAATCGAATTTGACAAAAGAACCCACAATTTCGAGTTGAGACAAAAATAATGATTTTATTTGAACAGAACAAAATACGGAATCTCAAATAGACAAAAGAGTACAATTGAGAGAAATACAGTATAAAATACGAATACGGGGTAACAGGAGTTACAAATCCTACCCACCTTACACAAAAATTTCGTCCTCGAAATTTGCTTAGGCGGTACATAGGACAGGGTAAAGTAACTTAGGGGCGGGTAACAAACAAGGGATCCAAAGAAAAGTTAACTTGGTGGTAACACCAAAATAAGAAGGGGGTGGATAACAACGATGGTCAAATGGATGGCATGAAAGAGAATAACAATATCTAAAGGATCCAAATAACACAAGATAATAAATACGATGAAGGAGTAGGCAGAACTGAAACCAAGGAGATGGAAGACAGGAAAGAATTGAATCCAATAATGAATGAGTACATGATGGCAGGATGGAATGTAAGAAGGAAACAACCGGTATCAAAAACGAAGAAGAACACTGAACACCACAAGACTTGCAAGATAACAAGGCAATGAGGTGAACGAAATAGAAAGAGCTGGAATCGAAGAAGGGAGCGACAAGGGAAAAAAAATGCACCACGCAATGAGTCAATGGATGAGAACAAAACAAGAGATAGGGGACAGCAAGTGGTGCAAGGAATGGAACAAAACACAATACAAGAAAGGAGAAACAACAACATGATCCTGGGTCCTGTGGGTCATGGGCCCACCACGCTTCCGCTGCGTTACTTTGATGGTGACACTCCAAGCTCCAGACATGTTGTAGACCACGTGGCACCAAGCGACGATCCGAGCAGGAAGAAAGGAATGAGGCACCAGATCAAAGAGAGTATGGGTTCAGGATAGATATAAACAAGGATGCAAAGAATATAAAATTGAGCTTCAATTCAAATAATCAAAATATATAGTATACATCAAAACTAATGACTTTAACATGAATACTAATAGTAACAATATCCATGATAATAATATCAACAGTAATAGAAAATAATAATGACAATAAAAACTAATAATAACAATAATAATAACAAAATTAGCAATATTAGTAACAAAATAATAATAATAATATCAATAATAATAACAGAAATAAAAACCGTCATAATCATACAGGTAATAATAATACGATGAAATAAAAATATCAATAATACTAATAATAACGATAATACATACATGACAAAGTAGAATTCAACACATTCATGAAAATAACGCAATAATAATAATAATAGCATTAAAAATAATATCAATAATGATAATAAATAATATGACAATAGCAAAAATAACAATAATATCAATAAAGCAACAGTAATAATAATAAAAATAATAACAGTAATAAAGGTGATGAAAACGATAATAATAACATCAATTGAAATGACAGTAATATTAATAATACCAATAATAACGAAAGTATTCTTTTACCATCAGTTTCATTATATAAGTAACGAGTCTTGAAAAATAAATTAGTAATAGGTAGAAAATCTTGCCTCCTTAACATCAAGTTACATATTTGCCTTCACGACATCAGGTTTCAAATTGCCATCCAAATATTCGGCTGCACATTTTGCCTCGCCGATATCTAGTTGCAATTTGCCTCCATTGACATCGAGTTGCATATTTGCCATCTCGACATTAGGTTGCGTCGAAGTAGTGAAATGTATATAAAATTGAGCATGATCAGGCTCAAAACAATTTAATAATAATGATAGTAGTAGCGAAAGAAAATAATAGTACTAATAACAATAATAATATAAAAAGGTCCATATTAATAACAATAGAATAACAATGATCATGACAATAATAATAATAGTAATAGCAAAAGAATGATAACAATAATAATAATATTAACAATAATAATGAAATAGTGAAAACAACAATAAGAATATCAATAGTAGTAACAATAATAATAATATTAGTAATGATAGTGAAAATAATAGCAATGATACTAATGGTAGTAAAAATAGCATTATACAACGAAATAAGAATTTGTCTTATCTAATAATAATTCAGTAGAAATATATAGTCGATTGAAAATGAAAAGTGAGTTAAAATACATCATCGTTCGAAATAACAAAATCCTTGTTGAGATACATCTTCATAGAAGATCGAAAATAAATATAATAATTAATAATCAAAATATAGAAAGTATTCGGAAGATAATAATAATAATAATAATTATAAGGAGAAAAATAAGTAGGAGAAAAATGAAGCTACATCCAATAAGGAGTTAAAGAGAATGATGACTAGAAGGGACAAAGGAAAATTAAGGAATTGAATATGAAGGAAGGAGGACGAGGGCAAAATCGGAATTGAAGAGAATATAGCGGGAAAGAAATAACCAACATGATACTCAATATGAATCAACAAATGAAAATGAATGCAAGGCAGGGAAAGCAATGAATGACACACAAGCTGAAATAAGAAGGGGTCAACGAGGCAAGCAGAAGATAAGAGATTGCTTGCACCGAAATCAAAAGAATATGAGTACGGAAGAATAAATTGTACCCAATAAGAAATCAACAAATCAGGACGAATGCAAGAGATGGAAGGAAGCAAGGAGTCAAAGAATTGGATATGAAGAAATCAAAATGGATGGGATAAGACTTGTATCCAGATCGAGTTGACTATTAAATTATTCATGTGGTTGCATGGCCTGTTTAATGTTGAGTTAATCCTGACTGAGTCAAGCATGTCTAATGTATTAGTTAGACTAACACATTAGCCAAACCTGGCTCTGATACCACTAAAAACCTTGTCACGCCCCGCTTCCCAAAAATATGGAATACGAGCACGTGACGAAGCCCAGCGAATGATTTTTACATCATCCATAAGCTGTAGGATCGACCCAGCATCATAACAAGAATATAACCAGATTTATATATAACCAAGCATGCATGAATAATTATTTAAGCAACAGAAACAATTTAAATAAATGATAATATTCAAATAGTTCTCCATGTCTAGATCAAGTGTAAACTCAGAAGCAAGTCTTATACAGCAGGAGAAATAAATACCTTAAGGAAAGCAACCATTTAAACAGGTCCTTGCTCCAAGCAAAACCTGCAATGTCTGCTTGCCAATTCCAGCAGGAACCGCGTCTCCAAAGTCTGCTTAATAATTATAAACAGGGAAACAAAGGGAAAACAAGAGAAAATGCCCTTAGTGCAAGCTAGGGCCACAAATAGTGAAAGCAAGTACAAGTATAGGGAACAGGAACTGGATTCAAGAATGTAACAGGAATACAACAAGTAGTGGGAACAACCAGGAATTAGCTAGTAAGGGCGGACTACTTAGTAAACAGGCTAGTTAACAACTACTAATGGTAAAACATATGTCAGGTAAACCTGTAGGGGTAACTAACATCACGTATCATGTTTCATGTGTCAGGTTTCATGTATCAAGTTTCATATTTCAAGTTACAGGTGTCAAGTTCAAGTTTCATGTATCAGATATCAGGTAACCAGGTAATCAGGTAGCAGGATAATCATGTATCAGGATAATCAGGTAACAGGATAATCATGTATCAGGTATTAAGTTCAAGTCTTGTGTGATTACTATCTAGGTAGCACGACATGCATCCATCATTTTACTACATGGTTGCTACAGTCAAAACAAATTTCGTTTAGACTAGTAATGGAGTCTATAGGGCGGTGTACTCAGGTATCAGGTATCAGGCAGGCACGGTTCATGAATACGAAATTAAATAACAGGTTCACGAAACGAGTTCGTGAATACTAACAGGTTCAAGGACCACACAGTGGTTCCATGAATACAACAGGTTCATGAGTCAAGTAACTGACTCCATGAATACATCACGTGCAACAGGTTCATGAGCCAAGTAACTGACTCCATGAATACATCACGTGTAACAGGTTCATGAGCCAAGTAACTGACTCCATGAATACATCACGTGCAACAGGTTCATGAGCCAAGTAACTGACTCCATGAATACATCACGTGTAACAGGTTCATGAGCCAAGTAACTGACTCCATGAATACATCACATGCAACAGGTTCATGAACCGAGTACTGGGAAACACGGGCCCCCTTCTGAGTACACTTACCTATATTGTCCACTCTATAGTCTTTCCCATAACCCCGGATTGTTATATTTGTTCAGGCAGAATTTGTATATTTGTATTTATGCATATGAAATAGTGTTGAAATAATGTAGATTAATTCTAAGGAAAAATTGGGGATGTCCTATAGGGTGTCCAGCAACTACATATAAAATTTGGGGTCAAACGCTCGCTGTTTACACAGCTAAAGTAATTTGTGAAGTAGATATAAACAGCAGTTTTGCAAATCTGCGTCTACTGACACAGCTGCAGTATAACTGCCATAACTCCCAGACCGTAGCTCCAAATTCGATCAACTTGGAGTCTATCGATATCTACACATCCGGATCTACATTTTATATTCAGGGCTCGGGCCCAAATTCCAATGATAAAAGGGTCGAAACCGCAAAAGAACATTCAGACAGTAACACTCAGAATTTATTTACTAATATAGGTTTCATGGAAATATGTGATTTGGTGTCTACGTTATTAAGTAGCATAAATACATAATCATGGATGTCAAAACAGCAACTAATAAATATTTTGCAAGTCATAATAGTCGCAAATTCGTCAAAATACTAACTTTATATGCGTCTACAATTTCTAGGGGTCCTTAATTCATATGTCTGTGATTCACAAGTTCAAGGGGTAAAAGAGTCCAATTGATTTTTATTTAATACGAGGAAGTTTTGTGACTCTTAGATTTGTAGGTTGAAGGTTCGAAATTGATTTACAAATGATATTCAAAGGGAGTCACAATCTAACTATATGTGGTATTTGCAAGAAAGCTTGTACTAGAGCAATAAAATGTACAAGATGAATACTTGCCTTAAATTGACGATTATAAACTCCACTTGTTGAAGCAATTAGAGGAGAAAAATCCCCGAAGATGGCCTCAAAAAGCGCGTGCAAAAATTGATCGGAGATCGCGTTTCCCGCACACAGGATCTGTCCCGAACAGCGAACAGCAAGAAGGATCCGGTGCGGCACGAACAGGAAACAGCGAAGTCGACCAATCAGATCGTTTCCGAAACAGCGGATCCGAGGCCAGAACAGCGTGCAGCGGATCTGGATCTGGTGTGGACGAACAGGGAACAGCGATCTCAGCGCGGATCTTGGCGCGATCTGATGGCTGAGATTCGCTCCCGCCTTTTCCGCCTTCTTCTTCGTTCGTTCGCCGCTTCTTCGACGAACCGAGCGTGAGGGAGAGCGGCGACGGTGCGGTGATGGCTGCGACGGAGACACTACGTCGGGAAGCGACGCAGCAACGGCGGAGGAGCGAGGGTGACGGAAAGCGACGACGGCGGCGTGCTCCTCTGTTCGTGGGTTCGAAATAGAGGTGAGAGCGATCGGAGGAGTGGGTTGGGGTGTTGGCGAGGCGGCGAGGGCTGACGAGGTGATGGGGGCGGTGACAGGCGACGGGTTGCGAGGTTGGGTGGATGAAGACGATGGTTTGGAGCGGTGGTCGAGAATTGGGTTCGAAGGTGGATTGGGTTCGGGTGATGGTGGTGGATGCAGGCGGTGGTGGTGTTGTGGGGTTGACGAAGAACGGAAGTCGAGTAGCTGGTGGAGTTGTGGAGATGGTGGTGGCGAGCGACGGGGATGGGTTGATGGCGAGAAAGATGGAGACGAAGGAGATTGGAGAAGGTGATTAGCGGCGGTAGTTTTGATTAGGGTTTAACAGTGATGATTAGGGTTAGGGATTAGGGTTATATAGTAGGGTTTGTGGGTATTGGGTTTTGGGGATCCGTTTCAAAAAGAGTCCAACAGATGAAATGGTCAAAATGCACAATAATGGGGATTAGAGAGATAAACGAGAAGAATCGGTCTATTTCTCATGAAGAACGGTGCAAGTGACACACAATCGAATTTGACAAAAGAACCCACAATTTCGAGTTGAGACAAAAATAATGATTTTATTTGAACAGAACAAAATACGGAATCTCAAATAGACAAAAGAGTACAATTGAGAGAAATACAGTATAAAATACGAATACGGGGTAACAGGAGTTACAGTACTCGTTGAATATCTGAACCTTGTTCTTACTACTGGGTAGTGTCATGACGAGGGATCGAACCTTTATTGTGGAGTACGTAGGTGCCTGCCCTCGGACCTATGTAGTATGTGATGCATAGAATGAACAAGTATGCATTAGTGTCATCTTAGTATAAAAAAGGTGTGCATTAAGCATTAAGGCATCACATACACTTACATATTTAGAATAATCACTTTTGACACTTTATTGTTCATTCAAATTTGTGGTTTGTTAAAGTATTGAGATCGTTATATGTAAGGCATAGAGAAGATGACCGAGTATAACATTTTCGTCAGTTGTAAGTGACTGACGTGCCCACAGCTTATTATGCAGGTAATGGACATTTTCATGAAGAAGTAAAGATGTTACGATGTTGTTGATAAAGTTGTATTTTATTGTTGTATTTCTTTTATTCTTCCGCTGTGTAAATCAAATGTAAAGAAGTCTGATATATGATGAAAAGTTTTAATTTTCTTGTAAAATTATACGAAGTGAAGTGTAAAGATCCTGTGAAATCTCGAATTCGGTCCTATTTAGAATTCGGGGCGTTACACTATAACCCTATTATTCAAATTTCATATTTTTTGGGGGTATTTTTTAAAAACGGGTCCGGATCCGGATCGATTCTATTCCAAACCCGGATCCGGAAGTGCATCAAGTCTTATTTTAGGATCCGGATCCGGATCCGTATAGATCAGGTCGGTTCCGGTCCAATACCAGGTCTGGGTATCGGGTAATTGTGACACTGCTTTATACAAGCTACATGTGGGGAAATCCACATTGCAACAATAAATACATGGATGGTTTTCGGCATTGAGGCCTTTTCCTAGGAATGAGGAAGTTGCTATTCTCGACCCAGATGTTCGGGGTGTTTTCTGGGTACGGTAATAGTTTCTTCTGTTTGTACCCTTTTTATTAGCAAACAAATTTAAGAAGAAACTTAGCTAATCATGGTTGCACCATTCCATTTTTCACTCTCATTGTTGCTATACATGACTGTATATGCACAACCTCGACTTTGATGCTTTGGTATAGTGACAAGACTTTCATGCATAATGTAGTCCCAGCCTGCAAAACTCAACCCCGAGTGTTACAGTTTTGATACAGTGGCAAAGTCATTTTTGATAATTTTACATTTATAACTTGTTAGAGCATCCACATTGGTTTACTATAATATAAGGCAAAATAAGAAATAGCAAATAGCAAAAGAGGCGTTTGTATACTGGTTCGTTTCTCAAATTTTGGGGAATATATTTTTTTTAATCGAACAGAACATGTAAAAAACTTTTTTTTTTTTTGACTGGCAAAAGGTAGGATTATCCTACCTCACAGAATATATATATATAAATGTAAGGAGTTCTAAAACTATTACAAAAAAGACTATAGGAAGGTTCGATCGAGCATAGGGTGAATCTGAGATCGAGATGGCATGCTGTTGGGTCGTAGAGAGGACATTGGACTGTTGTTGTGCACCTCTACTAGTCCCAAAGACATGATCTCATCCCCCTTCTTCACCCGAAGCATAGCCCGTAACAAAAAGGAACCACCTTCAGTCGAAAGGAAATCATACAGTACTACTGAAAAAGTACTAGCAACTTAAGCATAATAGAGTTTTCCAACCAAAAAACATCAAAAATCAAAACATCATAAAGATCAGTTTGGTGGCTGGTGGCTACTAGGCTGAGCAGCTATCTCCCGCACTGTCAACTTGGTCGATCCGAATCAATGCCTACCTGAGGAGGGCATCCTGCATTCCCGCTTGTTCCATCTCCTGAAAGAGCCTCGCCTTCTTCTTGCTGCTATCCATATCAAAACCAAAAATTTGCATTAGTAATAATTTTCTTTTGTTACATATTCTTAGAAGAGAAAGTGTGCTCATTTCTAGCAAATCATAAACTCCAACAGATTGAGATTGTCATAAGGTGCCAATTGTGTCTGTGTATTTGATGTCAAAAGCACCAAGAAGTAAAGCATTCGTGTAAGTCAGAAGGTAACATATGAATGTTGAAAAGTGCAATGAAATATGACCAAGTAGTAGTGGTAATAGGGCATTCAAAAAAGATATGGTAGGTCGATTCGACAGGACATGCACAAGCTGTGCATGTCGTGCCTCCAGGCCATCCTTTGGAGTGAAGGAAATCTTTGGGGTTGAGTTTGTTCCAACTCATTTTTCAGATGAAGATTTTGCATTTTAACGGCACTGAAGAAGACCATGTTGCAGCAAAATACGGGGAGCGGAGACCGGATGTGATGAAGAAGCTGTATGCTGATTTGATAGTGAATTGTGCTGACGGAGTGAGGCTCCATGAAGGTTGATCTCCTGATTGTGAAGGATGGAAGTGGGCAATCAGATCAAGAAGTTTCTTCTTCTCCTCTCGAATTGAAAGGTTGGGGACACATTTAAGCCTTGGTTGCCAGATCCACTTTCCATTAATCCATGAGCCTTGGGAAAGGACATCAGCTTCTAGTTTCCATGCTGCAGCAGCTAGCGTTGGACATAAAGAAAAAATACTGTAGCCATTTATCCATTTCGACGTCCAAAAATTGAGAAGCTTTCCCTTACCTAACCTCCAATGTACATTTAACAAGAATTGCTCTCTGAGATGAAAAATTCCTTTCCAGAAGCTGGAGCAGTTGAAGGGCATGTGAGGGTGTTGGAGTTGCTTCTAAGATAGTGAATCGTTAATGTTTGGCTAGGTAGCGAATCAGATGCTACCAACTTCCACCACCACTTCATCAGAAGTGCTTCATTAAAGACTTTCAAGTCAAGAACCCCTAGCCCACCTTGCTTCTTAGGTTGACAAATCTTCTGCCACCTCATGCATGCTACTCCTCTTGCATCAGTGTCTGAGCCGCACCAGAAAAACATACTGCGGATTTGATCAATTCTTTTGATAACCCAAAGGGGTAGTCTGAAGAACGAAGCGAAGTAGACCGGTAGGGCACTGAGCACAGAATTTATAAGTACAAGCCTTCCTCCTCGAGATAGCATTTTGCCTTTCCACACAGAGAGTCTTCGCTCAATCTTGAGGATCAGCGGTTGCCAATTTCTTTTGCTGAGCTTCCCATTAGATAATGGCATGCCAATATACTGAATAGGTAAGCACTCTTCCTTGCAACCTAGGATGGTTGAAAAAGCCTTAAGCTTCATCTTCGATTTGCCAAAGTAAACAATTGAGGATTTATTAAAATTTATGGCCAACCCTGAGATGTTTGCAAATAGATGTAGTGCCACCTTGAGGTTGATAACATCATGCTCCTCTCCTTTACAGAAAAGGAGCGTGTCATCTGCAAATTGCAGTACTGACAGATCAGCAAGTGATCCTCGGACAGGAAGCGGTGAGAAAGCACCATTTCTATGACCATTATAGAGCATTTGAGCTAATACATCTACTACTAGGATGAAAAGCATTGGCGAGAGAGGATCTCCCTGCTTAAGCCCTCGCTTGGAGTTTATTTGTCTTCCCCCCTCTCCATTTATAAGAATTGAGGATTTTTCCATCCTCATGATCATATGGATCCAACTGCACCATGCCGGCCCAAAGCCTCTAGCGATTAATAGTTGATCTAAAAATTCCCAACTTACCGTGTCAAAAGCTTTTGCAAAATCAATCTTGAACAAAAGGGCATCCGAGTGGCGTCTACTGCATAAGTTGATGGCTTCATGAGCTACAAGAAAACAATCCACTTTACCCTTTAGGAAGGCACTTTGAGAAGAGAACACAAGTGAGTCAAGGATAGGGGCTAGCTTGTTGGCAAGTACTTTGGTAAAAATTTTGAAGGAGCAATTAAGCAAGCTGATAGGTCTGTAGTCAGAGACCAAATTTGCCCCTTCACACTTTGGAATTAACATGATGTTGGAGTAATTTAGCCTGTCGAGATTAGTATCTCCCCTCTGTACCGACTGAAGCATTGCAAAAAGGTCATCCTTGATGGTATCCCAAAAAGTGTGATAAAAACTCATGGAGAAACCATCGGGGCCTGGCACTTTGTCACTGCTCATTCCAAAGACAGCCAATTTAACCTCTTCCATAGTGAACGGGTCATCCAAATGCTCCAGGCTTAAGTCACTTTGGGCATAAAGAGATTGCCAATCGATCTGAAAATCTGACTGAGGAGTTGTACCACAAATTGCTTGAAAATGATTCTCAAAAGCCTCTCTAATCAAGGTTGGAGAGGTTACCATAGTATCATCAATGATATGACTGTGTATGAAGTTTCGTCTCCTTCTCCCATTTGCAATACAGTGGTAGAACCTTGAGTTTGCATCTCCTTCCTTTATCCATTGCACTCTCGATCTTTGCCTCTAATATACTGCCTCAGTTCGGATAAGATTTGGTAGTTCCGCTTGGGTTGCCTTCACGGGATCAACCGCGGTAGGGGATTGCTCCGCCACAATCTCCAATTTCAGCAATTGCTCTTGCAGCTGCTTCTTCTTCTTTGGGATGTGACCTAAACTTTCATTTCTCCAGTGCCTAATTCTTTTTTTGAGGAGAGTAAGCTTAGTTGCAAAAATATCAACCGGATTTCCAGCGCACATGAAATTCCTCCACCAGTCCTTTACTGAGGGGACAAATGCAGAGTGTTGCAGCCAGACTTTTTCAAACTTGAAATAATGTACCTGATGAGTGATGACTTGATTGTCGAGGACGATAGGGCAGTGATCAGATGAGAATCTTGGCAGTGAATACTGGATGCAGTTAGGAAAGGAAGATTCCCAAGCTGTAGAGATCAAGAATCTGTGTAATCTGGCCATAGAGGGGGAGCTTCGAAGATTGGTCCATGTATACTTCCTTCCTGAAAGTGGGAGATCAATCAGAGCCAAGTCATGTATGAATTCACGAAAGCATCTCATATCCCTTGTTGAGCCTTTTCCCTGGACCTCTCAGCATCTGACATAGTTACATTGAAGTCTCCACACAGAACCCAAGCATCTTTGAGGTGTCTTCTGCACTGTTTAATTTAAAAAAAACACAGTTCGTGATCCTCCAAATCAAAAGGTGCATAGACAGAAGTTAGTGACCACTCTTCAGCTGAAGATCGACTTCTGAAAGAAGCAGAAATAGAGAAAATATCCACTGCCGAGTTTGTACAATCAAGGAGTTGGTCATTCCATCCTAGTAGAATGCCACCGCAGCTGCCAATGGAGTCAAGTTGTATCCATTTTGTTATAAGACCTCCTCCAATTGATGAAAGCTTTCTTGGGCCTGGCTTCCTGAGCTTGGTCTCTTGTAGGCATATAATAGATGGGGAGCAGCTACGGATTCCTTATTTTATTAGTGAGCATTTTTCAGGGCTACCTAACCCTCTAACATTCCAACTAGTTATCTTCATTGAAAAGAAATGCATCAAAATCCACAACACCAATATAAACCAAAAAATAGCATTGCAGCTATTCAGAGTGTTGTAGTTGATCAGTTTGATCAACTACAACCTTCTGATGGCCCCTGAAGACATGTAGTGAGTGTTGCCCTTTAGCCTCCACTCCAATGGATTCAACTACTTCTACAATATCCTCATTTGAAAGCAATTCAAAAGGATTTAGATGCGCATTAGTAACTAAAGCATTTGAAGAGGAGGTACCTGTAGTTTTCTTCTTGATGGTAGTTGACAAATGCTTCATGAAAGGCCTGGTACTCTTGAGTTTCCCTGCAGATCTGGAGCGCTTCATCCTCTTTGAAGGACCTTCCTGGAAGCCCGGAGGAACTGAAGAAAAGGAGCTTGCAGCTCTGGGAACATTTCTTCGCAACAGTGAGCGGGTGTGGAAGCTTTCAACGCCGCCTTTACTGGTGCCAGCCCTGAAGATCACCTTTTCCCCTTCATACATCTTGCTCGCGTCTTCTCTAACAGACTCATGGAGTGCTCCCTCCACTGCTGGCTGAATTTTGGAGAAAAGGGAAAGTGGAAGCGTAACAAGCTTGCCTTCCACATCATTTCTCTCACTTCCTCCCGTGAGCTATCATTTGATGAATCATCAAGATTTTGCTGAGTTGTCTCGCTACCCTGTGGGTCTACATTTTTGTTAGTATTTGATGATTCGGAGATCTGAACAAAAGGCGGCTCCAGCATGGCAGAATTTGATTTTTGCGAGGGGTCCTCCGAAGATTTGGGAACTAAAGCTGGAGCGGGTGAGATCCTCTCATTTAGGTCTGATCCCGCCAAAATAGGGACATTCAAAAAGTTTTCCAAATTTGCTTCTGCATGCAGAGAATGCGGGACAGTTGGGCTCCCCTTCCCCAAATCCCGTAATTTTAAAACATCTTCAATGCCTTTCTTGGCCGGTGATTGGCACCGGTGATCTCCAACCTCATCAGCCCTAGGCTCATCTTGCATCTTAGGACGCCGGAAGTTAGTGCTGCCCAACTCATCAGAAGCTCCTGCGGTGGTGAATAATTGAACCTTGCCAGATTGAACATCCTCAACTGGGATTGGGTTGCCAAGCAACAGAACTGGCACATCATGAACATGGCTTTGAAGATTCCAGGGTGTAGTGTACTTGACAGTAAGGGATTTGGGGATGAGTGTGAGGTCTTCAACCTCGATAAGGACAAGTGCTTGATCTCGGGTTTCCGCATTCTTCATCTCGCGGCTGAGGGTGATGAGCTTACCAAAGGGCTTAACAAGACAGTCAATGGACTCCCTGTTCCACAGATGAAAAGGTAGGAGTGGCAGGTTGATCCAGATGAAACAGGGTTTTGGCCTCAATCTGGCTCCAAAGTCCAGTGACCAATGGGAGAAGGTAGCATTGTAGCCGGAGAAATGAAACACTCCCTCTGCAATCGCAGCTTCAGCCTCAGTGGTTGTCGGAAATTGAACATGGTAGACTCCATCACAGACCCTCTTCAGGACCCACCAATGGCCTTGCCTTCCCCATGAAAAATTAAAAGCACACCCGAGATCTTTGGTGAGGGGAATGCGGCGGGGGTTTAAAAAGTGGAGAAAAGTGCTTGCATGCAGCGCCGGTAATGCCTGAGAGATGGCATTGTTGTGAGGCAGATCTATCACCAGCGAGTCCGGCCTGTTATGTAGCAGACAATCACACACCTTATGCCCAAACTTCCTGCAATTAAAGCAATGGAACCCCATCTTCTTGAACTCGGCTGTGGCATGGTCGCCTTCCCCGCACTTGAAGCAGCGGTGTTCCATTTTCTTCGTGGATCTGCAGTTGTTCTGGCGCCAAAAAGGTTGTTTTTGTGGGTAAATGGCTGAAGGTTTAGGTTGGAAGAAGGGTTTAGGTTTGAAGGCGGGATTTGAAGTGGGATGTGAAAGGATAAGGGGATGTGAGGTTTTGGAGTTTAGTGGGGGATGGTGTGTGGATAGAAGGGGCAGTTGGGTTGTGTAATGATGACGAAGGGGGCGTGGGGGTGGAAGCCGAAGCACCTGAGCGTAGGATCTGCTTAGATACCGAGGGAAGACGACTTTCTCTCTCCTCCCCCCTCTCTCCATCTTCCTATGTTTTATGTTAAAAACTTCCATACTAGGATTTTTGGATTACCTGAATGTCCTTTCCTCTTATATTAAAAACTTCAACTCCTCTCTTCCTCTATTCTTCTCGGTTTCTCTCTTTTCAACCCTTAGATCCAGCTGAAGTAAGTGAGAAGGTAAAATAGTGTTTTTTTCTAATAAATATGGAAATCCTAGTATGGGAATGATATGAAATTCAAATCAATGCAGAGAGGTTGATGATGAAATCTCAATGCGCGCATGATCAAGAGAGTGATTTCGATTTCCTAAGAGAGAGTTGGAAGAGAGATGAGGGATTTTGATTTTGGATTTATATACAGAAATAGTTGATTGGAACATAAAAATAGATAAGAAGAAAAAGTCATCCCACTCAAACATATTAAGAAAGGGCAATATATAAGGACAGTACACAATTTGGATTTAACATAAATTGGAGGGAGTAAAGTGACGAAAAATAATGTTGAAAAGTTTCTTGATTTAAATAGAAAATGTTAAGATAAATTAGAAGAGGGGCCTGAAATGAAATTTCCTATTTTCCTTAAAGTCTAGTGGGCATAGACATCTTTCTCTGCCTTTTGATTGGCAGCAAGAAGTTTGCCCAAAAGCACATGATCTTTCTTTAACATAATGATATCAGATCAGACTTGTGGCTTTTAGCATGTTTATATATTCTTATCTTCAAATCTTTTTGCTTCTTCTGAATTTTGTTATCTAATGCCATAAGTCATATCAAATACTTTTCTGCATGATAAAAAAAATAGCAAGAGAATTGCCATCACAATTTATAGATAAAACTGTTGGAAATTATGAGAGACAAGAATAATTAAATTAGGATTAGGTTTAATATCCCACTAACTTAAGATATTATACCATGCTTATCATAATTGAAATATCACAAGAATATTACCTCTAGACCAGTATATATGGGATCAAACTGGGTTTAGGGTACTGGACTTTAAGCCCCAGTCAATCCGGTCCATTAATTAAATGATAACACGTGAAAGCACGTGTTGCCCCATAGAATATCATACACAATAATATTCTATTATATTGAGAATATACCTATATATCCAACAATCTCCTCTTATGTTCTCAATATATTAGGCAGTGCCCTATTATATCATTGGATCACAAAAGAATATAGTTAATAGACTAAATCAATTATAACTCGAATAGTTCAAATGAGACTAAACTAAAATAATCAAATAGTTCAAAGACTATATCAAAATCGAATAGTTCAAAATGACTAAACCAACTGGAGAAAGCTGTCATAGTTTCAAAATCAATCAAAGCAAGTAACAAAATTGGAGTTTAAGCTCATTTAATAGAAGATTTATTAAGCAAGTCACAAATTTATTTTCGAGAGAAATAAACCGAAACTCTTTCCTTGCAAATTGCTTTATGTTACTCCAGATTGAGAAAATCATTATTTTGAAATCTATAATGACATATTCAACTCCATCTTTCCTAGCTTATTAAAAACAAGAATATCAAGATACATATCTCTAAGAATTCCAACGAGTTTCACAAAATGTCTAGTTCCACAAAAGAATTTAGTACAATTCATAATTAGCTTAGCAAGATTATAATACAAGCATCACAATCAAGTTTCTTTAACTAAATAAAAAACAAGAACTATTATAGTTTTTACACAACAACTATACTATGTTTCATATTGGAATGATAGAACAGTCAAATCAATTATGGTTAATTCTGAATCATCAAAAAATGGAATGAAACATGAATCTATAAAAGAGGTATTCCATCAAAATTAGAATGATATAACGACAATTCTAAACATCAGAAACACATCGACAAGTTTTCACGCTTTTTTTTTGAATAATAAGATGATTCTAAGTAAATTATGAGAATATATAGCAGCATCAAAATTAGAATGAAATTATATATTAATTTACAAAGAACTTTCAAATTATCTAAAGCAAGCCAACTGCCTAAAATTGATGCTTAAGTTTGAACTTCTCTTTGACTTCAATTGGATTCTAATTTTCAAAACAACTAGGATGTTAAAACTTTTGACTTAATAGCTTTTAACTCCATTTTCTCCACAGTTTTGATAATTAGATCACTTTCAAGTCTTAGCAAGAGCATTAGCTATATTTTATTTCAATTGCACTTTATTTATGAGAATGTTCAACTAGGCTTCTTTTAGCCTTAATATACTTCTCTGACTATTATAGAGTGAGTTGTAAGATACAATGCATTGTAACTTGATAGTCGACGAATAGAATTAGAGAGTTATTTAAATTTCTTAATGGATGACTAGCAACAAATTCTTCAATTTACTCAGCCTCTTCTCCTGTAGAGAATAACACATAGAGGTCTGATTTCATGGATAATAGCACAGTGCTTGCTTGCCTTTTAATTTTTATAACATTTCTGTTCCTCATAGTGTAAATACATATCCACTAGTTATCGACTTTCACTAAATTCTGAGTATTATAATGCATCAGATCATCCATTCATTCCTGAAGGATGACTAGAGTAGCACAAATCAAACTCTTGAGTACCTCTCAAGTATCTTATTAGCCTCTTAGGGCACTCCAATGCGTATTAATAGGACTACTAGTGAATCTGCAGATCATACCTACCTCAAAGGCTATGTCCGTTAGTGCAGACTTTCCTATATATGAGACTTTCAATAAGTTTAGAATGATCTAACTATCTCATAGTTGCACTATCATTAGGTGTCAACCTTTATCATAATCATAAAGTGTTTCAAAACACACTTTCAATCACTATATCCTCACTTTTAGAACACATTATTGATTTGATGGGTTTGATTAAAGGACATCCTTCGCGAACCTAAACTCACACTTATAGCTAATATGGTGTCCACAACACCTAGGTGTTTCATACTGAAATATTTGGATAGTACAATTTTAGCTTTATTTGTAATAAAGAGGTCACTTTCAATCAACAAGCATGTCAACAATATACTAATAAATAAGGGTAATTATATTTGACTCAACACAGAATTAGAGACATTTATCTGAATTACTTGATTCAAATCTAAGCTCTTTAAAATTCAGTCAAATTATTTGTGCCTTAATTCTAACACATGTTTTAAAAAATACAATGATTTTACTAATTTGTAAATCTTGTTCACTAAACATATTAGTGCGAAACTTTTCAATACAAAACTGTGTAGTACAAAACTTTTCAATACCGAACATCAAGTACAAAAACTTTTAGTACAAAACCGATTAAACATCTTTGATGAATAACAAAATTTGCAATATATGTAAGAGCAAGAAGAATACTTATTATAGCAATATGACAGACATGTGAGTAGACTTCAAACAAACCTTCTCCACTTATCTTAGTCAATCCATTAGCTGCTAAAATTGCATTAAAATTGCTATTGAACATTTCGAAACTAAGCTTCTTCTACAACACCCCACTTACTTAGTATAGTTTTTACCCACTTCAGCTGTAACCCCTATTTCATGTATTTGTATTTTTCTGCTGTATTTCATTTCACTGTACTCTTTTATCAATCCACGATTCTGTATTTTGTTTTCCAGCTATAATAAAAATCATTTCATTGTTTCGACTCAATTTTGTGCCAATATTTATTGCAATTGCATTGCTCTTAGTAGCTCTGATTCGTTGTTCTTCCTAAAGAATTGACTGTTTCATTTCATCTAATTCTTGTAGCCTAATTATAGTAAATTTTGACTCAATCTCCTGTTGGATCACACTCAAACCCGCTATCCAATAACCCACAACCCAAAACCCTATACTATATAACCTAATTCACCCCTAAACCTAGGTTAACCCTAACCTAATTACTGTTGAAACCTCACCTCAGCCGCCTACCACTACACCTCCCCGTCTCCTTCTTCCTCCGCTCTCAATCGAAACCCAACTCTGTTCCGGTGCTCGTCGCTGCCTCGTCTCCCTTAGCCCTTCGTCCTCATCCTACCTTCGCCATTAAACATCACCTCACCGCTTCACCGCCTCACTGCGCCGCTCACCGAAACCCATCATCGCCTCGCCTTCCCTTCATCGCCGCCTCGCCATCATCCCCTTGCTTCGCTCTCACCACCATCCCCGTCGCTCTCAATCCCAGCCCTTCGTCATTTCCTTTATCGAAACCCAACTCTCGAACCCATCACCTCCATTGAAACTCACCCCTATCCTATCGTCGCCATTAACTATCGCCTTGCCTTTCCACCATCGTCGACGTTTCCCCTACCTCTACTCATCCCCTTTGTCGCCTCACCGTTGCGACCTCCCGTCGCCTGCCGCCCACGACAGCCTGGGCCCCCAAGCTCCTACATTGCTCTGTTTTCCCACCAAGAACAGAGCCATGCCATGCTGCCTCCTGCGTCGAGCTACCCTCGACGTCGTCGCTGCCTACCACCAGTTGCCGTCGCGACCGTCCTTCCACTGTCGCCGCCGCAGTCGCACAGTCATCACTGTCAGTCGCCACGTCGAAGTCTCCCGCTCTCTCTCTCACTCCGTCGCTGTGAAGAAGAAGGAAGTTGAAGGGTTGTTTGAATCTGGGACACACGATCTCAACAAGATCGTGACTTGATCTGATCTGATCATCACCATCAGATCGCATCTCAGTCCTCCATCTTGATCAGATCTGATCTGAGCCGTCCGTTAGTCTGATCTTGATCGCCATCAAGATCCGTATCGGGATCCGTTCCCGTTATCCGTCGGATTCATCGTATACACTCCAAGGCAAGTATCTTCTTGTACATTTCGTTTTCTAGTACAAGCTTTTCCTTAAAAATACTGCAAGTAGATTGTAAATGTGACTCCTCTTTGTTTATCATTGATGATCTCATGTTTCGCCTTATCTATCACATGATCTAAGAGTCATAACCCTTCATTGATACACTTGTTCACAACTAGTAAAAGTTTGATTCATTTCATACAAAAGTGTTTTATTTGGTTTTTGTTCTGTCTTGGGTTGCTGTTTCGACCCAGATAAAACCAAAATTTGAACTTGAATCCTGAATATGAAATGTTGTCCCAAGTGTCTAGTTGCCAACAACATCCAGAATTTTTGAATTCCGCATTAAAGTTTAGGAGATATCACAGTTTTACTGTCGCTGTGTCTGTAATCGCAGATTCACAAAAACTGCTACCCCACCTTGGTTTACAATTATTTTATCTATGCTACCAGTAAGTAAATGACTTGAAATTTTGCATGCTGATACTTGACACCCTAGAGAATATTCCCTAATTTTCTTAGAATTAATTTATGAAGTTTCAAACCTGTTTCATATGTATAAACTCAGTTTTACAAATTCTGGCTGAACACAAATGCTGTATAGTTTGCTGGTTTGACATTAATTGCTACAACTTGTATGTGTCTTAATTATATGCGTTAGAAATTGGATGAGTCTAGTTTCTACACCTTCTGATGGATCCACATTTGTTATCTTGTAGCAACGGGAATCGCAATTTTGGTGCAGCAACGTCATGCTGTCAAGATTTGGAATTCACGTTGTTGTTGATATTTTGATTTGTTTTGACCCTCGAACATGTATCCTACCTAGCCTAGACTTGTTCCATGTTCTTGATTATATTTACTTGATCTGTTTCGCACACTTTCATGCTTGTTTGATGGTAATAATAAATAATAAGCTGGGGTTTAAGGGAAAGACCATAGTAGTGGACAATATAGGTAAGTGTACTCGGAAGGGGGTCCGTGTTTCCTAATACTTGGTTCATGAACTTGTTTTATCTTGATGGATTCATGAAGCCATTATTTGGCTCATGAACTTGTTGGATTCATGAACCTACTATGTGGTTCTTGAACTTGTTTCGTGAACTTGTTACTTTATTTTTGGATTCATGAACCATGCTTGCTTGATACTTGATGTCTGAGTACACCGCCCTATAAAATTCACCACTAGGCCTAAACGTAACTGATTGTATGTAGTAACCATGTAGTAAAAGTATGGATACATGAAGTGCTACCTAGATAGAATTAAACATTAGACTTAAGATTAACTTGTCACTTGTACACACTTGATACCTTACTTGAGACTTGTTACTTATTACTTGACACTTGTATACGATACTTGTTACTTAATGCTTGATACCATTACATGTTGATGTGAATTTTTGCATGTGTACAAAATCGCACAAGTAATATAGTTAAATGAGTAGAGTGGGACCGCCTACTTGTCGCGTGGGACCGCCTACTTGTCGCGTCAAAGCTGTCTCGTCGCCAGTCGAATCCCTGCCACGCCACGTCCACGTCAGCCGACCCGTCAACACAGCAGTCTCCTTCGTCTGCTTCGATCTGCACACGAGAGGGAAGAAGAAGAGGTCGCCACCTATCACCGTGTGGGTCCGTGCACCCTCTCTCTTCCTTTGTTTCTTTTGAGCGGAAAGCAAGAGAGAGAGAGAGAGAGGCTGATGACACTCTCTCTTACTTTTTGTTAATTATTTTTTATAATTTTTGTTTTGATTGAATTGGCAGCCGTCACCTCTTACCCTTCATCTCTCTCCCTTTGCTTGTATTTATAGAAAACGGGTGAGAAGTTAGGGTTTGCACTTTTTGCAGAAAAACCATTTTTCTTCATTTATTTCCTTCCTTTTTAATCTAGAATTTTATTTCTTTCTCTTTCTTTTTTTTTCTTCCTTTTCTGCTAACCACGTGCTGCTGCATACACAAAATAATACCAGAAATTAGGATTTTTAAATAAAATAAAATTAATTAGTTTAAAATTAATTAAACTAACTACAAATCATATTAGCTTATAAAAATCCTTTTGAAATTATTTGTCGCACTTTTAACTCAACAAAACAATACAAATTGATAAATCCATTATTCTACTTTGTTTGTTGATTTTTTCCACAAATCTTTACTTTTTGCATCAAAAATATTATTTCTTCAAAAATAATTAATTAAATGAAATCGTATAGAAATCAGATGAATTATAGACAATATCAATGAAAACAAGCCATTTTTAATTGGTAAATGAGTACAAATTTTTGTTTATAAATTAGACACATCACATGTTCACTAGCCACTTGTTCTACTACTAGTACTTGTTATCCAATCTTGTCACTTGAGTTGTCTTTCTTGCCAGCTAGTTTCTTGAGTCTCCCTACTTGTTGCATCCCTATTATATTATGTTATACATTCTTGATTCAAAATTTTGTTCCATATTTCTTGCACTTGTTTTCATACCCTTGCTTGTACTACTTGCGGCCCTAACTTACACTAAGGGCGTTTGTCTTGTTTTCTCTATTTTTCCTTTTTATATTTATATATACGGACTTTGGAGACAAGTTGCCTGCTGGAATTGGTGAGCAGACGTTCTAGGGTTCGCTTGGGAAGACTTGCTTTAAATATTTTGTTTTTGAGTTAATTATTTCTTTTGCCACTTGAATCTTGTAACGGGCTTATAGTCCCGAGTTTTATCTTTTGATCCAGATTTAAAAACTATTTGGGATATTATTATTTTGTTTCAATAGTTTTTTGTTGATTAATAAATTGTTCATGCATGCGTGTTTGTGTACATTTTGTTATATTCTTGTTATGATGCTGAGTCGATCCTACAGCTCATGAATGATGAAAATCATTCACTGGTGTAACGTTCCCCTATTTCCCTAAATTAGTATCTTCTGAATATTTTTCGTATTTTGATTTATTATAAATTCAGTATTTCTTTAAACTCGAATTGTGACTTCTATTAAAATCTTCTCGAACCGGAAATTATATTTAGTTAGAATAGTATATTCTGACTTTATTGTTAATTTTCTAAGTGATTGGCTATTTGTATCTTATTTTATTACTATTTGGATTTTTTATAAACTTGTTTATCTCAAATCCTATTTGATATGTATATCAAAATTATTATTATTGTTATTATTATCATTTTTATTATTCTTGTTATCAGTACTATTATTAGTATTTTTGCTATTAATATTATTACCCTTGATCTTTAATTTAAAAATCCATTTTTATCGATAATTGTATTTGTAGTCATTTCAAATAATTTCCATATTGTAGTACAAATATATTTTGTTATATAATCCTAATTTTTTTTATTTATTATTTTATCTATTCTATTGGATCTTTTCATTAGATCCTAATAACCCCAAATAAATCCATTACCCATTTCTCCTATTGGATTATCTACCCAAATACCCAAACCCAATAACCCACTATATATAAACCTATCCTAAATTAACCCTAAAACCCCTACCTACTATTTTACCCCTTAACCCTAGCCGCCAACCCTCTCTCCCCTACCTCTCCTTCTCCCGACCTAAACCCATCCCTGTGCTCCCCCTCTCCCTCTGCCCCCTGCTCTGCCATGCTCCCGCTCTCATCCCCCAGGCCTTGTCCACCCTCTATGATGCCAGCAGCAGCATCTTCTCACCCCGTTTCCCCTGTGCTCCTCCTCTCGATTATTGTTCGCCGCGACACCAGACAGCCAGCGACAGCAGCGCATCTTGCCACTGTGCCGCGGTACCTCCAGGTCACGACTGCAGCGACCTGCAGAGATAGCCCCTGCGCTCCCCTACCGTCGTGCTAGCCCAGGGACTGCCCCGTCCTCCGCTGCACTCCCTGCCCCCGTCGCGGTGCGGTCTCAACAGCAGCGACGACCACCGCTGCCCTCTCTTGCGTCGCCGCCAGGCCACAACCACCTGCGGCAGCACCATCCGCCGTCGGAGCTGTCAGCCAAGCCTCGGTTGCTTGTTGTTTGTTGGGTTTTGATCAAGTGCGTGTGAGCCGTCCGTTTGATCTTGATCATCATCGCGATCATGATCATCTTGATTGGTCGATTCTTGGCCGTCGGACCTTCATGACCTTCATCAAGTGATCTAGGCCATCCGATCTCTTCTTGATCGTCACGATCATGATGACCGCCAATATCCTTTTATCGCAGTCACTCGATCGATCGATCTTGATCATCATCATCTTTGTCATCAGGAGATCTGGACCGTCTGATCTTGTTGATCTTGATCATCCCCTTGATCATCGAGATCCGTGCTTGGTTTTTGTGGTTGTGATTGTGATCGTGTGTTTGTGATTGGTTCATGTGTTCGTTCGACCCGTTCGTTGAGTCCATGTTGGGATCCATCTCCATTATTCCTCCGTCAGATTCATCGTCTGCACCCCTAAGGCAAGTATTCTTCTTGTACAAATTAGTGTTCTAGTACAAGCGTTTAATTTTAAAATATTGCAAATAGATAGTAGTTGTGACTCCTTCTTGACTCGTCATTGTTGATCAAATATTAATCCTCATCGATTCCTTAATCTTAAGAGTCACAACCCTTTCGTTGACATATTTACAAAACTAGTTGGACCCTTTATCTCCTAATTACTTAAACATGAACCTTCTTGACTTATGGATATGTGAGGTGTAATGTGTTGTGTCGAATTTACATTCTTTAGAGTTGAGAAATACATGGAACTTGCTGATTTGATAACCACTACATTCGTATTTGTATCACACATTAATCTAGACTCATAATAATTATTATGCAACTTATATATGAAAGACATTCACACTTGCTGTTGTTCTGGACTTTACTTGCTGTTTCGGCCCCTTTAAAATCAAAATCTGAACTTGAGCCCTGAATATGAAATGTAACTCTAAATGTCTAATTGTCTATAGAATCCAGAATTTTTGAATTCCGAGTTACGGTCTAGGAGATATCGCAGTTTTACTGCTGTTGTATCGGTAGTCGCAGATTCACAAAAACTGCTGCACCTCTTTAGTTTACAAATTATTTTAACTATGCTACCAGTAAGTAATTGACTTGAAATTTTGCATGCTGTTGCTGGACACCCTAGAGAACATTTTCTAATTTTTTCAGAATTAATTAGTAATGTTTCAACTCTGTTTCACATGTATAAACTCAGATTCTTAAATTCTGGCTGAACACAAAAGCTGTATAGTTTGCTATTTTGACACATATTACCACAATTTTTATGTACCTTAATTATATGCGTTAGAAATAGGCAGGAGTATAGTTTCTATAACTTCTGACGGATCCATATTTTCTATCTTGTAGCGACGGGAATCGCAGTTTTGGTACAACAATGTCATGCTGTCCAGATTTGAGATTTTCGTTGTTCTTGATATTTTGATTCATGTTGACCCTCGAATATACTATATAAATATTTCAAACTTGTTCCATGTTCATGATTATGTTTACTTAACTTTTTTCACGCACTTTCATGCTTGCTTGATGATAATAATAAATAATAAGCCGGGGTTAAGGGAAAGGCCATAGTAGTGGATAATATAGGTAAGTGTACTCGGAAGGGGCCCGTGTTTTCCACTTGATACATGTCTCATGAACTAGTATATTATTATTCGATTTATGAACTAGTATATTATTTGATTCATAAACTCGTATATTATAAATCGATTCATGGACTAGTATATTATTGATCCATGAACTAGTATATATATGATTCATTACTTGTCTTGTTATGACTTGACACATGAACTAGTTATATTATTACCCGATTCATGAGCATGACTTGCTTGATACTTGATACCTGAGTACACTACCCTATAAACTCCGCCACTAGGCCTAAACGAAATTGCATTGACTGTAGCAACCATGTAGTAAAAGTATGGATGCATAAAGTGCTACCTAGATAGTAATAACTATAAGACTTGATACATGATACATGAACTTGATACATGCTTACTTGATACTTGACTACATGATACATGAGACTTGATACTTGTACTTGACAACTTGACAACTTGACACTAGACTTTAGACTTGTTACTTGACACTTGTACTTAAGACTTGTCACTTGATGTTGGATACCAGTACATGTTCATTTAGCACTTGTCCTACCATTAGTATTTGTTACCCAACCTAGTCACTTGAGTTGTCTTTCTTGCTAGTTAGTTCTTGAATCCCTACTACTTATTGCATCCCTAATATATTCTTGATCCAAATCTTGTTCCATGTTGCTTGTACTTATTTTACTATTTGTGGCTCTAACTTGCACTAAGGGCATTTCTCTTGTTTTCTCTATTTTTCCCTTTTATTTTTTTATAAACAGACTTTGGAGACGTGTTGCCTGCTGGAATTAGTGAGCAGAGATTCTAGGCTTCACTTGGAACAAGGACTTGTTTAAATATTTGTTTTCCTTAAGTTATTTATTTCTTCTGCTGTATGAACCTTGTAACGGGCTTATGTTCTCGAGTTTTATCTTTGATCCAAACATTGAAAACTATTTGGATATTATTATTGTTTCAATTGTTTTCTGTTGTTTAATAAATTATTTATGCATGCGTGGTTGTGTATACTTGTTATATTCTTGTTGTGATACTGAGTCGATCCTACAGCTTATGGATGATGTTAAAATCATTCGCTGGGCTTCGTCACGCGCTCGTATTCCGTATTTTTGGAAAGCGGGTTGTGACAGCTGGGCTTTGTCACGCACTCGTATTCCGTATTTTTGGGAAGCAGGGTGTGACATCAGCAAATCAACTAAATTAAAGTATTATTGTATAACAAAAAATTCATTTCATTATCTACTAAAGACTCTTCTTGGCTCATATGCCATTAAAAAATTTAAGTGTCAGTAAGGCTAGTTCTTAATTCTAACTATGAATTATTGACTATGTCTGTATGACTAGATAATTTCATACATTTATCTTTGATGAACACATCCTCAAAGAACTTGCAAGTATGGATTCTTATGACACAAATTAGTAGATCCAATATCTGTCCATAGAACTAGATTCTACACTTTCTAAGCACACACAAATATTTGTTATAGGTCCTACTTTAGGTCTTCCAGGGCATATACTCTAACAAATGTACCGCACCACATGTTTTTACTTTAACAAAATTATTTGTGTTTCTATCCCTTGTAAATAATTTAGAGTCTAATAACATATTAGGAATATGATTAACAATGCAATATCACCCATAATTACACAAAGTCAAACAACAGTTGATAATATGGAATTCAATATTTCACTAATTGTTTGATTCTAACTTTTATTAATACCATTTTTACTGTTGTAAATAGAGTGTACTAGAGATTATGCCAAATGCAAACTTCTCTTAAAGTATTAAAACATATTTACCACCTCTATCAAATCTGAAACATTTTGATCTTAACATTTAACTAAATTTTTAATTCATCAAAATAACGAGTGTTGCATCCTCCATATATATGAAAAATATTCAATAATTATCTCCAAGAGTAACTAAATACTTCTGATCAGTCATTATCTCATCTAGTCACAAAGCTACTGAGATCACAAATATCAGAATGTATTGCCTCAAAAAGTTGTGTGCTCCTAGAGACAATACTGGATTATTTTTCTAGTGATCAAAATATGAGCACAAATTTCATATTTTTCATATTTTAATGAGGTGTCATTTAGCAGAATTATGAGTTTTAACAATGGCAGACGATTTATATATAATTCACATGTCCTAGCCTATTATGACGTGTTCAAGGACTACACAAATTAGAACTACTATTGTCAATTGGCTTGTTTGTTAAACTCAACTTACATATGCCATTAATTATACAAGCACATTATAAAATAATAATAATATGAGTTAATACAAAATTACTCTACTGCATTTTACAGAATAGTTTGCTTTCTCTCAATGGTTTCAATAATGTCCATATGCTCAACCACATTGAACGAAGAGTTCTTTCCTTTATTCGTTCTTCATCATCTTCATAATGCTAAACGAGATAATGTTAAATATTTTATAATTCAACTTTGCACATACAGTACATTGAATGAGAAAGAACAAAATTGTAACTAATGGAGTTATATTCTGCATTAAAAGATGCTCTTTCCTAAATTACATACATTTGTTATACATCTTATACATCAATCTTTATTAGAAATGCAAACTTACAATATCACACAAACTGCAAATGATGGATTTAGCTAATATGTCTATACACATAGTATGACAAAGCACAATTAACAATCCTAAACATGTTAGTTTTCAAAATGATAATAATTATGATTTAAAACTATCATTCATGTGATCAAACGCACAAAATGTTAACACATTCATCACATGATAATACTAAGAAAGATTAGAGTAGAAAACAGACACTTCAAATTAGAAGTGTTTTCCAAATTCGATGGAGAAGCCAGCGTAGCGCAGACTTATCCTACTGTGATGCAAATCCATTGTCTTCAATATACACAATTTATAAGTAACTTTGAAGTTCCGTATCTTGTTGTAAATCAAGGCGTAGTGGAGGGTTAGATCTGATTCAGAGGTACACAACAGCAGATCTAGTACTGGCCCCAAACACAAAACACCATAATGAGATCCAATCAAAACACTACATGTGGTTCTAAGCATCACACACAGATCCGATCTATCCCATATTGCACCCAAAACACCACACACCAATAGACATGCTCACTGTAAGAGTTCTGAGTCAAGGCCGATCCCACCAAGGATCTGATTCCAAACCACAAACACAAAACACCAAAGGCCACCCAATCAAAAGTCGGGATGATTCAAGCCAGGGAGCACTTGGATCCCCTCTTCAAAACCGAACGCAGAACACCGAAATCAACTAATAAACAAATTGGATTTGACTTGATCCCTTTCCTTCTCTCTGTTGGTGCTTGGGAAGAGGGAGAAGAGGTGGGTGGGCCAGCAGCTGGCCTGGGGTGGCAGTGGCCTGCGTCGACATCGACAACAGCGGTGGCAGTGGTGGGTGCCGGCAACAGTGACGAGATCCGGCAAAAGATCATCTCTCTTTAATCTCAAAATTAAAACGGCTAATATCTTAAGATTGTTAGATATTATGGGAGACAATAACAATAAAATTAGGGTTAGGTTTAATATCTCACTGACTTAAGATATTATACTCTGCTTATCATAATTGGAATATCACAAATGCACTACCTCTAAACCATTATATATGGGATCAAACTGGATTTGGGGTACTGAGCTTTAAGTCTCAGCCAACCCGGTCCAACAATTAACAGATAACACGTGAAAGCACGTGTTGCCCCATAGAATATTATACACAATAATATTCTCTTATATTGAGAATATACCTATATATCCAAAAAAAAATAAAAAAATTGTATATCAATATTCAATATTACATCAAGACACTCTTACATCTTAAAAAAACCACTCTAACCTCACCAAAATACTAAAAGCAATATAATCATAAACAATCTAGTAATCCCACCATACTCCAATGGAAGCATGAAACAAAAGAACTCCCCGAGTCACCCACCACGCGTCACTCGAAGAGAAAGGATTTAATCGAGCTGGATGAATGTTGCGCACCTCCCGAATCGGCCTCCTGACTTTGGTGCAACGGGCCCTTGCGAGCTTTCTTTCTAGCCTCTAGAATGGAAATCCAAGAAGTTAGACTGAATTTTGGAAACTAATTAAGCCGAATTATAAGTTATATTCCTAAAACAGTTATCATTTCTTTCTACCCAATTAATCCAAATACATGCAGCAACTAAAATATCTCAATCCCTACATCTCTCTCTTACAATCTCCGAATATCTAAAGTCTCCCCATTACTCTATAACCCGACTCGGAAACCTCTGCAACCCACTTCCCGACAGGAGAATATCCCAAACGCGTCTACTACGGAGCACTCAAGAAAAAGATAGTTCACAGACTATACCGCAACATCACAACGGGGACAAGCCACCGTATTAATGATTCGATCCCCACTTAGCTAAGTTTTCCTTGGTCGGTATAGCTTTCTTAGAAACCAGCTAAATGAAAGTCTTCACCTCGTAAGGAGCGCTCGAAGGCCAGATAATCTTATTGAGAGAACTTCTAATCCCACCATCACACAAATTAACACTTTTCTGCATGTTGATTTCACAACATGTAGAATGCTAGCTTTTTGTTATATATTTCAGTTACTTTTTGTGATGAAGTTGTGGGGGCATCTTGGCCCTCTTTCAGGAGGCCAACATACGTGAAAAAGAAATTTAAACGAAGAAAGCGGATGAAATGTTTGTCCTATGGTGACCACACCTTGATTTGTAGTTCACATTGGATTTGACCTATCATGTTAAGAAATAATTAATATGCAATTTCTCTTTATACTCTCTTATAAGATGCAATTAGTTAGTTTTGCATGCACCTCTCGAATCATTGGATAGTTTATTCTTTATCTCCTTAATCCCATTAAAGAGTAAATAATAAAATAAAGGATAAGTGTTGGGTTCATATAGCTTGCATACTCAATTCGAAGTGAAGAAAAGACGGTGTTACAAGAGATCGAGGATTCGAAGCGACGGATTGGATGGAAGGAGAGAAGTAACAGCAGCAGCAAACAGAGAAAAAGACAGTTGACTGTCAGCCCCTCGGGCCTGAGCAGTCGACTGCATCAGCTGAAGTTAGTGTTTGCGTTGCGGGTCTTGTGGGACTCGTTTGGAACCGACTTCTTTTCTAAGTTAGATCGTACGAGTCTCCTTGTATGGTTATCTTTTCAAGAAACATCGGATGGTTAATGTATCAAGTGTATCAAACTAGGGTTTCTCTATATCTCTATATAAGCAATGCAAATGGCTGAAAGTAAGATATGTTTCTATTGAGTATTGAATAGAAGAAGAGAGTATTTCATCTGAGAGATAAGAGATTCTCCACTGTAAACATCAAGTAGTTACAGTCAGACTTGAGAAAGATGGTCGTGGTGAGAATTATAATATTCTTGTATCTTCTCTAGTTGACTAATATCTCGCGGTTTCTTCTCTCCCGGATTAAGGTGAAAGACCTAACCAGGACAATTCTTGTGTACTTTGTGTGATTGGTGTGATCTAGTATTTGCTTTGTGGTTTGCATTGATCGTATCATATAACTCAACAATATCCCTACACTTCCGCAGGCGATAATTCCCTAACAATATGTAAACTCTGAACATAAATATCTCAGATAGCTCATGAAGATACATGGAATGTAAACAATAAAAGACAATATACGATGTAAAGATAAGACACACGGTCATAGGACAAAGCCATACTACACATTAAGTTTATAATATACATTTCGAGATAAAATCATGAGTTAAGAACTTGTACATGGTACTTACGGAAACATCTCTGAGAAAATGGAAACAGACAATGTCGATACAATCTCAAAACTTAATTTCGTGTAATATTTGTATACAATCTCATGATCAGATGAAGACCCCTCATTTGCTCGATCGATTAAGCTTATATTAGTTAACCATACATTACTATATATATTTATCACTACAAATTCACAACATATATAAACATCTTTGCGTCGCCTTTCTTTCTTTCTCAGTCGTCTGTCTTTATATTTTTGAAGATAAAAGTGACCCACCAGGTTACCTGTTTCATATTCTATATGGAAGAGGGGTAGTTGCCTATCTAGCTTACGATACTCATCTTATTTTCCATATACCCTTACTAATAAGTTAAATAAATACATGCATTCTTAGTTCAACAAACTATACAATGTATATTCCTCTTATTTCTTAGTTTTTAAGGGTACGTCCTTCGGCCACCGGATCCAGACTCCCTCTGGCAGTTGAAGTAGACTGCAGCCACTGGAGATCCGAGATCATAGAGCTCTGCAAAGTCCCGAGTGTTGAAGTTTTCCCTCCAGCCCGGGGCATACACAGTTTGCCTTTTCCGTTGCTGGAAAAGCACGAATGCATAGCGGTGGATGCCCAGAGTCGGCCGTGGGCTCTTGTAGCTCATCACCTCTTGTCCTAGTCAAATCGACTAATCAAGTCATATACACATAGAAAATATATATAACCGTTGTTAGAGTCCATAAACGGCTTAAGTTATAACTTAGCTGTTGTTGAGAACTAACAACGGATTAGGTTTATAACTTAAGCCGTTGTTGAGAACAACGACTTAGGTTATATTAAGCCTGAAGCCGTTGTTGGGACAGTGATTTGCAATGGAGCAATATATATATAGGATTTAAATGTTTGCATACCATAGGTTGCATCGGTGGTACCTGGGATGTCAACAACCAACCTAGAGAGAGAAATATAAATAAACAGATTAAGGGTTTTTTTTAATCGGTTTACATATATACAAATAAATTCTCAACATATAAAGAGTTAAAAACTATGATTACATTGCCTATATTTTACTGTTTCATAAAGAATGTTCATAACAATTATCAAAATGTTTATTGTACATAAATATGTACGCTCATATACACATGCAGAGAGAGAGAGAGAGAGAGAGAGAGAGAGAGAGAGAGAGAGAGAGAGAGCATGCATACCAATGGAGGTATTCCCTTTGGTTTGGTTCACTTGGACTAGGAGCATCTGGGTCTACCATCACCTGCAAAAACAATGTGCATAATATGTTTAAAGCCTCTCATTATTTACTATGTGCACAATAGAGCAACTAATGGCAGAACATATTTTTATTTTTTGAAATAAAGGAACATATTTTTATTAGCCAAACAAAATGTAGGAAAATAAATGCTAAGAGCTTAGCTCAAGCAGTACTATGAACTTCTGTACATCTCAAATACAAAACAAAAATATTAAGTCCCCTAGGGAGCTGAGACCACTAAGGTTCGAGCAAGCGGCAAACCATGAATTAAGGATAGATACTAGGAAAAAATGAAGAGAAATGGGCTATGTGTGTGTGTGGGTGTCTGTGTGTGTGTGTAGGGGGGACGGGTTCTTACAAGTGTGTAGAAGGTTCTAAGTTCATCCCCTCCAATCTGCACCTTTGGTTGGTTGACAACTTGTGATGGCTTGAACTCTCTTCCATTTGAGACATCTTTGGCCCCATATGTCACCCTAAGGCTTGTACTCTTTGTGAAGTGGTCTATTACATCACCAACCACCCTACCAACAACCAAAGGATCTCTACTCATACTTGAACAATGAAAACAAGAAGAAGAAGAGAAAGAACTTGGTTGATTCATGAGCACAACTAGCTAGCTTAGTAAAGCTACAGCTAGCTTTGAAGAGAAGATGAAGATTGTTATGGTATGTTGGTTAGAAATGTGACAAGTAGTCTCTATATATATAACCAATTGGTTCATGGATTTGTTAATCAACTAGAATCTATTTACCTTTCTAGTTTTCCTAGTCATGAAGTTTTTCTTGTGGTTACTTTACTTCTTTGTAGCCCATAAAGGAAGGTATCCACTCCTTACACATATCTATATAATAAAACACAAATAAAACCATCAAGTGGCTCTCTTTCAATCCTTCCAAAATCAAAGATCCAGATTTAATCTCACAAAACACATTTTCACCCCCAAAATCAAAGATCCAGATTTAATCTCACAAAACACATTTTCACCCCCAAAACTCAAATTCAAATCCCCCCAAAACGACTCCTCTCTCTCTCTCTCTCTCTCTCTCTCTCTCTCTCTCTCTCTCTCTCTCTCTCTCTATATATATATATATATATATATATAGAAACATGGACTTTTATTTACAACTAATAGTTGTCATACTATTCAAATATGAGCTTTATAATTGTTGATTTACTGTTTACAAGGCTTTTCATATATTGTATTGTTCTGAAGACGTGCCGTAGGCACGTGCCCAAAGGCAAATCTAATATATATACAAAAAATGAAAACAAGAAACAGTTCATTCAAGGGCGAAAGAAGGTGGAGTCATATCTTTATCCTAAATGTTGAGACACTCTTGTAGATCCAACCCATAAGCTAGCCTGAGGCACCCGAACCTTAATGCCTTGCTTGTAGAATGCACGTGGGAGAAGAGACAGGCGACACCTAGCCAGGGCCGGCCCTGAGATGGAGGCCGAAGAGGCCGCCACCTCGGGCCCCATAATTTTACACATTGTTAGGGGTTCCCACAAAAAATTCTTCCTTATACCTATATATATAAGTATTTTGTACGTAAAGTCAAATTACAATTTGTACATTTTTTAGGGGCCCCCCAAATTTAATTTTGTAGGAGTTCGCCTCGGGCCCTCTTGAGCTCAAGGCCGGCCCTGCACCTAGCTCAACCAGGGCCGGCCTTGCCTTGAGTCGGCAAGGCGGCCGCCTCGGTCCCCGAATTTTGCACATTTTAGGGGGTCCCAAAAAATTTTACTTTTATTTATACAGACGTGTTTTACGCGTAATATTTTTTTGGGGGCCCCCAAATTTAATTTTTTGGGCGTTGTTTTTTAAATTAGTACTTGGGTCGGGCTTATTTTAGTTGGTCTTGGATTTGTATGGAGATTTATTTCTTAAACTCCTAAATCTCCATCTATTTCTTCATATATCTCGTTTTTTCATAATTATAGCAAAAATAATAATAATAGTTCTAAAAAAATTACCAATTAAAAAAAACAAATTCTATATGGGGCCCCATTTCGGGAGTTCACCTCGAGCCCCCATAAACTCAAGGCCGGCCCTGAGCTCAACCAGAGGACTCTAGCTATCTTATTCTTGCATTGGTTTCAGTTGAAAGTGAAATTACACTTGACTTGTCACGTGCAACACACGAAAGAGCTTTCAAGTGCCCATCAAAAGACGAGACGCATATAGATGGATTATCCATCATTCATGCAAAATACTACATCTACATGAAAACTTATCCCAAACATACATCTATATAATATATTATGCTAAACCACTTTTGATCCAAGGATTTTTCTAATTTTTTCTTTTTAAAACAAAAAAAGTAGAGCAAATGGATGAGGCAACTTCCCACTCGATCTTTCTCCATCCACATTTTGAAGTTCCATCCTACCCCTTAATCAAACTTTAAAAAAAGCATATCCAATATTGTATAGATGTTATTAGAGACCTTTTTCAAAAATAGTTTTGTTAATTTCTCGCTTTTTAAAAATTATGTGCTATATATTTCATATGGTTATATTTAAAAATTATGTGCAATATATTGCACAGTTATAAATAAAGTGGGACCCATTTCTCACTCAAAGACAAACCTAACCTAGCTATATCTTTAAAAAATGATTAAATTTATTAATAAAATCTTGTTTTTTAGTGAGAAATTAATCGCACTGTATTTACAATGTATGTTTGGAGAGTAAATTTTCATGTAGGTGTAACAGTCCTCATCATTCATACCCAAGCTAGCCATATGCAGTGTGAGAATCTTTGTCGAATCGTATCGACTAGATGTGTCGATCACAAATAATTTGTTGGCCCCGACAACCCAAGCAAGAGTCTTCAAGTTCCAAGCTAGGTTCGTTTGTTCGTTTGTTCGTTTGTTCTATGCTATCTTCTTCCTTTATCCCTATATCCATTTGAGGAGGCAAAGGAACAAGCTTCTTTGTTTTGTTTGCCACTTGTTGTTGCTGAGATCAACTGTAAAGTATGATTGGACTTTTAGATAGCAACATCCAATTATTTTGGGGAGGAGTACCCTAATTATTGATCATACATGCATCAAAACTTTTGTGGTCGGAAAGAATGAGGATGACCCTCGAAGTACGGAGAGGTGGGTTGCTAGTCTTTAAGGTAAATCGGAATGTTAACGTCATGAACCAGTACGTGGTGATTCTTAATTATCTCGAAAGAATCATGCATCCAATAAGAAAGGAAAGGTGTGATAGTGAATTAAAGAGGTGAGAAAAGTAGTGAACTAGGGAGAATACACTTGAACAACTCCACTTTTTTTTTCTTTCTTTTTTTCTTTCTATATACGTTGTAACATTTGTTCTTTTGTAACTAAAAAAGATAATGGTGAGATAACACTGAAAAAGATGGAAGAGGTTAACCAACAATGTTCCTTTTTTTAAAAACAAAGGTTAATAATCTCTCTCTCTCTCTCTCTCTCTCTCTCTCTCTCTCTCTTAATGTTCTCTTTAATCTTAGATATTTTTCTTTAAAATGGATATAACTTTTGGATAGAGTGGAGAGAACTAGCCAGCTGCTTCTAAAAGGCTAGAGTTAGGGTACATTTGCTATCTTTTGAGTCAAGGAAGAAAAGATGTCAGAGAATTGTCTAACATATGTATACATATAAGAGAGTATGTTAAGGGTGCCTAGTTTCAAATACTATACGACAACATTGGACTTGTGACCTCTGAATTGGCATCATCCATATATGAAATGAATAAGAGAGAATATGCCAAATTATAGAAACAAACTGGGCATATAACAAAATTCAGATAATCTCAATTATGGAAATGATAAATAACTAGTACATCAGTAAGGTACGTGAATGCTTCAGTTTACTCTTTGTTAGGAAAATAAGTGGGTACACCGACACCATTTATTAGGGAATTGGCAGAACTCAGCCATTTCTATAATATTGTTGAGTTATATGATGTAATCAACACAAACTACCAAACACATACTAGATCATACCAAACACACTAAAGCACACACAAGTTTATCCCGGTTGGGACTTTCACCTTAATCCGGAGAAGAAGAAACATGTGATGTTATTCAACTAGAGAAGATACAAAAATGTTACAATTCTCACAACGACCCTCTCTCAAGCCTCACTAGCAAATACTAGTTGTTTACAATTGGAAAACCTATCAAACTCCGTCTTCAATGAAGTACTCTCTCTCTCTCTCTCTTGACTCTCAATATAGACCAATAACAACAAATCAACAATATATAAAAATCTAGAAAAACTCTAATTTGATATCTTAATACAATAGTTATCCAATATATACTGAAAAGTTATACATACAATTAGAGTCATACGATCTAACTAAAGGACGAAATGGACTTTTCATGAATCAGCTGGACCCGACCCAAAAAATTCATCAACGCCGCATGTGGTCAACCGCAACTCCCAGTCTTCCAACCCAAGGGGACAGTTGATCTGTCACCTCTCCGTCATTGTTGCGCTGACTGCTTGCCTTCTTCGATCATTCACTTCGAACCCACTACTTGTATCACCATCTTCTCCTCACACGGAATAAGTATGCAAGATATAAAACCCAACCCTTACCAACATAGTAAATCTGAAAACTGGTTGTCACTCGAACATTAAAACAATGAATATACACGAATAAATACGGCTAGATTAGAAGCAGACTTATCGTTTCATGTGGTTTTGATGCATTGAGAGAGAAATTTTACCATGAAAACAAACCATGTTCCTTCAAAGCAACATAACAGTCCAAACAGTCCTCTATTACTTGAAACTCTGAAAGGGATACAAGACAGGATTTTCCTGTCAATTATTTATAACAAAAAAGAACAAAAACACTGATGAAATCCTAACCCTGATCATAAATATATGTCGGTTGTTCCTTTTTGTTAAAACCCTGGAACAAGCTCCAACCACAGTAGAAGACCCCACTAAAAGCTAAAAGAAACCTTCCTTTGTTATTGACTAAACTGTACATGACTAGAAACAAGACACAACTGGCATGCTTAAATTCCGTGTCCTCGACTTCTTGGACCTTCTTATGCATGAAACCCGTTGCCATTCGAGTGTAAGTTCTCTCCTAATCGACTTTTACCAGGTTTGGTTGCATTTCCGTTCTGGTACGTCTTGGCTGATTTCACATCTCTTGTAGACAGCTTGTTGGGGTTGTTGTTCGTCTGAAGCAATATGTCCAATTGACCGCAGGAAGCTGCTATCAGCCCTGTAAAAAGAATTCAAAATGTAAGATAACAGATTTTTTTTTTTTTGGGAAAATAGACATGGCAAGGAATAAGTCCGAACAATACATGTGCAAACAGTCTGAAAAACTCAAAACCCTTTTAAGACTTGAATATCAGTTATCACATCAAACATCAAATGCAATGAACCAGCCCACAATTCTCATTGAACTATTTACATGTGCTGATGTTATAGTACAGGACCCCCCCCCCCCCCCCCCCCGAGCTTTATCAATCAAACAAACCAATGATCCAGTACATAACCCTTTAAATTTGACGGCTTTGCTAGATCTAGTACTGCCAGTAAATAATAGAACTAGGGTCTTCGTACTAGTTGAGAATAATAGTGGCAACGCAACCGGCAACGAAGACAACATCATTACCACATCAGGTCCAAACTCCAAAGTGTCTTGAACGTACATGTGAACTAAGACGAGCTAACTTACTGCATGAGCATAAGAATTAAACTTCTGACAATCCTCATACACATCAATATATGCTACACGCACACACACATGGACACGAACAAAAACACACAGAGAGAGGGAGAGGAGAATGGGGGAGGAAGGCGTGGGAGGGTGATGCTTGAGAGAGTTGGACTATGATCGTTCTATAAATTGTTTTAGTATATGTTTTATCACTTATGTAACCATTAGATGTGCTTAAGGATTCATACATATAGTTCCTCAAAACCCTTTTAAGACTTGAATATCACATCAAATCATGAACCAGCCCACAATTCTCATTGAACTATTTACATGTGTTGATAATATAGACCCGGACCCCCCCCCCCCCCCCCCCCAAAAACAAAAAAACAGCTTTATCAATCACATCAACCAATGATCAGTACATAACCCTTAAAATTCAGTATTTAAAAAATAGATCTAGTACTGCCAATAAACAATAGAACTTGGGTCTTCATACTAGTTGAGAATAATTGTGGCACATCAGGTCCAAAGTGTCTTGAACATGTGAACTAAGACAAGCTAACTTATTACGCGAGCATAAGCATTAAACTTCTGACAATCCTCATACACATCAATATTGCAACCCACGCACGGACACAAACAAACACATGGGGAGGGAGAGGAGGAATAGGGGAGGAGGGCATGGGAGGGTGATGCTCGAGAGAGTGACTATGATCGTTCTATAAATTGTTTTAGTAGATGTTTTATCACTTACGTAACCATTAGATGTGCTTAAGAATTCATACATATAGTTCTATAAATTGTTCTAGGAGATATTTTATCACTTAAACATTTGATGTGCTGTTGGATTTGCTTCTACTTTTTTTTTTCTTTCTTTTTGGATGAATGCAATTGGAAAGGTCAACACTTATAGCACAAAGACTGAACCAAGATACAACACGAAACGGAAACAAGAAATATAGGAACATTGACACACAATTTTCTATTATATTATTTATAATATATTATAGAATATTTCATGATATTTTACTAGAATATGTTCTGATAAAGTTAGGACCATGGGATGTAAATTCAATCCTACGATGGGAGTTATGCATTTACTAAGACCGTATGATAAATTAAAGGGGATAAAAATAGATCTAAATCAGGAGTTCTGTAATTTTGGAAAATCAAAAAAAATAATGTGGTGCCTCGGTTATTCGTATTGAAAAGAAATTAAAAACCTAACCAAAACCTAAGAAGTTTTATAGCTTCAGCAAGAGGAAGGTTACTTGTAAGTTAGATCTAATGGCCTTGATATATCTCATAGGGATATCATGCTCTCTCTATATATGATATAACCTAATAACCTATAATCAGTTAAGACACCATGTATCACTACAACTTAAATTAACATCTCCAATGCATTTTAGTAATAAATTTGTTAACATGTTAACTATCATTCAATTCTTCTATTTATATCCACATCTAATTATTGGACTTGATAAATTTCAAAGGAGATGCTTTAATTTTTCTGAATTTTATGCCCTCACCAAACATGCAACCTAAATAAGAGATGGTTTTTGAATTTCTGCTTCTGTTGTATATATCTAAAAAGATGTGAGACAGTTGTAATTGAACTAATTTCATTTTCAAGCCAAATTTCATGTTTTACGGACATGCATTACAATGTCAGAAAATAAAATCATTTGTAAAATAAGATATATAGATTTTCAAAAAACAATGCAACATTTTAAGAAAAATATTTTTAAACGAGAATACTTGAAGGAGGTTAGTTAGATACTTTAAATGAGCTTTAGACCATATATGTTCATATTAACATAGGGGTGGCATTCGGGCCAGTCGGGCCGGGCCGGGCCGAAACCTGCGGATTTTGACCCCGGGCTGGGCTTTTGTGGGCCAGGCTGGCAGCAGTGGTGGGCCGGGCGTCGGCAGGGAAATGCCGACCTGGACCTGGCATCTGGCTAGGGGGCCGGGCCCGGCCGGGCAGTTGCGGGTTAGACAGGCTTTTTTTTAAAATTTATTTGGTGTACAAAGATAAAAGAAAAGGAAAATGGTGAACAGTTGGGTTGTACACATTTATAAAAAAGTGATTCATTATTTAAATTATTTTTATAAATTACAAAATTTTAAATTAATCAAATAGATAAGTAACATACAAATCTTATTAAATTACAATATAAAAATAAAAATAAAAGAAAGAAACATTAGCTAAAAATAAATTTGATAAAAAAAGGTGATTAATTCTTTCAAAAATAAAATTACTTGAGCTTTCTCAGGATCGAACCCACAACAAACCCAAACTCAATGAACTAATTTGCATGCACTAGCCAAGAAATCCAACCTAATATGTTTCATTAAAATTTTGATAGTATATATATATATATATATAATTAAGAACTTTTGAAGTAGAAAACTTTTAGTACCACATTGGTGAGATTAGAGAAGTGAGGAGGTGGACTTGGCTATAAATAGCTAGGGTGAGGGTTGGCAAATTGAGTAATTAGTGATCGGTTAATTTTGATGTCTATACTTATTTTTATAAAATTTTGAAATATTTTATAGTATATATATATATATATACTTTGTAGTATACATACACTTTGTAGTATTAGCACACATTCAATTTTTTATAAAAAAATCTGGAAAAAAAAAAATCAAAATTGGCCAACGGCCCGCTGGCCAGCCCGGACCAGGCCGGGCCGGTTCAATCTGGTCCCGGGCCTGGCCGGGCTGGGTTCAAGCTTTTAGGGGGAAATGATGAATCGGACCGGCCCGGGTTTGTTGGGTGGTCTGGCCCCGGTTCAACCCAGATTTGGGTAGGCCGCCCGGCCCTAATGCCACCCCTATATTAACAAGGAAAAATAAATTTGGCACAAAATAAACATTCAGAGAATTATTTGAACCTCTCATGTGAGTAAGAGCAAGATTGGCATTAAAGTAACATGATCCGTATTTTTCAGATTTGAATTTATTTTTTGAAAGAGTAAGAAACTTCACCCAAAAATAGTGCAGAAGGTTTCCCAGGTCTTGACTTGAACTCTGGATGAAACTGAACGCCGACAAAATAAGGATGGGTAGGCAGCTCAATTACCTGCATGCACCAGCATCAACAAGGTTGTGTCGAATTAACCCAGAAACTACATTTTAAAAAGATGCACACCTCCATTCTTTTCCCAGTTTCATCTTTACCAACAAATGCTAGACCTGCGCTTTCAAATTCCGCAATCATATCAGGATTTACCTGCAAAATTAGGATATTTGATATTGCAGACGATTCCAAAAACACAAAATAGAGCAATTACTAAGATCCTAACTGAAAACACCATCTCTTAAATTGGAGCTGTTACTCTCCCTATCTATAATTGGAAATATCATGTTTGATAAAAAAAACTGGAAAGACCATGAGACTGGCACAACCACAAGTAAATTATATATATATATATATATATATATATATATATATATATATATATATATATATATATATATATGAGGTTTCTTCCATTGCAAACGCAAATATTTGTGCAAACCACTTAACCCGTTATTGGCAAAGACGGGTTAAGGCAAAATATAAATTTTTGCCTTAAGCCTTAACCTGTCATTGACAATGACGGGTTAAGTAGTGTGCACGCGTTTGCACAACATTTGTGTTTGCAATGGAAGAAATCCCTATATATATATATAGAAAAATCTTCCAGTGCACCACCCCTCCGGGTGCACTCGGCCTTCCCGTCTTCGTATCGACGATCCGAACCATTCACATTGATCTACACATCTAAATTAGTCTAAATATATAAAATCAAATCATTTGAAATTCATTTGCTCATCCATCATGTGACTATAAAAAACAATTATTTTCAACCATACAATTTTATAACACTTCAATGGATGGGCAAATGAATTTCAAATGATTTGATTTTACATATTTAGACTTATTTAGATGTGTAGATCAATGTGAACGGTTCGGATCGTCGATATGAAGGCGGGAAGACCGAGTGCACACGCCGTGTGCACCGTAGGTGGTGCACAACGGAAGACTCCTCAATATATATATATATATATATATATATATATATATATATATATATATATATATATATATATAATGGGAAAGCTTCGGTTGAGCACTACTCGAGTGCTCACCGCGTGAACACTAGGCCTTCGGGCGTTCATATCGAAAATCCTAACCGTTCACATTGATCTACACATCTAAATTAGTCTAAATATGTAAAATCAAATCATTTGAAATTCATTTACCCATCCATTGAAGTGTTACAAAATTGTATGGCTGAAAATCATTGTTTTTATAGTCACATGATGGATGGGCAAATGAATTTCAAATGATTTGATTTTACATATTTAGACTAATTTAGATGTGTAGATCAATGTGAACGGTTCGGATTTTCGATATGAACGCCCGAAGGCCTAATGTTCACGCGGTGAGCACTAGAGTAGTGCTCAACCGAAGCTTTCCCTATATATATATATATAGAGAGAGAGAGAGAGCAATGCTCCATTGCAAACGGATCCCGTGCAAACGGGTATACAAACCACTAAAGCCGTTGTTGGAAACAACGGCTTAGGTTATAAACTGAAGCCGTTGTTTCAAAACAACGACTTCAGTTATAAACCTAAGCCGTTGTTCCGAATATAACCTAAGCCGTTGTTTGGAACAACGGCTTCAATGGTTTGCAATGGAGCATTGCTTACATATATATATATATATATATATATATATAGAGAGAGAGAGAGAGAGAGAGAGAAATCTTCGGTTGCACACTACTTTGGTGAGCACTCCGTGAGCACTCACGAAATAGAGCACCTATGACAAATCCGAACCGCTCATCTTGTTCTATATACCTTAGATAGCCTAACAATAAAAAATCAAGTAATTTGAAGTTCATTTGCCCATGATTTACATCATTACAAAATTGTATGGCTGAAAATTCTAACAGCATGATGGATGGGCAAATGAACTTCAAATTACTTGATTTTTTATTGTTAGGCTATCTAAGGTATATAGAACAATATGAGCGGTTCGGATTTGTCATAGGTGCTCTATTTCATGAGTGCTCACCAAAAGTAGTGTGCAACCGAAGGAGACTCTATATATATATATATATATATATATATATATATATATATATATATATATATATATATATATATATATATATATATATATAGGGAAAGCTTCGGTTGTGCACTACCTCTAGTTGACACGGCGTGTGCACTAGTCCTTTGGGCGTTCATATCGACGATCCGAACCGTTCACATTGATCTACACATCTAAATTAATCTAAATATGTAAAATCAAATCATTTGAAATTCATTTGCCCATCCATTGAAGTGTTACAAAATTGTATGGCTGAAAATTATTGTTTTTTATAGTCACGTGATGGATGGGCAAATGAATTTCAAATGATTTGATCTTACATATTTAGACTAATTTAGATGTGTAGATCAATATGAACGGTTCGGATCGTCGATATGAACGCCCGAAGGCCTAGTGCACACGCCGTGTGCACTAGAGGAGTGCACAACCGAAGCTTTCCCTATATATATATATATATATATGGGTAAAAGGGATATGAGCAACTTCGTCATTTAGTAAATGAGTAAGTGATGAGGTGGCATGCATGTGATACATTGAGTATTTAATCACTTTTAGGATTTTCCAATCACATGCATGCCACCTCATCACTTGCTTATTTACTAAATGAGCAAGTTGCTCATATCCCTTTTACCCTATATATATATATAACCATTGAAGCCGTAGTTCCAAACGAGATTTTGCAATATGTATATATATATATATATATAACCATTGAAGCCTTAGTTCCGAATGAGATTTCACAAATATAACTGAAGCCGAGGGATTGCATGGAACAACAAATTAACAAGTATCTTCAGCAAAACCTCAGGAAAAGAACACTTAGGTTGTGGCTTATGTTTATATCTATGAGACTTGTTGCCGTGGTATTATAACTATTTTGAAAAGAATTCAATGTTGTTTATCAATTCGGAACCAAAATTCAATGATATCAAATACACTCCCATTACACAAATAATTCATGTATTATTTTAGCAATATTATAATATTTGAAAGCTCATGCATCTTTGATGTGGCTCTGTTTTTTGAGAGAATCAATGGGTCAAAGGCCCCGGCCCCCTGGCATATCATTAGTTAGAAACTAATAAAACAATACACCACAGAGAAGTACACAGACAACAGCAAAATAATCACCCAAATGATTCCTGCGCATACTTTTAAGTCTTCCACAAACATACAAAACAAAAACTGGAAAGATCAACCTTCACCTACTTTGGGTTAACTCGTTACTTTTTTCCAAACATCCTATTTGAAGCTCATGCATATCAAAAGGGTGGCTCTGTTTTTGGAGAGTAACCATGGATCAAAGACCCCCTGACATATCATCAGTTAAAAATTAATAAAATAGTACACCTCGGACAACTGAGACAAGTAACAAACAGAAGCAACATAATCACCCAAGTGATTCCTGCACATACTTAAGTTCTTGATATCCAAAAATGGGAATATCTACCATATTCTTCAAGATTTTTCTGAGTGACCGGTCTAAAGTTCCATATATGCCACTTATGACACAGGGGAAGTCAAATTTAGGCTGTGACCCTATGAACATCACCTAAATGATCCCTCCAGAGCCAGTATCCAAACGCATTTTAATTCGGCATTTAACTGTGTCACAAAACTAAGTGAACTGATATTCCCACCGTCAGAAGACCTAATATCCTACCCGAAGCCATGGTTGACAGAGGAGTTGAATACAATTATTCCCACACAACAGATGCTCCACAGGTAACCCAACACTTACTAGTGGCATTTTTTAATAACCTCCATGTTGCTCCTACAAGCCCAAGATGTAAAGTCGCCAACACTCACACGGGAATGGTCCAAACCGTAATTCAGTTGATTGCATCATCTCATCACGATGAACACACTGGCAAAAGCTAAAGTGGAACATAATTCACGGATCAAAACATCAAACTAAAAATAAAGATAGACCTAGCATAATGGAGTAAGTTGGGGTCAGTGTAGTCGTCCACACTACACCCTTAGTTGAGCTCTTTAAATAATGTAGAGAAATGAGATGGGCATGTCAAAGTCCAAATCAGAATCCCATTCAGTTCTAAATTAAATGAGAAAACTAGGAAAGTATGGATCCCCTGCAAGACAATATCCTATAACCATGTTTGACAAACACTACCCCCATGCCCACCTGACCAAGCCCAAGTGGTGTGCACTGCACTTGACAATTCATCCCTCAAACTGCATTATACACCCATCTTTGCAATTCAAATGCAAGTTGACTGAGCTCAAGTAAAATATTATTTCAATATTCAATTATGAATTTGAATTTGAAACAAACTTCCCCTCATAAGTACGGTTACTCGGCTAAAGGTGAAATTTAAAATTCACACCCTCAAACCCGTAAAGAATTGCATGTCAACAGAGGCTGGCACATACCCTCGGCAAAACTCCAAGGAGCACTCCACAGAATTATCCCCCACTAAGAGGCTCGAAGACGCATTTAAGCCTACTAACTGCTGCTCTTTCGCATCAAACATCAGAATATACACCTTTGCATCACATTCCTGTAACGAAAATAAGGCAAAGATACCCGGGTACGGGCACTATCCAAACCCCATGTTGATTTTCAGGCTATGTTCCATCGTACAAATACAACCAAAAACTATCTTTTCAAGAGGGACTTCTACAAAACTGGGGTGTGGTCCTACTGGATAAAGAGAGGATGGGGATGGGTCCGCTTTGCAAGAGGCTAGATATCAAATTCAAAAAACAATGAATTTTCCAACAGATACAGAATGCTTGATGGTTCCAGGAAAGGTTCAAATTCGGCTTTTAACAGATCATATAACATAGGCTATATCTTTGAAGTTTCACAGGATGATATCCAGGGATCGAGCATAAAATATGTACCATTCATTACAAATGATTCAATTTGTAGTGAATGTTTCTTTTTTTTTTTTCAATTACAAGAACCTGTCATTTTTTTCTGAGACAGATGGTTTATGTTAACACTTGTACGACAATTTTTATAAGCTAGAAGCTTCTACCCGTTAAGTGCTTCAAATATTATTGATGTTCAAAGAATAAAGAAAAACAATATTATAATTCTTACCCATTATCATCCCTAATTATGAATTAAATAATCTAGGTCGAGTCATGAGCACGAGTAATGTCACATGGGAGAGAGGAAGTACAATGAAAGAGAGTGAGAGAATACGATGGAACAAACCTCATATCTATGTCGGTGCCGCTCATCTACATAGCTGACGTTGCCATATCTAAAAAGAGAACAAGCACATAATCAGTATTTTCTGTGACAGATAACAATTTTTAAAAATAAGGTAGTAAATGGATGATAAGTCCTTACAACTTTGCAGACTTGCAATCAGCAACCTGAAAATAAGTCCTCCTAGATCCCAGTCTCATTGTTCCCCCCATGTGAGTCTTTGAACCCTAACAAAATAACATTTCTTGGTTATTATGGGCAATCTCAAAGTACTCTATATATCGTCTAAATCAATGTTTTACCTCTGGCATAAAGATAACACAAGGGCTTGTTGTATCAGGGTCAAATTCAGTGCTATTTGCATCCTGCAAATTCAGAATAGAGCGGGCAAACTCAATTATAGCAATTTGCATGCCAAGGCAAATGCCAAGAAAGGGAATATTATTTTCCCGGGCATATTTTGCGGCGAGGATTTTTCCTTGCACCCCTCTGTCACCAAAACCTCCTGGCACTAAGATTCCATCTGCACCCTGAACAAATTATATCGAAATTGTGAGTGAAAGTTACTTGGATCCGGTGCTTTTAAGATTAGGACCCCAGCCCCCTACATGATCTTATATTCTAGGGAGATAATCGAGAGGCAATCTAGGATGCACGCACCGTTGCACCCAAGAGCCATGGGCCCTGGTATAACTGTATAGGACAGATTATAAACCAGGTTTCCCAGGAATACATTGCTATTTAAAGAGACATGCTCACCTTAAGCAGATTCCATGCTGCTTCACAGGTGTCAGGTGCCTACAGATAAAAATAAAAGCTTGTTTAATAACAGGAAATGAAAGCAATATTAGGTTTAAGAAAATAAGTGGGGAAAAAGCAATGGATAAAAGAACCTCTTTTGCAGTTGTGTCCTCAAGATCGGCAGAAGGAACCCATTCGACCACAAGTTTTCGTTGACAAGCTACAGAGGCATGTAGAAGAGCCTGGCAAATAGATCAATTGATGCATCATCTATATGTACTTGGAGAATATTGTGTGCTTTTATTCAAGTACACCCATTCATACAACTCTGAGAATAAGACTCATGAAGCCCATACACAAAACTAAAAGATGAAGATAACAACCAATCTTAAGTAAAGATAACTGGTTTTAACTGACGGTCAAACACAGAAATAAACTTCCACACAGAAATAAGAGATAAAAAGCAATTATATGGTTCCAAAGGCCTAAATCGTTGCATATAACTGAAGTTCCTCCGCACTGAAAGTTGGATAATTAGTGGTTTAGGGTTCTCTAAGATTATCTCACCGTGGCGTATTTAAAGAATCAGAACTAATAAAATTTGATGGGTACTGACACATTGTGGATAGGCATTTGAAGATCAGATCTCCCTCTACTCTTCTTCTTGGTTTGTTCTTCTTTATAATTCCTTATCAATTCTTTTTGGTTTTCTTCAAACCATACTCACCTGATAAATATATTTATTTCACCTTTTAATTACAATTTATCATCCATTATTCTATTTAGAATTGGGACAGAAAGCATTATTCTCTAAAACCTCATTTCCATCATTCCAAAAAGTAAATTCTATTTGTCTATTTGTCTAACATAAATTACTCCACTTGCTTCTTCGGATTTCCCTTCTAGTTGACTTTGTCAATTAGTCCAATAAAAACAATTTTTTTTTGTTTCATCCATCTGTTTAAATTGTACATAATACCACAGGTTAAGAGGAACCGGTCCAGATGTATTTCTAGATAATCAACATTGTTAACAAACTCTAATAAGTATAAGAGCTATAAACTTCCCCGAATAAAACAAGATCCAAATGTGCTCCCTTCTTTGCCCTCCCTATTTGCAGATAGCATGATGAGGACATCTTTCCTGTTTAGTTTAGGATTTTTTATTTCAGTACCATTTTTGTTTCTGGCAATTATAGTCATATGTAATCTTTTTGTATTTTTTTAGATTCTGAGAATATTTTGAGATTTGTATCAAGATGTATTTTGAACCTATTTATAGATCTTGAGATTAATGAGAAAGTATGTCATTCTTGATTAAAAAAAATTGTGTAAGTTTTTGCTCTTCCTCTCTCTCTTTATGCGATACAAGTGAGATCCAAATTATTAGGGTTTGTGATAAATCCTAATATAATTTTAGGGTTAGTGATTAACTCTAAAATCTACCCCCAAATTAAAAATCCCTCAAATAAAATCAAACCAAACCCTAACCCCTTCTCTCTCCTTCGGTTCTTCTTCCCCATCGACTGCTGCCGCCACCTCTTTTGGTTGCTGCCATTGCTCTTGGCTGTTGCTTCCACTATTGTTGCTGATCGTTGTGCTCTTCGTGTTCAACCCGAGATCTACGCTGAGTTCTTCGAACCATCGGTATACTCTTTCCAATTCTCAAATATTTGTGTGTTATACTACTTCATCATTTCTATTATATTATTCAATTTAACTGTCGACCACAAATATTGAGATTGAGCGTTCCACCTGCTTGATTGCTAAGAACACTTAGGGATTTAATTATTGATTGTTAGAACTGAATTATTAATTGGGTTTGTGAAACTTAATTCAATTTTTGAAAATCCATCAAACCGATTAATTGTTTAAAATTCCATCTTTGATCCGCATTACATGTTGGTAAAATTAATCCTTTAAGATTCTTGGAAATTATCTATTTAGAGTTAGTTTTACATCATTTTGGTATCAGAGCAAAGGTTCTTAAAACCGTAGGCAACAATTTTGCATTCATTTAGGATTGTGTAGTCTTTTATTTTTTTCTTTCTTTTATTTTAGGTCATTTCAGATTCATTAAAAAAAAATAATAATAAATAATAATAATAATAATAATAATAATAAAATTAGGACACACACGACCCCTAGTTTTCACTTTTGGTGAATGCGTCTTCGCAGCACCATCACAGATCCGAAAGAACCTTTCTTATCCCTTCCAAATCACCCAATTAGGAACCCTAGACTCACCTGACCTGAAATGGACAACCCTGATATCTCCGCTACCCTAGCTGCCATCCAAGCAACTCTTGCCAATATCAATCAGAGGCTTGAAAAAGTGGAGTTAAATCAAACCATTGTCCCTGAGCTTCATGCCAATCGTCAGATCCCTCAAGGGATTGTTCGTGACGATCAACGTCAAGAACGTGACCCTGACGAACAATATAAGAAGAACGTTAAGGCTGACGTTCCCCAGTTTGAAGGCCACATGGAACCCCAAGCTTACCTCGATTGGATCCGTGCCATGGACCACTACTTTGTGTGGTTTGACATGAGCGAAGCCCTGAAGGTTAAATTTGCCACTATGAAATTGAAGGATAAAACTCAATACTGGACCAATCTTGAACATGCCCGCAGAGGCCGAGGCCTGGCACCCATAGCGACTTAGGAAGCCATGAAAGAGCAGCTCACTGAGAGATATGTACCGTTATCGTTCCATACCCGATTGCTAGATTCATGGAACCAACTTTATCAAGGAGGTAAATCCACACAAGAATATGTTGATAAGTTCGATGACTTCCTTATTCGGTGCAATGCTTTAGGTAAAGAGAGTGAAGAACAAACTCTCTCTAGGTTCAGGGATGGATTACGAGCCAATCTGAGGAACGAGCTAATTCATAGAAATGTGGACTCAATAGCGGCAGCCTACGCCCTAGTCCTCGATATGGATTCCCTTAAAGCTAGTTCTCATTACAAGTCCAGCGATTCGATGGATCATTCCTCTAGAATGAATCCTCCTGACCCCTCTAGACCTGAACACTCTTCTCCTCAGTACCCTAACAAGTCTTACCCAAATAAACATACTTCAAATTCCTATTCACATAGAAATGACAATACGGGTAAGAACACTGAAAGAGACTTCTAAGATTGATCCTCTCACTAAGTGTTATAAATGTAAGGGATATGGCCATGATGCTGACAACTGTCCCAGCCCAAGTAGGATCAATATAGTAGAGGGTACCGCAGTCATCGCTGATGAGCCCGACAATGAGTTTACCTATGAACCTAATATAAGTGATGACTTTGATGAAAAAGATGATGACCAGTTTCTCAATTGTATTCAGCCTGTCCAGTCACCTCCATTGAGTATACCTGAGTCACTCATTCCTTCCCAAGTCACTTGGCAACCTATCGATTTTATCCCTGTGTTAGAACATCACAAAGTCACAGAGTCTGCACCCACATTTGCATATAACATTCATGACTTGCATAGAGAAATTTTCAAGGAACTTAATGAGAATAATTTTAACTACAAGTTAATAGCAGATACTAGAAGAAAATTTATAAATTTTGATATTGGTGACGAGGTGATGGTTCGGATTCATCCAGAACGGTTTCCTGTTGGATCCGTTAAGAACTTGAACATACGTGCTGCAGACCCCTTTAAGATTCTATATGCAATCAATGATAGTACCTATGTCGTTGACCTTCCTGAAGATTTTGGCATAAAACTTTCAATATTGAGGATCTAGTACTTTATGAAGGTTCAAAATTCAACCCTAGAAATTTTCTTATAGATGAGCCTACCCTGCAGCCTAATGGTGAGATTCCCATATTTACCAATTTACCTGATACTATTGACCCACCGACAGAAGAATTGAATAATATTTTAGATGATCAGATAATCTCCACAAGAGATGGTGGTATGCACAAGTATTTGGTGAGGTGGAAAAACAAGCCGAAGTCAGATAAAACTTGCAGTGATCGTGATGGGCTCCCGCAACTGGATCCAGATCTTTTGGAGCACCATGACAGGATCACTGGTTTTGACTCGACTGGGTCGAGCTCTCACCCACCGGAGAGTGATGAGGACATCTTTCCTGTTTAGTTTAGGATTTTTTATTTCAGTACCATTTTTGTTTCTGACAATTATAGTCATATGTAATCTTTTTTTGTATTTTTTAGATTCTGAGAATATTTTGATATTTGTATCAAGATGTATTTTGAACCTATTTATAGGCCTTGAGATTAATGAGAAAGTATGTCATTCTTGATTTTAAAAAAATTGTATTGAGTTTTTGCTCTTCCTCTCTCTTTGTGTGATACAAGTGAGATCCAAATTATTAGAGTTTGTGATAAATCCTAATACAATTTTAGGGTTAGTGATTAACTCTAAAATCTACCCCCAAATTAAAAAACCCTCAAATAAAATCAAACCAAACCCTAACCCCTTATCTCTCCTTCGGTTCTTCTTCCCCATCGACTGCGGCCGCCACCTCTCTTGGTTGCTGTCATTGCTCTTGGCTGTTGCTTCCACTATTGTTGCTGATCGTTGTGCTCTTCATGTTCAACCCGAAATCTACGCTGAATTCTTCGAACCCTCGGTATACTCTTGTCAATTATCAAATATTTGTATGTTATACTACTTCATCATCTCTATTATATTATTCAATGTAACTGTCGACCACAAACATTGAGATTGAGCGTTCCACCTGCTTGATTAGAGTATAAATCAATATTGAATCTTTTACTTGCTAAGAATACTTAGGAATTTAATTATTGATTGTTAAAACTGAATTATTAATTGGGTTTGTGAAACTTAATTCAATTCTTGAAAATCCATCAAACCGATTAATTGTTTAAAATTCCATCTTTGATCCGCATTACATGATGGTAAAATTAATCCTTTAAGATTCTTGGAAATTCTCTATTTAGGGTTAGTTTTACATCATAGCATGAAGCCTGAATTAGTTCAATGTTCCTGAATACTCTTTACTTCAACTAGAACTCTATGTACGTTTGCATAATTACAAGAGGAGAGCAAAAATAAGTTGAAGCAAATATTATGTCTGTTAGTTATATGGTACAACCTCAGATACACTACACTATTTGGTTAGCAACTTGTCACGGCACTACTTGATTTTATCACATACAGCAGTTATTTTGTCTTTAGTGCCTGTCATCGTTATCCCTCATCCCTCCCTTAAAAAAGGAAAGAAATTTGTTTATACTAGTGATTGTAATTACACTTTGGCCCTACCAAAACAAATTCATAAGAGTGACAATCCAAAGACACCCAAAGGGATGAATTTACCTTTAAAACTGAAAGATAAGAATCGGAAAGACCAGTATACTTTCCAACCATTGCAATTCGAACCTGTAAGTTACACAACAACAAATCACGGAAACGCCACTTATCAAACATTTAGAAAACTAAAATCCTCAATAAATAGAATTATTTTCTTGTAACCTACTGGATTTTGCAAGGTATCACAAACTTTAGCCCTGGTAGTCCATTCTTCCAACATTGGCTCCTCGGCAACCCTACAAATGAGACAATTAAAATTACAGAATAACCTAACAAAAACTACCAATAAATTATTCAAACTGCAAAAATGGATATAAGAATATATTTTGACAGACCCTTGAAGATTCAGTCCTCTCAGAATTGCCTCATGAACCTTCTGGCCCTAAACTCAGAAGAACGGAGTTCAGTTAGACCAGAAACTAGGTGGACAACAAAAGATAATAATTAATCTACCATTATAATAATTCATCTATGATTACTTACCATTAATAGTAAAGGAATATGCCAGATATTGGAGACATCATAGAGAGTAACAATATTTGCAGCCTAGTGAAAAAAGGGAATTATTAAAGTAAGCATCTACAAAATACATTTTTTAATGAAAAAATCATGTAAACAAGGAATAATTTAGATACAGTACTGGAACATGGCAGAATTGTGATAGTTTTTCTTTGACATTGTCTTCCAAGGGCTGAAAATATAATTACTAATAAATCAGAGATGTCCGAAGATAAAACTAAAGGCAAAGCATATGCAGAAGGAGACAGCTGATACCTTGGTGCTTCGACAGGCCAATATATTTGGTGTCAATCCAAGTCCTCTTAGTCCTCGTACACTATGTTGGGTGGGCTTAGTTTTCTATGAATAAGAAAATCCAACAATAAACCCTATCAAACCCCGAAATTATAGATAGAGGCACAATTCTCAAGGCAAAAGTAAAAGCAATCTACCTGCTCACCAACTACATTTAAAACTGGCACAAGACTGACATGAACTAGACAAAAATTTCCGGTGCCTGAGAATACAAACAGTTGACGAGAAAAAAATCAACACCTAATACAACAAAAACAGAAGTACATCTTATCACATTAGCATTAAACTCACCTACACGGTACGAAAATTGACCCAATGCTTCAATAAATGGCATCGATTCGATGTCCCCTGTATCATGAATGTCTTTGTCAACAGACTGAGAGAGATAACACAGAGAAGTATAACAACATAATTGTATACATAATATACAGACTACAATTTGCTACAAATTATGCAAGGATACCATCACACTGAGCACATGTACGGGGCACAACACAATAGGGGTATGAGAAGCAGCAAACTTGAAAACAGGACATAAAAGCAAGCCTATAATATTATATGTATACTAAATTAATATTATGCATAAATTTAATTCAAACGACATAAGGTATTCATGCATTAAAAATTATGACATATGAGAAGCTCCATAGTCATAGTAAAAGTCGTAAGATTTGGTAGTATAAAAAAGTGAAAAAGTGTTGGGCTTTGTTTGGCATTGCTTTTGGAGGGTGCTTTTGGGTGTGAAAGCACTTTAAGGCTCAAAATAGATGTATAGCAAATTTAATTAAAAGTGTGTTTAGCCAAACGTACTTTTTCCAAAACTACTATTTTTAGAATATTTCTTAAAGCACCTAAAGTGGTGTGTGAGCTTTTCAAACAGTGTTTTTACTTACTTAAAAACATTTGAAGATAAACATAATTCTTTGTAACAACATTTATGGTAACAACACCTTTTAGTGAAAGTACTTCTCGTTCACAATACCAAACAGAGCTTTAGATTGTTGATTATTAGATTATGAGTTCAATAGTGATTTTAGTGTCCAAGGAATCTCCAAAATATACATGTCGTAAAGTTTAGGACACATGTGCAATGTGTTGGATATGTGTTCAAGGAGAATCGATGAAGTATTGTGTCTCACAAGTGTAGGGATCAATGATAAAAGTGTTTGCATATAGCAGTTGTTCAGATGACTGACTTAGGTAATTTTTCACCTATAGTTCCACCGAGTTCAATAACACACACGTCAGCCGATCCTTCTTTACCGTCCACAGGGACCATAGCCACACGTTCAATCCACTCTTGTATTGCATCTGTAATGTGAGGCACAACCTTCAAAGTGGATAACAAGGATAATGGTTTAGAATATGACAGATCAACACTTGGGTGAGAACTAAATTAATGATAAAACACAAAAAAGAATTGTGCTGACATTTGCAACACACCTGAACTGTTTTTCCAAGATAATTACCCTTCCTCTCCTTTTCAAGGACAGACTATCATTATAATACAACAATTTAGTAAATTATAATGATTATAGAATATATATCTTCAATGGTTGTAGGTATGCAAGCCAAAATAACAAATTACATGGTATATCTTTCCAGTAGTGATGTTGTTGTCGCGAGTTAATTTTAGATCCAAAAACCTTTCATAGTTGCCAAGATCCAAATCCACCTACAATACAGATTAAACTGGTCACAAATCATATTTTTCTAATTAACTGCAAGCTTTAAGGACCAAAACCATATGCAAAAATAGAGGGGACTTTCTGCTATCTAGTAACTAAAAAGATTTCAACTACAGGAGAAAACAGTCACCAAAAGTAGTAGACACTCAATAATGGGCTAGCCATTAGAGACCAAGAACACTAGATCAGACAAAAAAACGAAAAAGAAGGCTCCAGATGCATTTTTTTTAATCAAAAAAAGGGGAAATGAGAAGAAAAAAGATAAACAACGAGAATTAATTACCTACCTCACCACCGTCATCTAAGACGAAAACCTCACCATGCTCAAATGGGGACATGGTTCCGGCATCAGTATTAAGATATGGATCTGCAAATGTATATTACACAAAATGAAAAAGTTAACAACAAAACCAAAACAAAACTAATGCATACATCATCATTCACCAAACCATGACATAATTTGTTGTTACATTCAAAATGGGGAAAAAACACTATAATCAACACAGTTTTGAATAGCATAAGAATTAAAAGACTATAAGACTGTAGAACGTAATTGAAAAGGGAAAAAAAATTGAAGGAAAAGGTGGCGCATGGCCCACCCTGTTTCATTAATAAAGGGGTTAATAAAACATATCCAGAATACTGGGCAAAATACAAAGTCCTACAATACAAAGTACTAGTCCTACACTAGAGAATTTAAAATATAGATCCTCCCCCGAATATGGGAAAATTAAGAATGAACATACAAGCAAAGTCATAGAAGGGACTTCTAATTGAATTCTAGTCAAGATATAAGCAAACAAGATAAAGTAAGGTGGGCCCATTAAACCACTACATCCTTTTTCTTCTTCCAGCATGAGATAAGACAATAACTCGATGAAAAAATTGGGAAGCTTCAACTAACTATATCTGCATATTATATACTCTAAAGATGAACATTTCATTTTTGCTACAAAGGGAGAACAAATCAGAACAATTGCTTAAACTCCTTCTCTTGAACTATTAAACAACAAAGATGGCTCATCTCCTTATCAACAGTACTTCCTATTTTTGCTACAGATGGAGAACAAATCAAATCAATTGCTTAAACTCCCTTTTAAAATTACTAAACAACAAAATTGCCCATTCTCACAAATGAGTTAAAAAATTTCAACTTTAGCATCAAAATCCAAATATAAAAATACCCTAAAAAGAACCTATAAGACAAAGCAATGAGCAAATGACTCACAAGTGAACAAAGATTTACTTTTTATCAATACCTTTTAGGTTCTATACTTTTTTTCTAATATGAGACTTATCCAAAAGTTGGGATACCCTAAAGATAGTATCACATACGAAACATGGTAAACTTACCCAATAACATAAACTCCAAAAATAAAATCAAAAATCCCCCCACAAACCCTAAACCCCAAAAATATACTCTCTCCAAAACTCTATACTTCTCTCTCCAAACAACAACTACCCATTTCCCAAAATGCCTTCCACATCAACCCCATTAAATCCCAACAAAACCCTAAACCCAAATAACAACTCTACCCAAAACCCACACCTTTCTCTCTCAAACAAGCACCAAATCAAAAACCAGTAACTACCCATTTCCCAAAATGCCCTCCACATCATACCCAATCCAACAAAACCCATTAAATCCAAATCAACAAAATGGGACTTTTAACACCAAAATAAGAGATCAAAAGCTCACCAATCTTGATGGAGGTCACGCGAAGCCCGCATGCTTTGAGAACAACGCCGATGCTACTGGCCGTAACCCCTTTCCCCAGCCCGCTAACCACACCGCCTGTTACCAATACGTACTTCATCTCACTCTCTCTCTCTCTAGACTATGAAACTCAAAAAGGAGAGCAACCCAGGAGAGAGGAGGGTCGAGATGGTTGGTCGAGATGGTTGGGAAGTGAGGAGAAACGGAGAGAAGGATGACGATGAGAGAGAGAATTCGAGCTTTCTCTCTAAAAATGCTGCGGTTTTGAAGAGGGAGAGAGAGCGAGGGCTTTATTATTTGTTGCGTGATATTATCACGCCGTTTTTTTTTGTGTGTGTTCTCTTTGGGAGAGAGAGCCAGGGAGGGGTTTGGGAGACACGTGAAGTGCACGTGGTAAACAGTTAGTGCATGCAGCATGTGGGCTGCGCCTTGCTGGTTTTCTAATAAACCCCTGGATTTCATATAATTGTAATTTTATACTTGGCCTACATTCCTTTTTGCAAATTGAATTTTTACAGTTTTTTATTCTGTTGCAATTTTAATTTATTGCACCAAAGACATAGTTATTTATTTAAGTTCTAGAAAAATCGTTTGTTAATTAAATATTGTACATGTAATCATTAAATCACCAATGAAATGAATGATGAACGAAGATAAAGCATTTCAAACATATATCAGAACTCGTAGAAAACGTACAAAATAAATAATAGCTACAATTTTTGGCCGACAATTTTAAATTTTGAATTAAACCACTATTTTTTTCTTCTTACCATCTTTTATTATTACTTAGAAGCATTTCTCTTTTAAGAATATTTTATTATTGTGACCGTAGGGAGCTATTTTGACATTGTCTTCCGAGATTTTACCATCAAGTTAACAACTTTAATTTCCACTGTTTTTTCTACCATATCCGTTGTATAAATAACGTATCTAAATTTCACTAGTGAAGAGTATCTAAATTTCATTGCATAAACAAAGTAAGTTACTATTTGTATAAATGGTGAATACATATAATTAAAAGTAAGTAAATAAAATTATCTCATAACCTGGGTACATGCATATATCTCTGACAAGTTTTATATATCTGTGTGCCCAAGTCTAAGATCACTTTCACTGGCTGGTTGGCAATGACACAATAACAACAAAGCTCAATTTCCTATTTACTTCACGGACTAATTCTTTACTACGGAGAACACCTTAGTGTAATTTGTCTATCTACCAATCCCTACAATACACGTGCATAACTATTATAAATAAAATTTTAGATCAAATTCAAACTACGTTTGAATTTTTGCTTTAAAAAAAATTATATTTATTAAGACACGTATAAACTACTAGTAATATTAATGAGAATATATATTATATTATTTTAAATTTGAGTAAATAAATATTAAGAATATATTGAAATTCCCAATCAACCATTAAGTAACAAAAGGTAGAGCTCAATATCTACATAGTACTAATTCTACTATGTATTAGTAGTTATTGCTACTAGATACGAAGAATGCATGATACATAGATTCAATTGCAAGTGTAAAATAAGTGTCAACTGTTTGTTTTGATCGATGTAACTGAGAACAAATTAAGATATTATTAGAAGGATGGCATGGATATCATATATACCATGTACGCTATTTATCTCAATCTTAATTGTCGCTATTGAATGAAAATAGCAGCATATTAGATTGCTTGCAGATTCAGCTCTTAATAAGACAATGATTTCGGTAAGACTTTTAGTTCTTACCACAACTTTGAAGTTTGTGTACTGCGTCGGCGGGTAGTAATAGTCGATCGATCATGTAGAATTAGGTTAGGGTTTGTTAGATAATATATTAGTTTAGTCTCATATTGATTATGTATCAGTTTGGTCTTCTATTCTCTCATATATATATGAGCCATATTGTATTCAGTTTATTCAATTAAGCAATAAAGAATTATTCTCATCCAATAATCTTAACATGGTATCAGAGCTAATAATCACTGCAAAAGAACATGAAAAATCCGGCAAAACTAAAATGTCGGGGTATCCAGCTACCACCGATCCCCCAATTTCCCTCTTCTCGCGCTCGATCCCGCCCGCCCTATTTTCCGCCCGCCCAAACCCTATTTTTCTCGACCCTCACCTCTCGCCCCTCACTCTCTACAAATCCCTCACTCTTCTCTCCTTCGGCGCCGTCTGTCTCCATCCGCGTAGATTAATTGCTTGCTCGTCGTCCTCCTCCATCGCTGTCATTGTCATCCTTCGTCCCCGTCCATTGCTGTCATCGTCGTCCTCCTTCCCCATCCTCGTCCTCGTCTAAACCCCTAGGTTTTAAAGAAGAAATGTCGAGTTTTGTTTCAGATCCTTGGCTCCAGAGCCAATTCACTCAGGTGGAGATCCGGGGTTTCGAATCAAAAAGTAAGCAATCCAAAACTATTTGTTTTGTTCTTAGTTCCTATTAAATATAAATGAGAGTTGTTATATTTTTCAATTGTTGGGATTTGATCGTACCTAGCCTAGCCACGAAGAGAGAATTGGGTCATGTTACTATCGGAAATTTACCACCGGTGATGAGTAAGTTGAAGGGGCTCAACTCAATGAGAAGGAGATCTCTTCTATTTTAGCAGGGCAACGACCCAGTGATAAAAAGGGTAATTGAGTTTGTATTGTTTGATTCACATTATTATTTTTATTCTGCTGAAGGGCACAATCTTTTTATGATAATTTGATCTTTGTTTCGAGTAATGCTGCAAAAATCAAAACACTTTTGTGTAATAGGAAGTCATGTACTGGAAATTATTATGGAATTTGGCAAGTGCAAGGAGTTAGTATTTATTTAAAGAAGCTAATTTTTGTGTCAAACTAGACCACCACCTTCTACCCAACTATGCCCATATATGCAGACACCACAATAGCTCTACCAGTTAGATTCTTCTTTTAGTCAAGAACTAGGTGATTAGATTCTTCTTTTAGTCAAGAACTAGGTGATTGAGTGACAACCTAAACTTAATTATATTTTCTGTTATATTAAATGGCATTATGTGAGTAAGCTTTGGATAATTTAGGAGAGTGAGTTGGTATGGGTGAACTGGAGTACTAACCTTACTTGAATCAAAAAATACCGGGCTTGTTTTCGACCTTTAGGTGCCTTAGATGTCTGTGTGTCAGTTTTAGTTTCAAAATTTAACAACTATCAAATCTGGAACACTGTGGTTGTAGAGTCTGGACCAACCTGAGAACTCAACCTTAATGACTTTGTGTATTTAGTTTGTGGTAGCATAATTTAGTTCTATTTCGAAGAAAAAGCTTCAAAGTCATGTTCATTTATTTTTGAAATTCTTAATGCTGTCCATTGCCTGTCCGTATTGTTGTATGATTGACATATTCTAAAATTTCCGAATTTTCCGTATGTATGCTGGTTGTTGTATACTTCACGTAAGGAATTTCAAACCCTAAAGTTTCGGTGTTTATGTAGGTCTTATATTGGTATAGGGCCTAGCAACCAAATGAAGTTCCATTAAACATTAGAGTTTAATTGTAGGGTGGTGTTATTTTTGCTTTTTTTTCATTTACATCTTCTTTGTTGCAGAAAGATGAAATTAAACTCATTATAATATCAAATTTCATTAGATCAAGTTCTTGTTTCCATAACTGTAATGCGGTTTTGTTGCCTTAATTTCTCTGTGTTTTCGATTGTCAGGTTATCAGATAAAGTGATGAGCTAATTTTTGAAGCCTTCGAACGCATGAAAGACAATCAAGTAGGTGGACTTCCTTTCGTAGATTAAAAGGTACTAATGATTTTTTTTTTCCATTAGTACAATCTGTTTGATGCTTCAATTAGTGGAAGCATAATGTATAAGAGACCTCCGTACATATTCGGATCCACTCCTTCATTATCCGAAAAATCTGCCGAGAAGATTCTTTGTGATGAATCTAGTAGGTTTTAATATTTAGTACATATAATGCTATATGCATTCTTTTTTCTTTTCTTTTTTTCAATTCCAAAATTGCATAATACTTGGTTTAAAAGTTTGATCTTCTACTTCTGTAGAAGTTTCTGCAAATTCTGCATGCAAAAGTGTCCAATTGCAGAACAGCAGTGGAGTCTCAAGTAGTGGAGGGTCGAAAATGTCAGGTTCAAGAAAATCTTCAAAAGTTCATAAATGGGATATTCTGGGATTCATGAATGTTGGTAGCAAGAACAAGGTAAATTGCTCCACTTAGTTATGTTAGTATACGATGCATTTATACAGACTACATGTTCTTAAAATTAGCACTAAATGTTTTTGCCTCTGTGGCATGCAAATTTCCAGATGTTATTCCCTTATGAAGACCTCTTGAAGTTCTTTCAGTGCGAAGTGTGGGGCATATCTCCTAGGGGGCTTCTCAATTGTGGAAACAGGTACCCCATAAATGATATATTCGTTGTTAATTTTCATATGCACTTCAGGTATAGAAGTAAAATTTATTGTGTCATGTACTTAATTATTGATGATTTTAATTTTAATCTTCATATATGTCACAAGGGGAATTGAAGGCAATATATATGCAGGTGAGTGTTGACTCAATGGTAAGTATTACTATCATTTTCTTGTACATATATGATATGGGTCAGATGACGTGGCACCACCCGGGCCATTAGATCCCCTCAAATCCCGCTCTCCCCTGATCATCAGGTCAACAGAAGTCCAACAGGCTCCTACCGCCTCAGGCCAAAAAACAACGAGTCTGAACCGGCCCATCCAGGTCTCAGAACCGTTTGCCTCTGCCTATAAATACCAGACCCCCTCCACTCTTCTGCAGGTAAACAATCTCTCCCCACCTGAACCCTAGCTGCCCAGTCTCTTTCTCAGTGACTGACTAGATCGTCGGAGGGCCTATCGCCGGGACTTCTCCCGGTGTTTCTAGGCAGTGTGCAGGTACAGAAGACTGAGCCGTGCCGAGCTACCAGATCCGAGCTGAGCTGCTGGATCCGAGCCAAGCACCCAGCCTCTACCTCTCCGTTCCTGCTTCAAAGCCGAGCCACCAGGCCTCTGCCTCCCGACTCCTACACCCGAGCCGGTCCGCTCCCCGGGGTCGGACCGACGCCAGTACTACGGTTTCCATTTCACAAATTACAAGAACTCACACCTGTTGCTTCCACACCCCAAAAACAAACAACATAAGGTTGGCGCCGTCTGTGGGAAACCTTTTAGGTACTGTCGCCCGTCCGAGCCCAGCAAAAGACGTCACCTCGGGTTTGAGCTCTCCCATGGCTCCCAAAGCCATAAGGGCCGTCACATCGGTACGACATCCGGACCCCCCATATCATAGCCGTGCGGATAACCAGGGTTCCAACCAACCTCAGGTCAACGGTGCGGCTAGACCTTCGAATGAGACTGATTTGTGCCGCGTCATCTCAGATCGGCAGGCCAGCCGGACGAGGGGAGAGGCTGCTTCTAACTCGGTCTTTAACCATCGTAGATGGCTGTCCCAGGTGCGCGATCCCTCGCAGGACCTGGTGGGGCAAGCCCCTGTCACAAGGGTCGAATTCTAGAATTTTTGGTACGAGATTCTCCAAGCCATCCGAGGCGGCTAGACCATCGAGGTCCGCAACGGTTCCGACCCCCAGTCAAGAACAGGAGCCGGCGAATCTCACGAATCGGCTCATCCCCAAGAACAGGAAGATGCCCATCTCGGCGAGGGCGGACAGAGACCGAGTCGCGGTCATCGGCAGACTGGGATCCCTTTCTCCCCCTAAATCCTAGAAGCCGAGATCCCTCAGAATTTCAGGCCTCCTCAATTCGAAACCTACAATAGTAAGGGTGATCCCGTTGATCACATGGAGGGATTTAAGACCCTCATGATGATTCACAGCACTGCGGATCCCCTCTTCTACTGCCCTTCCCTGCTACTCTTCGTGGCCCGGCTCGGGAATGGTTTTCCAAACTTACCCACGGCTCGGTTTTCTCTTTCGAGCAATTAGAGGCGGACTTCCTAGCCCACTTCGTGACCAGCAGGAAGGTCGAGAAGATGAGATCTTCCCCTCTGGACCTCAAACAGAAGGATGGGGAATCCCTCTGTGAGTTCGTTTGGAGATTCACCACCGAGGCGAGGTCAGTTTCCTTCCTTGACACAGGGGCTTCCTCATCGGTCTTCCGGCACAATGTCCGCCACGGCTAGCTCAAGGCTTCCTTAGCCAAGAAGCCACCCGTGGACTTTCCCGACCTACTCAACATGGTCGAGAAGTATATTCGGGCCGAGAAGGCCCTCAATCCCGAGGGTGCCAAAGAAGCCACTGCTAAAGGGAAGCGTAAGGTCGATGATGCTGAACCCTTCAAGAGGCCTGGGAAAGAAGCGGTTGGTCTCAAAAGGGGGTTAGTCCCCCGATTCGAGAGATATACGCCCCTGACTCAGAATGTCTCGGCAATCTTGATGGAGATCGAGGACAAAGGGATCGTCTGCTTCCCTCCCCGACAGAGCAACAACGACAAGAAGTGAGACCAAAGGTTCTACTTTCGCTTCCACCGAGACACCGGGCACAATTACAGATCATTGCCGAGCCCTCAAAGACGAGATCGAAGTCTTCATCCAACATGGGTACCAGAGGGATTTCGGGCCAATCCTAATGACCGGAGAGAGCCGAGGAGCCCGAGGCCTTCGCCTCCTCCCCGGACAGCCAGCTGGCGACCCGAGCGGGACCTCGAACCCGAGGAAATAGGGGAACAGGCTATCCTACACTGCGTCCATGGCGGACCCATGGGAGGAGAATCCAACACTTCTCGCAAGGCCTTTGTACGAGAGGTCAACTGTAACACCCCAAATTTTTTTATTTTTTTATTTTAATTTTTTTTTAAACTAAACCTCGAAATTCCATTATTTCAATTTCTATATCACTTTAAACATAAACTAGGAAAGTTATGTTTTAAGGAAAATTTTGGCAGAGTTTTCCCTGTAAATTTTGCCCCAAAACACAAATAGCTTACGGAATTCTGCTCAAAATTCCGTAGCTCCCAATATATATAATAATTTCACGGGCTCCCCAGGCCAAAATGAGCAGAAACACACAGGCAATATAATATAATGCTCTGGGGGCCAAACTCATAACGGATTATCAAATATCAAATAAAAACTATAAATTTCTTTGAAAAACGAGGTGAAATTTTAGAAAAATCCTTGTAAAACCTACCACAGAGCTCGGTACTCCACAACGAGATGGGTACGGGTCACAAACATACCATACCACCTCACACTATACTCATCATCGTCATATACATGCTTATACATCCATAATACAATTTAGATCATAAATTTTACTATTCACATAGCTAATTAGTACAAATTTTTTAAATAAAACTTTATCCTACCAATCCATGCCTCACCTCTGCACTGATAAGAACCTGCAACAGTAGGGGATCTAGGATAGTCCTCAGACTCCCCTAACCCCCAAAAGACTAAGGGGTCAGCCATTTCTGGTGTGAGTATAATTATTAATCTAATAAAAAATTAAAATAGTATAAAGAAAATAATTTAAACTTACAAATACCAAGTTAAGATAATGCAACCTGAATCCTGAACACAACAACATCATCAATACGACGATATATCAAGTACTCTGCCAATCCTGCATTCAACTAGTTAATTATCCATAACTTCCCACATTTCATAATATACTTCACTTCAACCTCGTATATATATATATATATATATATATATATATATATATATATATATATATATATATATATATATATATACTTATTTTACATCTGCATAATACGAATTCCCATACAATCCATTACTTTTCAATTTAAATGTCCTAACACGAATATTCATCTTTCCACAATTATCGTCATATCCTCATTTCGTTATTCATAAGAATATACCCACATGATGTTACTATATCTTTTCTTCATCTCTATTTAACCATGCACTTCATTTACTTGCATTCTATCAACAACTCACTTACTCATCCTGGAAGTGGTGCCAAGGCAGGTAGTTCCCACCATTTCCATGGAAATTAAATGGTGGGCGAGTAGTTCCCTGACACACTTCCAAGATACACAAACTCATATCACGACATACTTCCCTTAATAACCATTTTCATAACCACTCTAATAATACAGGTATTTATTTTATTATATTACAACAAGCACCACTTCTTACATACATGCTTCTATTCTCACAATACCACATTCATTCAAGTCTTATGACGCAATTATAACATCTTATTGCTTATTGCAATGCTCTCACATTTCATCACATCATTAACACATCACTAGTAGAACGCTTATACTCATTACATTGAAAACATGTTTTACAGCTTATTCCCATCTCATTATACCACCTTAGTAATTCTCATTCTTATAAGTAATATATCTTATTATTATCATTTTCACTTAATTCCCCAAACACAATCTGGGGCCACAACATATCACACCCCATAGCCGATAGCTTGGGTAATAATCACCGCACCCCAAACACACAGTTTGGGTAATATCACATCACATCTCCAGCCGATAGCTTGGTTATTAATTCACTCCAATCATTTATCATCTTCACTTTATTTACTTTCTCATTTCCATTTATCATTACCACTAGTATACCAACTTACCCCGCGAATTATGCCAAGGCAGGTAGTTCCCACCATTTCCACAGAAATAGCGGGCAGGTAGTTCCTTGACACAATTCCAAGGTACAACTCATATCAATCTGTATTTTACTTTGATGATCACATACATAATACAATTACTACGTACTATTCGTAATCACACATCTCTTTTATTATTCTCATTTTTTAAATTAACCACGCACTGCATTTATCACTTCTTTTCATACACTAATACATAACTCGTTTTCCTTCACATTTACTTCATTCACAACTACTTTCTTTCTCATCCACAATTCACATTTCACTAACCACTTTCTTTACTACCACATTTATTATTAACACTTATTTATTTTATTAGTTTGTCGACCAGTGAGCCACAGTATCCCAATATACTGAAAGCCGACAGCCCAGTACACACGCGGCCCGATGCTCACATAGAGTCTTACTCGTCCGAGGCTACGTCTTCCTCCTAGCCGAACTAGCGAGGGAAAAAGTCACGCCCCAGGTAAACTGGGTACTTCCTCGCGACTGCTGTCATCGAGGGAAAAACACCACGCCCCAGGTAAACTGGGTACTTCCTCGCGACGGCTGTCATCGAGGAAAAAACACCACGCCCCAGGTAAACTGGGTACTTCCTCCCAGCCGATAGCCAGGAGGGAAAAACCACCCCCCAGGTAAACTGGGTACTTCCTCGCGACGGCTGTCATCGAGGGAAAAACACCATGCCCCAGGTAAACTGGGTACTTCCTCCCAGCCGATAGCCAGGAGGGAAAAACCACGCCCCAGATAAACTGGGCACTTCCTCGCAACAGCTGTCATCGAGGGAAACCGGGCCTCAAGCCGATAGCTTGGGCGATAAAATCCACTTACCCCAAACATAGTTTGGGTCCACTGTTCCCAAGCCGGTCCTTGGGCGTTAGGAGGTCTAGCCCAAATCCCCAGGATTGCTGTAGGTACTGGTCAACAAAACCATATGTTATTAGCATTATTCATTTCATCTTTTCATCTTACTAAATCAACATAAAGCATCACAACTTTTACTGAACAATTGTCACATCCTTGACTTTAATCATGTGAATAAAACACATTTTATTAACACTTACCACCTTATCTTTTATCTTACCATTTGATACATATCCGGCGTCTACGATATTAATTATCATCCCATTGTATCACATATATACATACACCATGTCATTTAGCATAGAAACCATCATGTCGTAGTATTACACATCATAAATGCACCATATTATTTAATTTGCCATAACATCACCCATTAAGAATATCATGCTATTTGCTACTTCATTAGATCACATATAAACACACACCAAGTTATAACATTAATAAAAGAACCATATTAGGTTATTCCATATCATAATAGTATCAAAATAGATAATTCCTCGCATTGTAATATCATACTATTGCCCATTAATTCATGTCGGACATAATTAGACTGTAAACATATACCCACTTACTAATTTCATCACTTATCGCATCACAAGTCAATATCATGATATATATATATCACAACATACACCACACATGCGGATTTCCAAGAAAAGGGGCCAAAACCACTTATTTCCTCTAATTAAATCTTATAATATCTAATTATAGCATACTAGCTTATACACCATGCTCCATGTAATTATAATTACCTATAAGGGCCTATATACCCCAAAACATGCACAAATCATGCACTGGATAAAAATGTGAATAAACAATCTAATATAATTAGTTTTTATACTTCAACACATCACAATAACCCATACTATAGATTTTATATATTTAAAATAGTCACTTTCACCACATATCTCAAAAACCCATCTTGGATCCTTAAAAATCCGTATTTTCAATCAAAATCCACTTTTGGCATAACTCCCACAAAACATAACAAAAGGCCACGAAATTCGGCCACAATATAAAATATTTATAATTACAACATACTCACCTGACGGATCGAGAAAACGATGTCCCACGTCCGTCCTGTAACCAGTCGAAGTTCGACTTTTTCCACCTAATTGAAAAATTATAGAACCGATTAGTTTAAAGCATAAAACTCGACCTACGGACCTCCAAATTTGAATCCGTCTTCACCCACGCATCACAAATGACATTTGTAGGCGAGTTACATCGACGGATTTCAAATCCGAACCCCGATGCAAGAACTCACATATAGATCGGAGGCTTTCTAATAGGAAACTTTCCTACTTCCTAATTTCTTCAATCCCTTTGTCCTAATATCTCAAATTAGGGTTAACAATAATAATCAGACTCATCTACGCCTCCGAATTCATCAAATTCTCACCTCTATATCGCACGGACATTTCACCGAACACCCGGCGTGCACTTTTCACCTATAGTCTATTTTACTCAATTCAATTGAGCTGGAAGCCTATAAAAATCATCCTAAATTTATATTAATCCTTTCATAATACTCTACACCCTCATATGAATTTTTTACAATTATTTGGATCGAGTTTTCTACCCGATTTCATAAATCCTATAATCCGAGTTTATACTAAAATCGTCACTCCCCATTTTATTCTAATGGTTCACTACACTTTTTACCACCATATAAGAGATAATTCTAATATATATATATCTCTATTTTACAAACCCAAAACCCTAAATTACTGACAACTTGTAATTTCTCTAACAATCCAATAATTACTCAAATCTTCCACTTCCAACATCTCTAAATCTCTCTACCATCATAATCCTACTCAATAAAACTAACCACACTTAATTTTATACGAATAAATAAAATAGGGTATACCTTTTCGAAATCCGTTCGAAAATCTGACACTTCCACGATGTAGAGAACCCTCCAATTAGTCTATCCCCCAATTTAATTAGGATTTGACAGAGGATCCAAATGGATTTGAGGAGAGAGAGAGAGGACCGAAGTTTTGGGTTTCGACCTCCCAGGTTTCGTTCGGGAATGGGAAAGAAAAAGAAGGGAGAATGAAGAAAGAGAGAAGGGGGGGGGGATTTTGTAAAAATTTTATAATAAATTTTTTTTTTATAAAGGGATATTTGCATATAGACCCCCAGATCTCTAAACATTTCAAATAAGCCCCAACTTTATACTTTTAATAACACTAATAATGCAAAATACATTAAATATCACATAACAATTCTCTAAAATTATGAAATAAGGTAAACAATATTTTTTTACACAAAACCCGACTCATAACTTCAATATATCACCTATACCAATCCAACAAAATATATTAAAACCACTTCATAATAATCCTTCAAAATAATAAAATAAATGAACAATAATTATTCACATAAAATCTCAACTCATAGCCCCCAATATATCAATAATACCAATCAACCACAAATATCCACACCAATATCAATATAAAAATAATAATAATAAAATATAGCTTAAAAATAATTCTCACCCCTACAAAATATAAAAACGACTAATTTCCGGTATTTTAAAATCTGAGGCGTTACATTGTGTCCGGGACCATCCCTCCCCTCGGGTTCAGCAGCAGAAAGTCTCCTTCTTTGGGGAAGACCTCAAAGGTATCTGGCTTCCACACTGCGACGCCTTCGTCATCAGTCTTATCATGGCCAACTTTGAGGTCCGCCGTATCCTGGTAGACAACGGCAGCTCAATTAATATCCTATTCTTAGAAGCATTTGAAAACCTCAAACTCCCCCGGGAAAAGCTCAAGCTAGGCGGTTACACCCTTCACAGATTTTCAGGCTTTCCCGTACAAATTGAGGGGATTGTGACACTAGATGTAACTGCAGGCACGACCCCCATCCTCCGAACCGAGTCGATGGATTTCATGGTGGTCAACGTAAAGGCAGCATACAACGCCATCCTCAGCCGACCCAGGCTCTGCTCGTTCCAGGCCGTCCCCTCGGCCTACCATTTAAAACTGAAGTTCCCCACCAACCTCGGGGTCGGGCTCGTCCGAGGAAACCAGGATTCGGCACGTTCGTGCTACATGACCGCGGTCGGGGGCAGGGTATTTCCCCTCGAAGCGGTTGAACTCCCTCCCGAGAGAGACCATCCAGAGTCAGAACCGGCGGACGAGCTGGAGGAAGTCTCGTTCGAGGCAGATGACAAATCCAAACATTTCCGTGTAAGCCCCAACCCAGTCCCCAGACTTGAAGCCAGGCCTGATTGATTGCGTCTTCCGCAACATCGGCCTCTTCGCCTGGACCCCGTCTGACATGCCGGGAATTTCAGAAGATCTGATAATGCACCGACTGAGCGTCTCCCCAGGCTCCAAGCCCATTCATCAGAAGCAGCGCAAGTTCGCTCCGGAGAAGCAACAAGCCCTGAAGATTGAGGTGGACAAGTTGTTGTCTGCTCGATTCATTCAGGAGGTCAGCTACCCGAAGTGGCTGGCCAACGTTGTTATGGTGAAGAAGGCCATTGGAAGCTGGAGGATTTTTATAGACTTCACAGACCTGAACAAGGCATGACCAAAAGACCTTTTCCCTCTCCCAAGCATCGATGCCCTAATCGACACAACATCGGGCCACGAGCTGCTGACGTTCATGGACGCCTTTTCAGGCTATAACCAAATCTGCATGTTCTCCCCCGACATCGCCAAGACGTCCTTCGTAACCGACCAAGGGCTGTATTGTTACCGGTTTATACCCTTCGGGCTCAAGAATGCAGGAGCCACCTACCAGAGACTCGTCAACGGGTCTTCAAAGATCAGATCGGTTGCAACATGGAGGTGTACATCGACGACATGCTTGTCAAAAGCCGGTGAGGTCAGGACCATGTGAACGACCTTGAAGAAGCATTTGGCATCTTCCGATCACATAACATGAGGCTCAACCCCGCCAAGTGCACCTTTGGCGTCTCCTCTGGAAAATCCGAGCCAGCCAGCGCAGCATAGAGGCGAACCCCGAGAAAATCCGGGCCATCATCGACATGGCCCTTCCCCGAAATGTTAAAGAAGTTCAGCGCCTAACAGGGAAGCTGGCGGCCATCGGACGCTTCCTCTCGAAATCTAGGGAGAAGTCACTCCCCTTCTTCAAGGCTCTCCGAGGAACCAAAGGCTTCGAGTGGGGGGACACCCAGCAACAGGCGTTCGAACAGCTGAAGTCCTATCTCGCCAACCCTCCACTCCTGAGTAAACCCGAACCGGGCGAACCACTACAAATGTATCTCTCAGCCTCGAAAAGCACCCTCTGCGACATTCTCATTTGGGAGGATGACGGCGTCTAGAAGCCTCTAAACTACGTGAGCAAAGTCTTGCTTTTGGCAGAGACCAGGTACGCTAACATGGAGAAGATGGCCTACGCACTTGTGCGGCCGCACGAAAGCTTGACCTTTATTTCCAAGCCCACTCCATTCAGGTCCTCACGAACCAGCCCCTTAAGGTTGTCCTTCACAAGCATAAAACTTCTGGCCACTTGGTCAAGTGGTCGATCGAGCTGAGTCAGTACGACATCAGCTACCAATCCAGAACAGCCATCAAGGGGTAGGCCCTCTCCGAATTCATCACGAAATGCACTATTTCAGAGCCATCCAACATTCAGGAGACCGACCCGATGTGGGAGGTTTATGTAGACGGCTCATCTTAAGAGGGAGGAAGCGGAGCGGGCGTCATTCTGAAAGGTCCTGATAATTTTGTCCTTCAGTATTCTCTCCGTCTGAATTTTTCGGCTTCAAACAACGAAGCGGAGTATGAAGCTATGATCGCGGGGCTCACCCTAGCACACAAGGCCGGATGCAGACACATCAGGGCCTTTTGTGACTCCCAGCTCGTGGTCAACCAGATCACCGGGGAGTACGAAGCTCGCGACGCTCAAATGGTATAGTACCTGGCAGTAGTCCATCATCTCTTGGTGTCTTTTGAATACCACTCGGTAGAACGGATCCCTAGGGAACAGAACGTGATTCATTATCGAAGCTCGCCTCATCATCCTTCGAAGGGCTCGACCGCACCGTGCTGATCGAAGTCCTCCTCAAGCCAAGCCTCTTACCTCACCACTGATCTCCAACCAGACAACTGGACGACGCCCATTCGAAAATTCCTTTAGGACGGTGAGCTCTCTCCAGATCGGGCCGAAGTAAGAAGGATCAGGGTCCGGCCCGAAAGATTCACCCTGATCGACGAGACGCTCTTCAAATACTCATACACAACAGCCAACGGTAGGCCCTACCTCCGTTGCCTAGCCCCCGACGAGGCGAAGTACGCTTTGAAGGAACTGCATAAGGGGATCGGTGGATGCCACATGGAGAGCAGGTCACTCGCCCGAAAGGCCTTAAATCATGGGTACTATTGACCTATCATGTTGCAAGAATCCCATGATATCGTTAAGAGATGTGTCCCATGCCAAAGATTCTCGTCGGTGAAGAGGCTCCCCCAGGCCAACCTCCGATCCCAGTCCAGCCCGACCCCTTTTGCTATGTGGGGGACCTAGTTGGCCCCTTCCCACAAGCAACGGGTCAGAGGAAATTTCTGGTGGTGGCCATTGACTACATCACAAAGTGGATCGAGGCAGAACCCCTGGCCACGATCACCGAGCATCAAACTCAGCAATTCTTCTGGAGGAAAATCATCTGCCGGTTTGGGATCTTGCAGGTGCTCATCACCGACAACATGACCCAGTTCGCAGGTAAAAATTTTCGAAAGTTCTGCGAAGACATCGGAGTTCATCAACGCTTCTCATTAGTGTGCCATCCTCAGTCAAACGGCCAAGCCGAAATGCAAACTGCCAGATCCTATTCGGCCTCAAGAAGCGACTTGATAATTCGCCAAAGGGTTTATGGGTCGACGAACTGCCTAGCGTACTCTGGGCGCACCGAACGACTAAAAGAATCCCCATGGGCGAATCCCCGTTCAACCTCACTTACGACACCGAGGCTGTTATTCCACTAGAAATCGGCATCTCATCGCCCAGGATCATGGCCTTCAACAAAAAGGATAACTCTTCTGACCTCAGAGCCAATCTGGACCTCATAGACATGGTCACGGAAAGATCCGCCATTCGCAGAAGCATATACCAACAAAGGATCGAGAAATTCTATAACAAGAAGGTCCGCTCTTCGGACATCATGCAAGGTGACCTCGTGTTTGAAAAGCTCACGGTATCCGACCCCAGAGGAAAGCGAAAACTATCGCCTAATTGGGAGGGCCCCTACAAGGTCTCCGGAGTGGTACGCCCAGGCACATACCGACTCGCAGACCTGGGAGGCAGGATAGTCAAGAGGCCCTGGAATGCCGAGCACATCATTAATTTCCTCGAATGAGAGGGCTAGACTTATGTAATCAATCCATTGTAATCGGCACTTACGTGTTGTTCCGTTTTGTAAATAACAAAGTGTAATTTTGATTTTCTCCAACACATTTTAATTTTTTTCCGCCCAAGTTAAGGGGGCTCGACCTTCGAAACTGACCCCATTTGTAAATAACAAAGTGTAATTTTGATTTTCTCCTACATTTTTTAAATTTTTTCTTCCTAAGTTAAAGGGGCTCGACCTTTGGCACTGACCTCGAGCCACGCCCTAGCTTTCTCAAGCTAATTGGGTTACGCGCTCGGCAATGCCTCTGAGCCACAACCCGAAAACTCTCTCCTGTTAAGGGGGTTCAACATTCGGCATTGACCTCGAGCCACGCCTTAGTTTTCTCAAACTATATGGGCTACGCGTTCAGCAGCGCCACCAAGCCAAAACTTGACAACTCTTTCCTGTTAAGGGGGTTCGACATTCGGTATTGACCTCGAGCCATACCCTAGTTTTCTCAAACTATCTGGGCTACGTGCTCGGCAATGCCTCCGAGCCACAACCCGAAAACTCTTCTACGTTGAGGGGATTCGACATTTGGCATTGACCTCGAGCCACGCTCTAGTTTTCTCAAACTATCTGGGCTACGCGCTCGGCAATGCCTCCGAGCCACAACTCGAAAACTCTTCTACGTTAAGGGGGTTCGACATTCAGCATTGACCTCGAGCCACGCCCTAGTTTTCTCAAACTATTTGGGCTACACGCTCGGCAAAGCCACTGAGCCATAACTCGAAAACTCTTCTGTTAAGGGGGTTCGACATTTGGCATTGACCTCGAGCCACGCCCTAGTTTTCTCAAACTATCTGGGCTACGCGCTTGGCAACACCACCGAGCCATAACTCGATAACTCTCTCTTGTTAAGGGGGGTCGACATTCGGCATTGATCTCGAGCCACGTCCTAGTTTTCTCAAACTATCTGGGCTACGCGCTCAGCCACGCCACCAAGCCACAACCCGAAAACTCTCTCCTGTTAAGGGGGTTTAACATTCAGCATTGACCTCGAGCCACGTCCTAGTTTTCTCAAACTATCTGGGCTACGCGCTCGGCAACGCCACCGAGCCACAACCTGACAACTCTCTCCTGTTAAAGGGGTTCGACATTCGGCATTGACCTCAAGCCACGCCTAGTTTTCTCAAACTATTTGGGCTACGAGCTCTGTAATGCCACCGAGCCACAACCCGAAAACTCTCTTAAGCATCGTTCTCAAGCAGATTTCTCCAAGGTAATGGAGCTCGATGCTCCGCACCGACCCCCAAGCCTCAACGCACGGGAGTGGTCTCGAGCGTGGGGAGTTCGCCGACCCCTCGCTTCTTCAGGGCTCAGAACAACAGGTCCCGATAGGGTACCCAAAATTTTCATTAAGATTTAGGGCGCTTGCCCCGGGAAAACGCCCCGAGCCCCGAACCATGGATCGGCCCACCGTTCACCCACTGGAAACTCGGGGTAAATAGCACTCAGAGCCGCTACCCCAAATTGTCAAAGGGTGGCAGGGGAGCCACTGATCTGGAACTCTCGGCCAAAAGGTTTCGTTTTAGGGGGCCCACCTTCGGCAGGCACCCCGAGCCCCGCCTCCGGGATCGAACCACCTTTCACCCGCTGGCAACTCGGGGTAAACAGCACTCAGAGCCGCTACCCCAAATTGTCAGCGGGTGGCAAGGAAGCCACCGGCGACGAGATTTCACGGTGGAGTGAAATGATCTCTGGCAAACTTCTGATGAAGGGGTAAGGGTTATATAGCCCTCCAAACATGCGCATTTATGGCAATGGGAAGACAAAATGACAGAAGATGAAACGTCCCACATTAACGATGTTGGAAGACGAAACCGCCCTCTTTGCCAATTCGACATCCCTCGTCCTCGACATCATCCTCCCATTCGAGCCCCTCCCTCGGTCCGGCCGTCGAGGACCTGTCCTCGAGAATCAGAAGGCCGAGCTTCTTTACAAGCCCGTCCTCAGTCCTCGGCTCGCCGCCCGGGCTAAACATGGATCCTCCCCCCCAGTCACGGCCCTGAGCAGGGCGAACCTGCATTCGACTCGGTTCTCGAGCCACTCCCTTGTTTTCTACAATGCAGGGGGCTCGACACTCGGTTCAAGGAATAATCAACATCCTATTTTTTCTCAAGTCAGGAGGGTCGGACAAATCAAGTCTTATTCATAAACTCATTCAAAGTACGGTACAGCTGGGAAATGTTACAGCACTCTCCCTACTGCTTAAGAATCTCCCGCAAGGCCCCTCGGACACACAAGGGCCGTATCAAGTTCCGCTGAACGGGTCCCCCCTCCAATGACCTCGTCCGGCATTATTGGCTTGGCCGATGTCGACGCTCCGGCAACGGAGCTCTGCGCGTCGACGGGCTCGCCATCTCCAGAAAGAGGGTCGGTGTGGAACCTAGAACAGAGGGACCTCCTTCCCCAGGATGGCCAAACCGAGACCGACCCGCGCCCCGCAGGACCTTCAACCTCTGGATCTTCAGCTCATTCTCAACCACGACCTCACGAAAAACGGACTTGGAGGTCGGTCACCTAGTGGAGGCATCCGACAGAGCCCAGTTCGTTTCGGCACTCCCCCAGTCACGGTCAGTAATTGCTTTCTTTAGGCACGCTGTCTCCAAGCTGGGCTCCTTAGACTTCCACATGAAATAGCTCACTGGAGCTTTCCGATTGCGGGCCTGCTTATGGTAGCGGATTAATACAACCTCCTTGGACTCCAGCCTATTCCGGAGTCGCCTAACCTCAGCAGAATCGAGGTCGGTAACCGGGGCCTTGCTCATCTGGCAAAAGAGGGGAAAACCACAATTCACTAAAAATCACATGTCTAAGAAGGTCGGCCCAAAAATCCAGTTGCATTGATTCAAAAATTGATTACAAAAAGCAGTGGCCAGTTCGCATTCGACAATACAAAAAATATAGATACAAAAAAATGAATCATTCTAACTACTGCATAGGGGGGTCCTGCACCTCTTCGTCGGCCGCCGCGTCACCTGCCTCCGGCTCCACACGAGGGTCCCTCGGAGCCTCGTGTCCATCACCCCTGGGGGTCGACGGATGCACCAGGGGCTGCTACCTGTAGTGGAGGTGATCGGTCTTCGCTTCGGGGTAAAGAAGCAGGAAGTGCTCCTTCACCCGATCATACGCCTCATCTTGGGCGCTGATCACCTCCTCCGAGGCCGCCATCGCCAGATCTTCATAATCGGCTTGTGCCTTCCCCTGGGCCTCCACCAGATCACAAAGGTACCCATCCTGCTCGGAGGCAAGCTGGGCCTGGAGAGCCTGCGCACTAGCCCGAGCATTCGAAAACTTAGCCCTCAAATCCTTCGCCTCTCGGATGTACCGATCGGCATTCTGCTTCTCGTTGCGGACCTCCTTCTCCAGGAACCTCTTCATCTGGTCCCCTTCCATCAGAGCCTGATCGAGAGGGGAAAAACTCAGTAGATATCAGCATAAAAAGTAAAAATTCAAAAAACCAACACTTACCACCACTTGAGCCTGAGCCCACTTCATGTGGGCAGTCTCCATGGTCTCGGTCGCCAGAATGTTCCGGTCGTGCACCGTGGCAATCTTGGTGGCCACCTCCATGGCGATCAGGCCCTCGGCCAGCGAGTCTGCCTCCTTCACTGACCAGTCCGGGGCGTACGGCCTTGGCCCCCCTTACCCACCATTTGCTCGGCATCGGGGCGGGCAGGTGGAGTCCCCGACTTTAGGACCTCGGTAACCTTCAGGCTACCCGAAATCAGCCCCGCCTCCTTCGCCTCTTGGGACGAATGCTTATTCTTTTGCTTCTTGGAGGGCGGCTCCGAGGAGACCTTCGCCGCTACTTTGCTCCCCCCCCCACTTGTCCCTGCCACTACTGCCACCTTATCAACCCTCCTATTCTGGGCCAATGCCAAAGGGCCTTCCTCGCGTCGAGCTTTGCCGGCTCCATCACTACAGCAAAAAGAAAGAATGTGAAGACGAAGGTAAAGAGTTAGACAAAAATGAAACAAAAATATACAGGGGTCGGCTGGGCTCAGTCCGGCTTGAGCAAGATGAATCTCGGTCACGCGAGGCCAACCGATGCTGTGCCCTTCCACGATTTTATCCACATCTGCCCACTTCGCCTCCGTCAAGTCCCTCGGCCTCAGGGGCTTGAAGTTCGGCTTACAAAAATTCCAGGCTGTGGGAATTCGCCAAGGCACCGCACTCCCGACCATGAAGTACTTCTCCTTCCAGCCCTTTATGGAGTCCGAGTGGTCGTGCATCACTCGCTTGTGGGGGCGGGGCGACATGTAGAAATGCCCTCCATATCCCCGAGCGAGCTTACCCCTAAGACCGCTCAGAAGTATTTCAACTTCAGTGGGACCTTCTTCTCTTGGCACTTGAGGATGAAGCAGATCATATGCTTCCAAGAGTTGGGGCCGAACTGCATCGGGCTCAGCTCCCCCCACCTCAACACCCTCTGGATAAACGGGTGCAGTGGCAACCTCAGCCTCGAGAAAAAGGCGTCCGGGAAACATGAAAAACCTTGGGGCCAACTCGGTGGTGGGGCGGATACCTAGACTCGGGATCATCAACTCGTACTCCAGTCTGGGGGGTTCGACGCTCGGTAGTGACCTCGAGCCACCACCAGCTTTATTCAACAAGCTAGGGGTTCGACGGTCAGTGGCATTTTCGAGCCGCCCCCATTGCTTTTCGAACAAGTAGGGGGCTCGATGCTCGGCAGTGACCTTGACCACCCCCAGCTTTTACAGCAAGCTTAGGGCTCGACGGTCGGTGGTAGTTCCGAGCCGCCCCCATTGCTTTTCCAATAAGTAGGGGGCTCGACACTCGGTACTGACATCGAGCCACCCCCAGCTTTTTCCAACAAGCTAGGGGCTTGACGGTCAGTGGCATTTCCGATCCGCCCCCCGTTGCTTTTCCAACAAGTAGGGGGCTCAACGCTCGGTAGTGACCTCGAGCCACCCCCAGTTTTTTTCCAACAAGCTTGGGGATCAATGGTCAGTGGCGTTGCTGAGCCGCCCCCCATTTCTTTTCCCACAAAGTAGGGGGCTCGACGCTCGGCAGTGACCTCGAGCCACCCCCAGCTTTTTCCAGCAAGCTTAGGGCTCGAAGGTCGGTGGCATTTCCGAGCCGCCCCCATTGCTTTTCCAACAAGTAAGGGGCTCGACGCTCGACAGTGACCTCGAGCCACCCCCAGCCTTTTTCCAGCAAGCTTGGGGCTCAAAGGTCGGTGGCGTTTCCGAGATTCCCCCATTGCTTTTCCAACAAGTGGGGGGGGGGGGGGCTCGACGCTCGGCAGTGACCTCGAGCCACTCCCAGGTTTTTCCCAGCAAGTTTGGGGCTCGACGGTCGGTGACGTTTTCGAGCCGCCCCTCATTGGTTTTCCAACAAGTAGGGGGGCTCGACGCTCGGCAGTGACCTCGAGCAACCCCCAGCTTTTTCCTAACACGCTTATGGCTCGACAGTCAGTGGCGTTTTCGAGCCACCCCCCATTGCTTTTCCAACAAGTAGGGGGGCTTGACGCTCGGCAGTGACATCGAGCCACCCCCAGCTTTTTCCCAACAAGCTTGTGACTCGACGGTCGGTGGCATTTCCGAGCCGCCCCCCACTGCTTTTCCAACAAGTAGGGGGCTCGACGCTTGGCAGTGACCTCGAGCCACTCCTAGCTTTTAAAGCAAACTTGGGGATCGAAGGTCGGTGGCATTTCCGAGCTGCCCTCCATTATTTTTCCGACAAGTAAGGAGGCTCGATGCTCGGTAGTGACCTCGAGCCACCCCAACTTTATTCAGCAAGCTAGGGGCTCGACGCTCGGTGGCATTTCCGAGCCGCCCCCTATTACTTTTCCAACAAGTATGGGGGCTCGACGCTCGGCACTGACATCAAGTCACCCCCAGCTTTTACAAAAAGCTTGGGGCTCGACGGTCGGCGGCGTTTCCAAGCCGCCCCCTATTGCTTTTCGAAAAAGTAGGGAGCTCGACGCTCGGTAGTGACCTCGAGCCACCCCCAGCTTTTTCCAACAAGCTTGTGGCTCAACGGTCGGTGGCATTTCTGATCCCCCCCCGGTTACTTTTCCAACAAGTAGGGGGGCACGACGCTTGGCAGTGACCTCGAGCCACCCCCAGCTTTTTTCCAACAATCTTGGGGCTCAACGGTCAGTGGCATTTTTGAGCTGCCCTCCATTGCTTTTACAACAAGTAGGGGGCTGGACGCTCGGCAGTGACCTCGAGCCACCTCCAGCTTTTTCCAGTAAGCTTAGAGATCGATGGTCGGTGGCATTTCCGAGCCGCCCCCCATTGCTTTTTGAACAAATAGGAGGGCTTGACGCTCGGCAGTGACCTCGAGCCACCCCCAGTTTTTTCCAACAAGCTTGGGGCTCAACGGTCGGTGGCATTTCCGAGCCGCCTCCCATTACTTTTCCAACATGTAGGGGGCTCGACGCTCGACAATGACCTCGAGCTACCCCCAGCTTTTTCCCAGCAAGCTTGGGGCTTGACGGTCGGTGGTGTTTCCGAGCCACCCCCCATTGCTTTTCCAACAACTAGGGGGGCTCGACACTCGGCAGTGACCTCGAGCCACCCCCAGCTTTTTTCCAACATGCTTGGGGCTTGACAGTCGGTGGCATTTCTGAACCGCCCCCCATTACTTTTTCAACAAGTAGGGGGGCTCGACGCTCGACAGTGACCTCGAGCCACCCCAAGTTTTTTCCAACAAACTTGGGGCTCAACGGTCGGCAACATTTCTGAGCTCATCAGTGCTCGACGCTCGGCGGTATCCGTGAGCCACCCCCAGCTCGCTACAAACTTCTGGGTGTAGCACTCGGTGCCAAGCCTCGGCGTCCAAGCTCATCGATGCTCGACGCTCAGCGATGACTTCGAGCCACCCCAAGCTCACTATGAGTTTCGGAGCTCGACGCTCGACGCTCGGCTCACGACCTCGACGCTCGGCAGTGACCTCGAGCCACCCCCAGCTTTTCCCAACAAGCTTGTGGCTTGACGGTCGGTGGCATTTCCTAGTCGCCTCCCATTGCTTTCCAACAAGTAGGAAGGCTCGATGCTCGACAGTGACCTCGAGCCACCCCCAGCTTTTTCCAACAAGCTTGGGGCTCGACAGTTGGCAGCATTTTCGAGCTCATCAGTACTCGATGCTCGACGGTATCCACAAGCCACCCCCAGCGCGCTACGAACTTCTGGGTGCGGCACTCAGTACCAAGCCTCGGCGTTCGAGCTCATCGATGCGCGATGCTCAACGGTGATTTCGAGCCACCCCCAGTTCACTACGAGCTTCGGAGCTCGACGCTCGACGCTCGATGCTCGGCTCCCGACCTCGATGCTTGGCTCCCAACCTCGACGCTCTGCTTCAGACCCCTGTGAGTTTTTGGCTCCCGACGCTGCCTATATTCTAGGAGATCCCCATCATCCTACCATGTTGGCCTTTCCAAGGAAATACAAACCCCCTTTCACCGTACACACCGCTCCGCTCTCCCTACAGAGACAAGTCACTCCTCCACAGCTGGACCACCCAGCCATCCAGGAGTGGGGGCTCCTGATATGGGTGTAACGCCCCGAATCCCAAATACACTGAATTCGAGATGTTCTACAGGATCTTTTCACTTTCTTTAGTACAATTTTACAGGGAAATTAAAATTTTTCATCATACATCAGAGATTACATCAAATTACATCTTTTCTTTTGCACAGCGGAAGTAAATTTTACAACAATTGAAACAAAGTACAACAACATGATACAATCTTTAAGCATCCATTCTTCATGACATATACCTGCATATAAGACTGTGGGTACGTCAGTTTATTCAACCGACGAACATTATACACGGCCATCCTCTCTATGCCGGAAATAGTATAACTTAACTTTTCATATTTAGCAAACACAAACTTGTCACATTCAAACTAAAGGGACTACCCTATTGATGTCGTGTTGTGATTGTGCACTTAATCCTTAATGCAGTTAATTATGTTACATGACACTAATGCACACTTGTTCGGATTCTATGCATCCCATACTACATAGGTCCGAGGGCAAGCCCTTATTCGTTCTTCATCTTTATAGGGTTCAATCCCCCGTTATGTCTTAAACTACTACTGTAACTACGGTAGTGTCTTAGATGTCCTATGATCTATGAGCCCATGTCCAGGCAGCCTGGAGGGGAATCCCACGCACTGTCACGATGCATCGAGCAGGCAACCTATGGACAATTCAGCCTCCACCATGGAACAATGGCACCACCCATAGCCACTCGAACATCCCACGAGCGTCGCCACCAGAACGATAATTCCGGAGTAGCGCCCACGCCATGTCTTGACGCATCAAGCAGGCAGCCTGTGGATCGCTCTCACACCGCTATCCGATGGCCCCCATACTCATGTTTTTCTTCTACTTTCATCACGTCTCCGCTATGTACTAGTCCTTAGTTTAATAAAAAAATCATGAACAAAATTAATCTCTAGAGTTAGCCTCTCCATCAACCGGACTTATTCATTCATTTCATCTTGACCAACCTTGGTCTAATTTCACTTTATTTCATTTCTCACTGCCGGGGAGACTTAGCTACTCTATTTCAAAATTTCATTTCACAATCTTCAACTCATAAATTTTCCATGTCGAGTTCTCAACTCACATGTGTATTCTCTTTCAATTCATGATTAGACTTTGTTCACAAGTCCATATAACTCATAAAATTCATATTCATAGCCAAAAATTTCTTTTTTCTTTCATCAACATGATTTCTAAATTCCATAATCATACATGAACTCATGCACTTCATAATTTCACTAATAAACATTCATACTTCATATTTTGCACAATATTCTCAAGTGAGAATTTATTACTATCATATCACACAACAAAGTTCTTTTTGCTAATTGCTTTCTAATAAATCTATTTCAATTTATCTTTATAAACTATAATTTTCATAAGTATGTATCTTAGAACCATAGCTTTAATTATACCATTTGTTCACAAGCTACATTATATTTTCTTCAAATAATACCCAACTCAATCTCATAAAATTCCTTGTATTTTTATGAAAAATTCCATATTTTTCTCACATTTTTTGGACATCACAATCCCCCCAAAAAAATATTTTTTATAAAGTGCCAAAGGGAGGAATCGAACCCAGGCACGGCAGAGAGAGAGCCAAGAGCACCCGCCAACAGGCCGAGCAGTGCTAGCGGTATGAAAGTAGTGAATTAAGTGTATAGGGTTTGGTTACAGGTTGTATATAGGTTTATACTCCATTGGTAAAAAATAGTGGTGAACACCAGGTTCGAACCGCACCGCTCAGAGAAGCAAACCGCAGTCAAAGACCACCTGAGCCACTGGCTCGGGTTGTCAAGAACCCAACCAAAAGTCCATACATGCTATTTTCGTACAGTTTAAAAAATAACTCGATGTTCACATAACCATGGTTTCTTATTGCTTTGCTAAAATTTACTGAAAACTTCCAGATTAGTTTTCACTCATACCAGTAAGATAAAAATAATTTTTTGTGCTATAAAAATGTATTTCTTCCCACAAATCAATGAATTACTCATTAAATCTACTATTTCTTTTATTTTCGACATTGAGTAATCAATTAGTCTTCTAATCCCTTTTTCTTTCACAATTCTCTTATGATAATTTACTGTTGTTAATCTTTATTCACAATTACATATATTTTTGGACTTGTCCATACCCACATCAATAAAAAAATTCATTTAGCGCATGAATAAGTAAACTCAAAATACTAACTTTTGAGTAGTTCTACTTGATAGCAACCAAGTAATTTCATTGGTTCATCTATGTCAAAATATACTACTACTCATTGATTAACATAATTGCAACTCAAGCATTCAAGAAAACTCTCTATTCAAATTTTAAAGTGTGCCATTTCCTTAATCAATTTCATGTTTCAACCATTCAATTAACAAGCAATTTAATGGAGATTTTCACACATCATACTAGCCATATTCCACCATTATCCAATTTAAACTAATAATCATAGAAAGTACTACATATAATTTAATTTCATGCTAGAATTTCACACACAAATTAATCACATCATTTCAATCCATTCATATACTAACTTTTCAATTAAAGTGGGCTCTTATCAATATTTTTCATGTATGGTGTTGATAATAAAACTAGCATGGACTCCTATAGTAGAAATATGAAATGTTTTACCCACCTTGAATGGAGAGAAACACAAAAAGCAACAAGTCCTTGTAGATGAAAGCACCTCCTCCTAGCCAAAAGTGCACAAGCTCCAAGCCTCTTAGCCAAATGCCGAATGCTTCTTCTAGCACAACCGAGAGCTCCCCTTGATGAATAGCCGGCCACTCCAAGCAACAAACCCACACAAACTCTCTATCTTTATATCTCACACAATCACTACAATACTATAACTTGAAAATATACTTTGCATATGAAAATTAGCCATGAGAGGGGGGGTATTTATACTAGGAAATGAGTGAGATGGAGGGCCAAGATTGCTTTGGTGGTTGTAGAATGAAGGGTCTAGATTAAGGTAGGAGTTAGGAAAACTACCCACAACTAAGAAACTACCACCATGTTCTCCATGACAAATTTTGAAAATCCCTCCAAAAAGAGTGTAACCCGGCCTAGGAGAGAGAGTGTGCATTGCACGTGTACGTGTAGTGCACGTGCATGCAACTAGGCCAAAACTTGTGCATTTTAAATTTGTATAAAAATAGATTTGTTAAAAAAAAGTCTTCTACATGACAAGTTTAATTAAAAGAGATTAATTCATGAGCTTTCTTTTTGGGCCAAAATAGTTTATTAAAATAAATAAAATAAAATACATTTGGGCTTTTTAAGAAAAGGCTTTTTAATTATATCAAATAAGGCTTTTAAAGAAGGGCTTTTGTACAAATAATTTGAGAAAAATATATTTAAATATTTATACACATCATGATAAAATAATCCAAACAAAATATTGCACGTGCACACTACGTGCAAAATAAATAATTTTTCATTTATTGAAAAATCAGGGTATTACAATGGGTTAGATGATGTGGCACCGCCCAGGCCATCAGATCCCTTCAAATCCCGCTCTCCCCTGATCATCAGGTCAATAGAAGTCCAACAGGCCACTACCGCCTCAGTCCTACAAACAAACGAGTCTGACCTGACCCATCCAGGTCCCAGACCCGTTTGCCTCTGCCTATAAATACCAGACACCCTCCACTCTTCTGCAGGTAATCAATATCTCCCCACCTGAACTCTAGCTGATCAGTCTTTTTCTCAGTGACTGACTAGATCGTCGGAGGGCCTGTCGTCGGGACTTCTCCCGGTATTTCTAGGTAGTGTGTAGGTATAGAAGACCAAGCTGTGTCGAGCTACCAGATCTGAGCCGAGCTGCTGGATCCGAGCTGAGCACCCGACCTCTACCTCTCTGTTCCTGCTTCAGAGCTGGGCCACCAGGCCTCTGCCTCCCGGCTCCTACACCCGAGCCGATCCCGCTCCCCTAGGTCGGACCACCGCCAGTACTACGGTTTCCATTTCACAAATTACGAGAACTCACACATGCTGCCCCCACACCCTAATTACAAACAACATCAATATATATGCATGTGAGTATTAAAATTAAAAATAAAACGTCATCAATTTACCTGCATATTTGTACCAATTATATTTTACTTTACTTGCACGATAATTTGTTTTTGATCGGTCCTTTAGTAATGAAATCTTTTAATCATTTTCATGTCTTACTATTTGTTGCGGCATCATGCTTCACAGATACCAATGGTATTCCGTGTGCAACCAATCCAGCCTAACTTGTAAGAGGCAAAATAGTAGCAGCCTTGTAGCCTTTGATTTCTCTGCTTTTGCCTTGTATCTTCGATAAATGCATACATGATGTTGTATTTTTGGTTCCTCTCAGTGTACTAAGTGAAAGGAATTGTTACATGCTAAAGGATCCATTATCTAAAACATAGTATTTCTATTATATAATGATTTTAATTGTTTAATTAGTGGAATAAATTTGTGTTCAAAAGTACATTTATATTGTTATTATGTTTGTTCATGAATTTGTAGAAAATTGTGAATTGAATTGCTTCTATATTGATTTGATAAAACCACCACCACCACCACCACCACAACAACAACAAAAAAACCCCGTTTCTCGGTGGTTTAAAACGCCAGGATAGGGGTTTTTACGAATTTTTTTTTAAAAAAAGAAAATCATTGTATCCCGGCGTTTGGAAAAGTCGGGATAACATAAAATTCAACATTAGGGTTTAAAAACGCCGGGGAAAGTTTCTCGCATCCCCGGCGGGGACAAACCCGACACTTGCGGTGGTGTTTCGAGGAGCGTCGGGGCCATCAACGCCGGCATTTTAAAACGCCGGGTATTCCATGTTCATTTGTAGTGAATCCTATAAGGCCTATACTAATTTTATCCTCGTCGTCGAGGTGGAGTGGTTCTCATTTTCATCGGAATCACTCCACCTCCCGACATCGCTCTTCCTCTCCCGATCTTGATCAAAACCCTAAATCTCTAAAACCCTAGCCGTCATCAAACTACAAGATCCAAAAATCCTAGCCGTTATCAACTACCTCTACCAAAAACCCTAGCCGTTATCAACAACAGTAACCTGACAACACCCACCACTGCAACTCCGGCATCACCATCACCACCATCAAACTCAACCTCCAACCCGCAACAAACCCAAACAACAACCACCTCCATCCTTCCTGTTATCCCACTGCACACCATCGTCGATCTCAACCGCCGCCTCCTCGCCAAATAAGTCATCAGCGACTCCCCATATTCCATCAACAGCAACAACAGCAATAACACTTCGCCTCTCCAAAGACCGTGACCCCAAATCCCTTAGCTCCAGCGCCATTGACGACCTCATCTCCACCCTCCCTTTCCCACCTGCATCCCTCCTCCATGGCGAATTCGTCACCAAATCAGTCATCCCCTCACCTTCGTCCTCCTACCCCGCCTTCCTCCTCGTCAACCGCAACCCGAAACCCGAAAACCCTAGTTCCCAAACTTCCCCTGACCCATTCTTCAACTTTGGCACCCACCTCACCCTTGACCCGAACCCACTCCGTCTCCTACCCCGTCGCCGCCCCTAGCCACCATTTCTTCTCCATCTGAAACCCTAATCCCGTTCAATCCTAACCACATCCACAAACCCAAAACCCTCTTATATTCCATACCTTTACCCGAACCGAACTTATATTCCAACTCTCTTCTCCAATATTCCATCCACAAAACCCAAACCCAAACCTGAAACCCGTTATTTTGTTTTAAAAAAAAACCTTTCTTGCAGGTTCTTGTGCTTCTACATCCAGATCGTCAACTCACTTCGGTTGATTGATCGTGATCGTCAACTAACTATGGTTGATCGATCGTGAGTTTGAGAGGGGGTGTTATCAGCATCCAGTTCTCAGTTCAGGGATGATATCTCACCACATCGATAATTCTCAAGTCCGGGGTAAGATCCCATCATCGACAATTCTCAAGTCTAGGGTGAGATCCTATCATCGACCATTCTCAAGTTAAGGGTGAGATCCCATCAGTCTATTTCTCAGTTCAGGGGTGAAATTCTATCATCGACTATGTCTAAAGTCATGGGTGAGATCCCATCACAGATCGAGATATGGAGATCCCGCCACTGTTCGGTGTGAGATCTCAACAGTGCGCCACCACTACTTCCTTCCGCAACATTCTACTTCTCAGTTCCGTCACATATGCCATCAAGCGCCGTCATTGCACCACAGTTTGTTGTTCTTTCCACATCTATATCGTCAGTATTCCAAACTCTTATTGTTTGAACCAACTTGAGTTTGAAATGGGGTGTTAGATAATATATTAGTTTAGTTCCATATTGGTTATGTATTAGTTTAGTCTTCTATTCTCTCTTATATGTATGAGTTATATTGCATTCAATTTATTCAATTAATCAATAAAGAATTTTTCCCATCCAATAATTTTATTTAACGGGGTTAGTCTATTAACATTCTTCAGTCTAAGATTGAGCATATTAGATTCAGAAGAATATACCTAATTCTATATATTGACGTATATAGAAGGGAATCTCACCTGAAAGTAGTCCTCGTTCTTTCATATATATGTAACTGACATCCCAACCCTAGCTCCCAAAATGCATGAATGCTATCCCTATTTCTTTTATCTCATTTGCTATCCTAGTGCAATACATCACATGTGGGCTTGCTTCACCTTTTGATCCTTGTTAAGTTGAAATATCTTGAATGTATGAAAGTAATGCTTCTTTTTTCAATACAAACATCAATGTCTGATCTTTTCTTTCTCTTTAATTATAGTGACTTGTATATCCAGCACAAAAGCTTGTCATTTTGTTAATTTGTTTGGAACGAGGAATGCTTTCAAAGACTGAGACCGAAAGGAAACAAAATTGGTGGGGGCAGTTGGATATTCTCTAATATTACCAGCAGGGCGAAGTCAGAATAATTTTACCCAAAAATAAATCTTATAATGATATATAAATATATAGAAACTTTTTCATAATATTTAGAAAGGCCAAATCATAATGTTTTGAGAAGTTTTTAAAATTTTCAATAGCATGAAGGGAGTTTTGAAAATTTTTGAGGGGCCGGGCCTCCCCGGACCCCCCACTAAGCTCCACTACTGATTACGAGTATATCATAACTTCGAAATTGAGGTAAAGATCACTCATAGCATAAAGATCAATGGGCCAAGATCTGAATTATATATGTGCTGCAGTTTTGTTTTTTTGTTTTTTTTTTTTCTTTTTTGCATTTTAAGTGAGGTCTGTGGAATATGAATCAAGATTACTTTGATAACATGTAAAAGATTTTACCAGCAGACCATAGCTCCAAACTAGTAAAAACAGTTGAGGATTTAGTAATTATATTCCGACTTTATTTATTTATTGTGTTAATAATATAATTAGAGTTCGTAGAATTGTTTAATTATACATATTTTTGCATGCATGTGTAGGGATAGTTATGTCCATATATATGAATTGGTGCCGACAGCCTACGTGGTTATGACTTGCGCTAAATAACATGCATGTGACTTTAGATATGGAGGTAAATGACTTGTCGGATTTTAATTCCTAAAATCTTGAAAAATTTGCCGTACTACCTTCTTTTTTGAAAATATTTAGCGGCCTGTCCTACTTTTCAAAACAATTAACGATATGCCCTTGTTTAGGACACGTCAGCAACAAACGTTATTTGGAAAAGCGACATACGTTATTTCGATGCCGTTCTTCTCAATAACGGCATTTTTTTAAAAAAAAGTTGTCGTGCCGTTATTTGGAATAACGGCATATGTTATTTTTGTCTAAAGATCGAACAGTCTCATTTGTGAGTTGAGAGACAATTGCAAAATGAAAACAACTGATGCCGTTCTATACTGATGCCGTTATTTTGAATAACGACATCAGTTATATTCGTTTTGCACAGTTTCCTATAATCAAAAATCCTTCTCCTTCCCCCTTTTGCCTTACGATTATTTCGTTCTTCACTCCGACTCCGAAAACCCTAAACCCAAAAAAAAAAAAAATTCCTAAAATCCCAAGTATTTTATTGATTTGTACTTAAACTCTACTCTTCAATCTCTCATTGAGTATTCCAAATCAATCGGAATCCCAATTTGTTGTCAGTTTCCAAAAACCCTATTTTTTTTTGCAATGTTGATTTTGATATATGAGAGATGTGTACAATGGTAGTATAGTATACGTGATGTTGATTTGTGTTATTTAAGTAGTAATTTTGGAAAAGTAGTTATGGTTTGTTGGTGATCCAGGGTATGTGAAATTTGGATTGTTGCTGATCTAGGGTATGTTCAAGTTGTTAGGAAAACAAAGAATATAGGGAGATACTTTGTGGGGATGTTTTCGTTGTCATTATGATAATTGCAAGTAGTTGAAATGTGTTGAAAATCTATGTATTCATAATGGTGAAGTTGAACGCAATTCGTGAGGATAAAATCCATTTTTTCAAAATGTGATGAATAATTTGGATTTGAGGAATAACGAGTTTTTGATGAATTATACTTAGTTTATTTTCAAAATTCTTTTTCGAAAATTGTTGTTGATTAGTGTTTGTTATTGTTGACAGCCAAATGGATCCTACACAACCATCTTCTTCCCATGATGTTGGTACTTCATCTAGTTCTTCGTATGGACCACGGGGACATCCGGGTTCAATAGATCCTACCGTTCTATATCTGCAAGAAGATCACAGGCGGTTTAAAAAGGAGATGTAGAAAAGATGAGTTTCCGAATGCACACCATCATGCCGGCGCACCCCTGTATTCAAAATTACTTGTTAAGCAGCGGATTCTACGGGATATCGAAGCTGGCGAAAATCAAATGTGACCACGCCCTTCTTACCGCTCTTGTGGAGCGATGGAGGCCGGAGACACATTACAAAAAAAAAATTAGGGTTTTTGAAAACTTACAACAAATTGGGATTCCGATTGATTTGGAATTCTCAATGAGAGATTAAAGAGTAGAGTTTAAGTACAAATCAATAAAATACTTGGGATTTTAGGAACTTTTTTTTTGTTTAGGGTTTTCGGAGTCGGAGTGAAGAACGAAATAATCGTAAGGCAAAAGGGGGAAGGAGAAGGGTTTTTGATTATAGGAAACTGTACAAAACGAATATAACTGATGCCGTTATTCAAAATAACGACATCGGTATAATCGATGCCGTTCTTTGAGAGAACGGCATCAATTGTTTTCATTTGCAATTGTCTCTCAACTCACAAATGAGACTGTTCGATCTTTAGACAAAAATAACATATGCCGTTATTCCAAATAACGGCACGATACTTTTTTTTAAAAGAGATACCGTTATTGAGAAGAACGGCATTGAAATAACATATGCCATTTTTCCCAATAGCATTTGTTGCTGACGTGTCCAAAACAAGGACATATCGCTAATTGTTTTGGAGAGTAGGGCAAGTCGCTAAATATTTTCAAAAAAGGGGGCAGTACGGCAAATTTTTCTAAAATCTTACCTTAATTTTTTTGATATATTTTTTTTCAAAAAGAATGGACAAAATGCATATATGAAAATTATAAATATAGTTTCTTCTTTATAAATTTTCAAAAGGAAAATTTTTATATTACAAGACTTTATATAGGATCTGCCTATAAGAAACTCTGATGGAAAAAGGACATGTTTTAAACAGAACCCTGAGCTTATTGGGGGTCGAGGCGAGCTGTCAAAATGAAACCCCATACATAATGTGAGAAATTTTTTTTTCCCACATAAAGTGCTACCAATTGATCGACGGAGGTTCCTCTCGGTGGTCGTCACCGACAACTACAAGACAACAATAGTAAGACCAACAACAGTGTGCGACCACAACATTAACAATGGCTACAAAGCAGAGGCTCAGGTTTCGAGTTTGGAGTTGAGTTCAAATTTGTATGAAGGTTGGAGATGAGTTTTAAATGGAGGTCGGATTGTTGGTTGGGGTTGTCAATAAGGTTGATGGTGATGGTGTTGGAGATAAGTTTCAAATAGAGGACGGAAGGACTGAGGAGGTAGGAAGTAGAGTTTAGTTGATTTAGTGATTTAGGGATTTAGGGGAGATGGGAAGCAAGTTGTTTGGTTTGAGGATTAGGTTTGGATGATCAGGTTTGGGGAGCGGGTTTGGATGATTGGGTCAGATGCCTCAATCCATGAATGATCAAGTGATTCACTTCTCTTTCAATTTCTTAACTCATGGGACGGTCCAATAATAAATGTGATTTATTTGTTTTTAAAAGCCCAAAAAGAAAATTTTGGGGCTCCTAAAAAAATGCTCAAATTGTAATTAGGAGCACGCATTAAATACATAATATATAGGTCAAATTTTTTTGGGAGCCCCTAAAATGCGTAAAAATCGAAGGCCCAAGACGGCTGCGTCTTTTGCTTCTACTATAGGGTCGGCCCTGGGTTTACGAAGCACTCATTTCATCATCTTCTGAAAATTTAAGAAGATTACATAATTGATGCACTAGCTTTGAGATGCATGTCTCACGTTATCTCATAGTTTATTGGAGCTGCATACTAAAGTAAACGGTCCACGACCCCTATCAAGTTATAATGTACTACAACTTATTTAATTAACTTTCTGCATTCTCCAATCTCCATATAGTATTTCTCATCTTCGTTATATATGTACATCTATTATCATTTTTTCCCCCTATGATCAAAATGACAGTAACATAGCAAATGTGAGCTTCTACTAGGTTAAATATGCAAATTTTAAATGTAAGATCTAAATATTTTAATTGGATAGGAGATTCAAGCCCAGCCCATCTCTGCATTTTGGGTCGGCCCATTTAAGATTTTTCCCAACTAAAAGTTTCTTTAGACCATCTCCAACCATACTAGCCTATCTTTTAATTTTAGTCAAAATAGCTAATATAAAGACAAAAATATGCTCTAACGGGACTAGCCAAACTACTCGCCAAAATAGATTTCTTATATTCACTCGTCATATCTGACGACTATGTACCGCTCACTAAACTTCTTCCCAAAACCAAAAAATTGCGAAATCGCGAAAATCAATCGCGAAAATTACGGAACATTTATATTTCTGTTGTTGCAGAATCGCGGAAATCAATCGCAAAAATTGCGAAATTTTATTTTTGGGCTTGAAAATTTTATTTTGTATTGGGCTTTTTTATGGGCTTTTATTTTATATTTTTATTTTATTTAATTTTGGATTTTAAGTTATTAATGGTTATTCAAAATAGATAACATGGTTGGAGTGAAGTTTTTTTTCGCTAGCCAAATTATCTATTTGTTATCCATTTTTGCTACTTTAGTTAGCCAAAATAGCTAACGTGGTTAGAGATGCTCTTAGAGGAAGATGATGATTGTTATTTTGATGAGCTAGATGATTGATGAAAAACTAGAATTCTAGCACTTTGATTATGAGGGATTGGAGTCACTTTTGCTAAGCCAACAAAAAAGCTAGAATTTTCGAACATAGACCGTAAACTTTGATGTAGACGATGATTGTGGCGTGTGAGTACAGAAATCGACTTTGAGGATGAAGAAGACACAAGCTAGATTGGCATTGTGTGCACGGTAGAAAAGTCTAGTTAACGATTTGTTCTTAACTATTGGAAAAAAAGAATACACGAATTATAAGATATATTCTCATTAAACACAATGCAATCACATCCTTTTCATCTTCAAAATCACAATCTTCACTATCTTCTTCTTCGTCACTAACCTCACAATTTACAAATTGAAAGTTAGTCTAATTGGACTAATTCGTCGAGGTTTTCTCCCTTCTGTTTCCCCTTCTTCGTCGCATTTGTTGGATATAGTTTCTCGTGTCGCTTAAGAAGAAAAGGATCATGATTTATGCATTTCGATAGTTCATACAGTTGAGATGAGACTCACCCCTTCTCATGTAATTCGTTTGAACGGTTGAGATGCAAAAATGTCGATCGTCAACAACAAATAGAAAGCAAACGGTTGATCACAACAACAACAAAATCAATTAATCAACTTAGGGGGTGTATTCAATTAGGATTTTAAAAGATTTTGTCTGACTTCTTATAATCCATGGATTATTGTGGATTGTTTAAATCTATAGATTGTTTAAACTCATGGATTGCTCTAGATTCTATTAATTCCATATGGACTCTCATAAATTTTTTGGTATTATTTTATCAGCATTTGTTTGGAATTGTATGAATTGTCTAATAACCATATAACGAAAATACAAAGACGATCAAATAAGTACATTACTGAATACACAAAGACAATTAAAGAAATACATCGTAAAAAATTAACCATCTTGATTCTCTTCATCTCTTCGATTCTTATTCTCATTCTCATTGTTTTGATTCGCATTGTTATCCTCTTGATTTCCATCATCATCATCACGCGGTCTATCACGCCATATAACTTCAGCAATGCTAATGCTAAGTCTACAAGCATTAGCTTCCATTCTTTGTTGTTGTTGTTGAGTCTGAGAAAGTAGTTCTAGATTTTCTTCTTCCATGTCAAGATGTGATAATGAATCACTTTCTTATTTTATAGGAAATTCATCAGAACGACACTTTTTGCGAATAAAGTTGTGTAATCCAACACAAGCTAGCACTAGTTTTGATTGCGTCTCAAATGGGAATAAAGGTACAATTTTAAAAATTGTGAACCGGAATTTGAAGATACCAAATATCCTCCCAATCACATTCCTCAATGATGCTTGACGAAGATTGAATAAATTGTGTGCTGTTGAATTCTAACTGCGGAATAAACTCAACAACGACGACGAGATGCAAGAACTATAGAATCAAAACAAGAGAACAATGAACAACCAAAAGCAACACACAAGAACACACAAGATTTTTATCGAGGTTCACCCAAACAATGACTACTTCCCAGCGCAGAGGCACTTCTGCGATTTCCACTAGAAATGTGAAGATTATGTTTTACAAATCTCTGAAGAACTCACTACCAAGGTGTAGGGTTTCTCTCTATCTCCCTCTCTTTTAATGACGGCTGTAGATTTCTCTTTTGCTTTTTCAGTTAAACCTAAAATCGTACACAATACAATATATATAGGATTCCATAACTTTCTATCTCAGCCGCTCATTAATCAGCGTCGGGATGGTCGATTGTACCATCGTGACGGTCGACCGATCTTCCCCTCGACTGCACGAAATCCAACAGAGAGCGGATCGGTCGACTACACGGACGACCGGTCACTTCTTCAAGACTCCAGGTTGAACCAGAGAGCGGGACGGTCATATTGCCTAGGCGGTAGGGGGTGCGGTTGACCGCACGGTTGACCGCAACTCTGATGTAGCCTCTTGCTACTCTTGACTTGTTGCTTCGATTCTCCTTCCCGACTATCTTCTTCAACTCATTATCGTGTATTGGATCCACAAACCCCAAAAATCTCCCACTTGGACACATATACACGAAGTCTCTAACCTGTTCTTCATTCTTCCATTGGCCTAGTCTAGGCCTGTGCCTCAGCGAGTCTCTTCAACAATTAACCTGGAGACAATCCGATAGTGGTATAGCAAAACTGATGTTTCTTGCTATCCACCACCTTAGTGAGCATGTCCGCCGGATTCTTAGTACCAAGAATCTTAGTTAGCTTCAACCATTTCTTCTCAACTGTCATTTTTACAAAATAACACCTCATTTGAATGTGCCGAGTCCTAGAGTGATATGCCGAGTTTTTTGCCAAGAAAATTGTCCTTTGACTGTCACACCATAGTTCACCTATAGGTTGCTTCCGACCCAACTATTTTATAAGCTCCGAAATCCACAACATGTCTTTTATCGTGCCATATCTCTGACTCTGTGGTTGACTGCGCTACAACCTATTCTAGATCAAGCATATTGGCCTACTATCGACGGTCCACGACTCGTACCGGATGCTAGTTTGCGACGTTCATGGAAAGGCCGACCTAAATCCACGAGAATACGCAATGATATGGATGTGAGAGATAGTTCTAGCAGGGGTACAAGAATGAAATGTTCAAGTTGCGGGTTGGAAGGACACAACAAGCGTCGATGTACTAACAGAGCATCTCAAAACAATTAAAATTTGATTATGTGCTTTCTAGTGTGTTTGTAATATTTATATCGAACTAGTATAATGTTATGTTATGTTGATGTTATGAGTTATGTATAATTTTGTAATATTTTGAATTTGGTAGGTGTTGTAAATTTTTTAGTTAGTTTGATTCAACAATTTTTAAGTTAGTTAGTTTTGATTGTGGTTGTGAAGATGTTCTTAATGTTCTTATTGTGGAGATGTTAATAAGATTGTTGATGTGGTTGTGCAGATGTGGAGATGTGGTTGTGGAGTTGTGGAGATGTGGAGATGTTAATAAGATTGTTGATGTGGTTGTGCAGATGTGGAGATGTGGTTGTGGAGTTGTGGAGATGTGGTTGTGGAGTTGTGATGATGTTGAAGAAATTGTATGTGGCTGTAGTTACTTGTAAGCAAATAGACTCAATTGTAAGCAAAAAATCAATCAGCATCAAGATTCGGTCTTTCAAAGACCGATGTCATTTTAACTAGACTCGGTCTTTGAAAGACCGAGTCTTGAAGCTGATTGCAAAATTTGGCTATCAGACTCAAGACTCGGTCTTTCAAAGACCGAGTCTAGTTATATTGAGCTCGGTCTTTGAAAGACCGACTCTTGAGTTCAATCTCTTCCAGAGACCAAGCGAGTCTCTGGAAATCATTGAACATCACAGTCGATCTTTCAAAGACCGAGCTAGATATAACTAGACTCGGTCTTTGAAAGACCGAGTCTTCAGTCTGTGAAATTTTTACTAAAGACTCGGTCTTTCAAAGACCGAGTCTAGTTATATTTAGCTCGGTCTTCGAAAGACCGACTGTGATGTTCAATCATTTCCAGAGACTCGCTTGGTCTCGGGAATAGATTGAACACAAGAGTCGGTCTTTCAAAGACCGAGCTCAATATAACTAGACTCGGTCTTTGAAAGACCGAGTCTTGAGTCTGATAGCCATCAAAGACCGAGTCTAGTTATATTTAGCTCGGTCTTTGAAAGACCAAGTCTTGATGCTGATGGAGATTTTGCTACAGCCAGATACAACCCCTTTCATCTCCCAAAATTTGCTACGCCCAAATACATCTTCTTCACAACCACATCAACTACACAAACACATCTTCTTCACAACCAAGACCACACATCAATGAGAACATTAGGAACATCTTCACAACAAACTTTACAACAATCTTTGAAACAATCTTCGCAACAACAAACCACAACTATCTTCACAACTTTCTTTCTCAACAACAAACCACAACAACAATCTTCACAACTATCTTTCAAACACATCATCTTCACAACCACAAACACATCAACAATATTATCTTCACAACAACTCAACAATTAGCATTCTTCCACAAACACATCAACAATATTATCTTCACAACAACTCAACAATTAGCATTCTTCCACAAACACATCAACAAAATTCCTTACTATCTTCACATTCAAAGATACAAAGTATCATGAGTTAGCATTCTTCCACAACCACAAACACATCTCAACCACATCAACAATGTTGTTAATATCATCTTCACGACCACATCAACAATATTAATAACTTCATCACAAACACAAGAACATTTTAAAAAAAAAACTACAAAATCAAAATAATTAAAAATATTACAACAACTACCAAATTAAAAAAATATTACAACAAACTAACATTTATTACAACAAAAAATATTACAACAACTACCAAATTCATTTATTGTGATATATATATATATATATATATATATATATATATATATATATATATATATATATATATATATATATATATATGCCCACACACATAAGCAGAAACAGATTGATTCATATGCTAAAAATATGAACTAACTGGGTAACAGAACGAATAATTGTAGAAAAACCATATTCAGCAGCACTCAACAACTATCAATGAATATTTTCTAGGTAGTGAAACTATACATGAACAAACTAATTAATGCTAAACAAAGAATCAAAAATATCAATACGAGAAAAGAAAAAAAATCAATATCACTGGTGCATCAAATGATTTTCCTCATCTTATTCTAAACATAAGTGTTTTTTTCACAGATATCTGATAATTTTATCTTTTCTTTAGGTGTATTGTCACACCCTTCCATCTCATCATTTTTTGTTTTAGCTACACTATTTTGAATTACTAATTAGTTGTTCAACATTGTCATCTTGTAAAGATGCAGTGAAGGGAATAATTACATATTGATTTCAACTCTTTCTTCTTCAACAAATTTAAAACTAAAAATAACAACAATAGCTACTCTACATTGTCAACAATAAGTCAAATTCAACTCATCAACTTCACAATAGCATCAAGAGTAACACAAATTTTGCTTAGCAAAAGCTTAAGAAATATACCTTACAAGTAGGAGAATCCAAAACGAGCTACTAACAAGGTAGAGAAGAGCAAGATCCTTCAACCGAAATCTTCCAAAGACGAAGACGAAATTGGCAAGGTCTACGAAATTGGGTATTCGGGGTTTAGGGTTTTAAGAAATAATCAATTTTGGGGAATAGGAATGGGAAAAATCGAAAATGGATTAGAGATTAATTGGTTTTGGGGAGTTTATCGATCGATTAAAGGAGTAATCGACCAAAAAATGGCGAGGGCGATGGATTCGTTGAGGGACAGAGAGAAGAAGAAAATAAACTCAAAAATTCGAGAGGAAGAAGAAAGGGGATCTGCGTTGTTAAAAACGCCTAAGTACAAGACTGAAAGACCGAGTCTAGTACAAATACGCTCGGTCTTTGAAAGATCGAGTCTTGCTCTTTGATTTTTCAAAGCGCAAGACTCGGTCTTTGAAAGATCGAGTCTTGCTCTTTGATTTTTCAAAGCGCAAGACTCGGTCTTTGAAGGACCGAGTTTATTTGTACTGAACTCGGTCTTTCAAAGACCGAGTAGGGCGCTTGGGAAATAAAAAAAAAGTAGGGCAGTTTGGAAAAAACTTTGCAAAAAAGGGTCGTTTTGGGAAAAAATTCCTTGATTTAACACATTCAAAGTATGTTCTCCAACCACCAGAATACCCAGACCGAGTAGGGCGCTTTGGAAAATAAAAAAAAAGTAGGACGGTTTGGAAAACTTTGCAAAAAAGGATCGTTTTGGGAAAAAATTCCTTGATTTATCACATTCAAAGTATGTTCTCCAACCACCAGAATACCCACATTGTTCTCATGGAGATCCACCACCAGAATACCCACATTGTTCTCATGGAGATCCTTAGTTGTCACCCTCAAGTTCCAGTCCAGTTTGAAAAAAATTCCACTCTTTTTTGGGGTGAAAATACATTCGTCTCTTCTGCATGTGATGTTCTTTGGCTAGAAATAGTTAGTACTGGTGCACAGGTCATAAAGGTAGCATGCGTATGTAGATCTGCATTAATTTACTAGTGTGAACGGATGACATTACTCTCATCAGTTAATTTCTTGATGCCTGTAAGGAGAGAAAAACGTGATGCATGTATTTTAGTTAGGTTTATTCAACTAATAAGAAATACTACTACAGAAGAATTGATGTGTCAATATCAATATACAATCAGATTTGAGTTTCTCTTACTGCGAAGTGCACAAGGATGTTCATCTTGGATGATCAGAGATTTCAATATGAATAAACCTATACATATATTCTCTTCTTTTTCCATTATTACTTGTTGTAAAATAGTGAATAAAGGAATGAGCTAACTTGTACATTAATGGTCTCTGGAATTTGCATGTAACTTTTGTCCAAGTATTAGTAGGTTTTCTACATGGCTTTAACTTTGTTTAAGTTATGTGTTGAGATTTTGCCATCTCTGTGGGTGCAAGTAGTGAACTGATTGTTGACCAAAACTCTGAAGTTTTGGTAAAGACGAGGGTTTAATATTTATATTCTAATATGCCCCTGCAGGTTAAGGACCATCTTTGTGGACCTAGACCTGGACTATACACAGTGATATATATATTTTTTAAACCCGCATTTAAATTGAGTAGTTAGTGAGATTTGAACCTGTGTTGCTCCGATACAAAGTGAAAACCCTCATTGGGAAGCAATGATCACATTCTTCAATATCTTAAGAAAGCTCTAGGGCAAGGGCTTCTCTATAGACATGGTGATTCTTTCTTTATGAGAATATTTTGATGCTGACTGGGCATGATCGGTTGATGATAAGCGCTCAACTAGTTGATACTTTGTAATCTTTGAGAAAAATCTCGTATCTTGGAAAAGTAAGAAACAATCCGTGGTAGCCATATCAAGTGTAGAGTTCGAATACCAAGCCATTGGACATTTAGTTTTTGAAGTTTTATGGTTCAAATCTCTTATTCGAGACTTGACAATCCCGTGAAAAATCCTACCGATAGACCAAAACTCCGAAGTTGTGGTAAGGGTGGGGGTTTAATATTTATATTCTAGCACGTCCCCACAGGTTGAAGGCCATTTTTGTGAGCCAAGACTGGACTATAGATAGCGGCTTTTTAATTAAAAAAATCTGCATTTAAATTGCGTAGCCAGTGGGACTGCTCTGATACCATGCGAAATGTCCTACCGATAGATCAAAACTCCGAAGTTGTGATAAGGATGGAGGTTCAATATTTATATTCTAACAATTAGTTTTTATCTTTTAGCCACCTTATTAGTAGATTAAACTGTAGGTATCAGCGGCAATTTTTTAAAAAGATACTTGTGATATTCTAGTTAAGGATGTCCTCAATCTCGATATCCATTGTCAGACCCTTGGCACCGCACCCACTTTCAAATGAAATTGACTTTCTGATTCATTTTCTTTAAAGGTAAATCATCCAATTGTAAGGGTTGATGCCGACTGATCAATCTTGTTTTCTGGGTTAGGTGATTAGCAAAATTAAGAGGGAAAAAAAAAATTCAGGGTTAATGATGATCAAAGTACTATGCATAAATGGGTATAATATTTTTTTTTTTTTTTTTTTGATAAAAGGGATGAAGTCCGAAGACTTCAGCCAAGATAAAATAAAAACGATCCAGAGTTCTTACAGACTCGATAAGAGCGGTGGTCATAAAACAGACCCCAAAATATTCTCAAACAGAGGATCAAAACACCACCAACTCAAACAAAAGTAACCTCTCAGACAGAGGAGAACAGCAGTCGCAGACAAAAGAGAAACAGAATAAAGCAAAGACATAACATAGCAACATAGTCATTAAACCAAGCCAGCCGACCCCGAACTAGAAGACTCCTGATCCGCATGAGCAGTCTGTATATTATGAACAAGTAGAATCCCAGTGACCAACTCCTGATGATAAGTGGACATGCTAGAAATTGAGGCAAGAGTGTTGGAGACTAAAACATCCTCATCATCATGATCATCTTGTTCATGAGAATCAACTGGAAAATCCTCTTCATCATCTTCAATCGGGATGGCAGTATTAGGGGATGCACCAGGAGTAGTAGAAGGACTCATCACAGAATGATGTTTGTGGCTCCAAAAGAAACCTGCACAATATTTGTTCAGCCCAATTCTTGTACAGAATTGGAGCATTTTTGTATATATACAGCATCCTTAGTTGACAGTTAACCCATTTTGGTAAAAAAATCATGCTAAGATGACAATCAGATGCATGTGTTCAGCTTCTTTAACAGTAAAAGAAAATGAAAATTTCCAGTATCTAAGCATATATGTTTCTCTATTAATTCTTCATCCCAACTAAACCATTGATGTTTGTGGCTCAAAGAAGATTTTAGATCCAGGATGACAAATTTTGATTGGGCTTTGAATGGAGATTCTAGTCATAGATCGATTCTTTGGAGCCCGACTTTCTAAAGAAAATGCCATTTGGAAGTATGCAGGTACATGTTTGTTGGATCACCAAAACTCCCATTTTTTTTGAAGAAAAATAAGAATAGGGCTCATATCAAGTGTAGTTTTAAGGAACTGTCATCGTGGAAAGAAACCAAATATAGAAGCCAGAAAGAGAAATGGTAGAGAATGAGGATACACCAGGCTAACATAGCGGCATTTTCCTCACCTCTCTCTCATCCCTGCTTTCTCTTCAGCAAACGCACATATGGAGACATCAGCAACAACAGCAAGAGCGATGATATGGCTAAAAATGGGGTTTAATCGGAACCGTCCAAATCAGGCGCGAATCTTGGGACCTGAGGGTAAAACAGTAATTTCACCCACAAAAGGACCAAAACGGATATTGGATCTGCCCTCCTAGGGCCCAATAATCCGCGAATGGATCCACCACCAAGAGGGTGCGGGTCTCAACCCGCTGCGCACCCAATCCATCAAGATAGAGTCAGGGTCCCTGATTAAACACGATCAACGGCCCTGATGGACATCTACCTTTTCACTGGGATTTGGGGATTAAATTCCTTATCTGATTACGGGGAATATACCTTATCAGATTACATTCCTAATCTGTTTACAAGGAGATTATTCCATATCAGATCACGGGGATTACATTCCTAATCTGCTCCCTGAGACGCCTATAAATACCCCCCATCCATCTCCATTAAGAGGTAATCAATCTTTCACCAGTTTTTTACGCTCTTTCATAGTCTGCCAGATTACTGACTTGAGCGTCGGAGGGTGCGTCGCCGGGAACAACCCCGGTGTCTCGCACTTTTTGCAGGTGCACGGCAGGAACGACGAACGAGGCCCGTCGGAACAGGTACGCAGGTTTTCCTATTCAGTTTCCCCAAGAATCCACAAGTTCTATCTGTTTGCCCCCACACCAAATTTAGCGGCAACAGATTGGCGCCGTCTGTGGGAAACAAACGAATAGAGACCTCTCCCCTTCCCGGTGAACAGGTTTTCTCCTGCCATGCCGCCTCGCAAAGTTAGATCTAGGGGCTCCAACCGAGCGCCCAACCCTGACCAGCAAGAAGTCCTTCCTGATCCCGCTCAGCAACAAGGGCAACTCCCTCCTACCATAGAAGAGCCGCTCCAACGGAACCCACCACCTCCTGATCCAAAGGGGCCTAACCCCCAGAAACAGCCCCTTCACCAAGAGAACATCTCCATCCACAACGCCTCCAGTGCTTCCATGGCCTCCCATCATCCCCGGGCCTCTGGTCGCCACAATGCCCCTCCCAAACGCCCGGAAGATGATGACCTTCGTCGCCATCTGGACGAAAAGCGGGCTCGGGGGGAAACCTCCCGCCAGCAAGAGCGATCCCCCCGTCACCGAGAGCACAGGAGGTCCCCCATCCGAAGAGGGAGAAAGGACTCCCCCGATTATTACCGAAGAAGGCACTCTCCCGCAGGTCGGCAGCAGCCTAGGAACAATGAGGCACCCATCACCCGTGCCGAGTTCCAGCAGTTCCAAGCAATGGTACAACAGGCCCTCAACCTCCGTCAAAATCCCAACGAGCCAAGGGCCCTATCCCCTCCTCCGGTCCGAAGCCCTCGCCAACGGTCCCCCTCTCCTCGTCCTGCACCAACCAACTCCCGACGCACCCCGAGTCCTCGTCGCTCCCGAAGTAATCGCCGCCGCAGCCCTCGCTCCCCCTCATACGAAGACGAGTCCCGTGGCCCGGCGAATTACCGTCGGAGGGATGACATCATGGACCGCCGTCTCAACGAGGTGGAAAAGCTCCTGGGTCAGATAAACCGAGAAGAAGAACTCAGGGGGAGGACCCTACGTCCTAGCCGGCCCCCGTTCTCCCGAACCATAGTAGATGCCCCGGTACCGTTCGGTTTCAAACCTCCCCAATTCGAGAATTACACCGGCGAGACCGATCCAGTTGATCACATCGAAGGCTTTAAGACTTTAATGCTCCTCCACCAAGCTTCCGATGCCCTCCTCTGCAAAACATTCCCCGCGACGCTCAAAGGTCCAGCTCGAGAATGGTACTCTCGTCTTGCCCCGGCATCGATATTCTCCTTTGAACAGTTCGAAACCCTCTTCATCACCCACTTTGTCAGCAGCCGAAGGACCGAGAAAACCAGCATCTCACTATTGCACCTCCGTCAGCAAAAGGGGGAAAAACTGAGGGACTACGTGAAGAGGTTCACAGCCGAAGCTAGAACATTGCCTCCCTCGACCAATCGGTCGCTACCGCAGCATTCCAATCCAACATTCTCAATTCCAACCTCCGCTCCTCCCTCGCCAAGAAACCCCCACATGACTTTTCCGACCTTCTCCTTCGCACCGAAAAGTACATTCGGGCCGAAGAGGCTGAGCAACAACCCAACTGGGAAGTGCCCGCCTCCGGGCTTAAAAGGAAGGGGGCAGAGGAAGAAGGAGCCAAGAAGCTCCAGAAGGACAATGCCGGCCAGCGCCGACCTCCCCCTAGATTTGAGAAGTTCACTCCCCTCAACGCCAACCTCTCAGCCATCTTCATGGAGGTCGAAAAAGACGGGTTCTTGCCTCCGGCTCCCAAAATGAATACTCCCGCCAAGAGAAGAGATAAGGAGAAATGGTGCCGCTATCACCGGGACCACGGGCACGACACCAACGACTGCCGTGCTCTGAGGAACGAGATCGAAGCCCTTATCCAGAGGGGACAGCTAGCGAAGTTTGTAAAAAAGGACCGAGCCGAGCTCCCTCCCCCGCCTCGGGGGGCTAACAAGCGTCCGGAAAGAGAAGAGACGCCAGACTTCGAGGAAGAGCGAGTCCTCCACCTCATCCATGGGGGTCCGATGGGAGGCTCCTCGAACTCCTCCCGGAAAGCGTTTATCAGAGAGATCAATTCAGTCCGAACCACGCCTCCTCCCAAAGGCCTCGGAGTGCCAGTTACCTTCTCCGACGAAGATCTCGAGGAAGTCCGTATCCCACATTGTGACGCTCTCGTCATCAGCCTCCACATGGCAAATTTCAAAGTGGAGAGGATCTTAGTTGACAACGGCAGCTCCGTCAACATCCTATTCCTCTCCGCTTTCAAAGGCCTGAAGCTCTCCAGAGACAGACTCAAGCCCGCCGGTTACACTCTCCATGGGTTCACGGGGGTTCCGGTAACTATAGAAGGGGTGATCACCCTCGATGTAACTGCCGGCCAAACCCCTACCACCAGGACGGAGCCGATGGACTTCATGGTAGTGGACGTTCCCACCGCCTACAACGTCATTTTGGGCAGGCCCGGCCTCGCGGCTCTGGAAGCAGTTCCCTCGGCATATCATCTGAAGATGAAGTTTCCCACTCGATCCGGGGTCGGAGAAGTAAGGGGAAATCAGGAGCAGGCCCGGAAATGCTACATGACTTCGACCCTTGGGCCCGTCCTCTCTTTAGAGACCCTGGAGATTCCCCAAGATTCCACAAGACCGACCTCCGAGCCAGCGGACGAACTGGAGGAGGTGCTCTTCTCCGAACAAGGGCCGACCCGCAAGTTCTTCGTAAGCAAGACCCTCCCGTCCGCCCTATACTCAGATATTGTGGAATGCATCCGAGCCAATCAAGACCTCTTCGCATGGTCCGCAGCTGACATGCCCGGTATCTCCGAAGAACTCTTAGTCCACCGCCTGAGTGTTGATCCGGGGTCCAAACCGGTTCAGCAGAAGAGGCGTAAGTTCGCTCCCGAGCGACAGCTCGCTATTAAAGAAGAGGTAGATAAATTGCAGAAGGCCCGATTCATACAGGAAGTAAACTATCCTGAATGGTTATCGAACGTAGTAATGGTGAAGAAGTCCAACGGAACATGGAGAATTTGCATTGATTTCACCGACCTCAACAAAGCCTGTCCCAAAGATCCCTTCCCTCTACCGAGCATCGACACTCTGATTGACGCAACCTCGGGACATGAGCTTCTAAGCTTCATGGACGCTTTCTCGGGTTACAATCAGATAAGGATGTTCCCACCGGATATCCCAAAGACATCTTTTGTGACCGACCAAGGCCTTTATTGCTACAGAGTCATGCCATTCGGCCTAAAGAACGCAGGGGCAACATACCAGCGCCTCGTCAACAAAGTGTTTCAGGCTCAGATTGGCAGAAACATGGAAGTGTACGTCGATGACATGCTGGTGAAAAGCATCCGAGGTGTTGATCATGTGACCGACCTCCAAGAAGCATTTGATGTTTTAAGAAGGCACAATATGAGACTCAACCCGAACAAATGTGCGTTCGGCGTCTCATCAGGCAAGTTCCTCGGCTTCATGGTTAGCCAACGAGGAATAGAGGCGAATCCGGAGAAGATCAAGGCCATACTGGACATGGCCCCCCTAGAAATGTCAAAGAAGTTCAGAGGTTGACTGGTTGCCTAGCCGCCATAGGGCGCTTCTTGTCGAAGTCCGGGGAGAAGTGCCTCCCGTTCTTCAAAGCCCTCAGGGGGGCTAAAGGATTCGAGTGGGGGCAGCAGCAACAAGACTCCTTTGACCAGCTTAAAGCCTACCTCGTCAATCCCCCTCTCCTTAGCAAACCAGTACCCGGCGAACCGCTCTACCTCTACCTTGCAGCTTCCGAACAGACGCTCAGTGCGGTCTTAGTCAGAGAAGAAGAAAGGGCTCAGAAGCCCGTATACTACGTCAGTAAGGTGCTCCGGGATGCCGAACTTCGGTACCCGAAGATTGAGAAAATGGCGTATGCCCTAGTAATGGCCGCGAGAAAACTTAGACCCTACTTTCAGTCTCATTCGGTGGTCGTCCTTACCGACCAGCCACTGAAACAGATTCTTCACAAACCCGAGACCTCTGGTCGCCTCATGAAGTGGTCGATCGAGCTGAGCCAGCACGATATAACTTATCAGCCTCGGACTGCAATCAAGGCACAGGCACTGGCCGAATTCATAGTTGAGACTACAATCCCCGAGTCTGGTCAAGCAGCAAAGGGACCCCCCGTCTGGTCGGTCTACGTTGACGGGTCCTCTTGTAATGAGGGTAGCGGGGCAGGAGTCATCCTGGCAGGACCGGATGGCTTCATCCTCCAATACTCCCTCCGGATAAATTTCAAAGCCTCGAACAACGAGGCCGAATATGAAGCACTAATAGCCGGGCTTCGAATGGCCCGAAATGCTGGGGCACATCGGCTACAGATTTTCAGCGACTCCCAGTTGGTTGTTAACCAGGTCCTCGGCGAGTATGAAGCCCGCGACGGTAGAATGGCTAAATACTTGTCCAAAGTAAAGAGCCTCATGGCGCTGTTCGACGAGGCTCTCATCCAAAGGATCCCTCGAGAAGAAAATGCTCAGGCTGACGCCTTATCCAAGTTAGCCTCCTCCTCCCTTCAAGGTCTGGAACAGACCGTTTTGATAGAAGTCCTCCTGAAGCCGAGCATAGAGGACGAAACGCCAGACTCCGTTGAAGCATTGCCCGTCCTCCTCGAAGATAACTGGATGAAACCCATTGTCGAATTCCTGAGGAACGGACTCCTCCCTGAAGATCCGAGGGAAGCACGAAGAATCAGGGCCCGAGCCGAGCGTTTTACTTTACTCGAAGGCATCTTATACAAACGCTCCTTCACCCAAGCGGATGGTCGACCGTATCTAAGGTGCCTCTCCCCCGAGCAAGCCGACTATGCCCTGCAGGAGCTCCATGAGGGGATCGGCGGAGCCCATTCTGGATCCAGGGCTCTGGCGCGCAAGGTATTGAACTATGGATATTACTGGCCCACTCTCCTACGGGACGCCGAACGACACGTTCGGCAGTGCAGCTCCTGCCAAAAGTATGCAGACATCCGACGCCTTCCACAGGCACCGCTGACCTCCCTATCAAGTCCCGTTCCCTTCGCTATGTGGGGGATGGACTTACTGGGACCATTTCCTCCAGCCCCCGGACAGCTAAAGTTCCTAGTCGTGGCAGTCGACTATTTCTCTAAGTGGATAGAAGCAGAGCCCCTGGCTACGATCACCGAACATAGGGTCGTTCAATTCTTCTGGAAAAATGTGATTTGCCGGTTCGGTGTTCCCCGAGTCATAGTCACAGATAACGGGACACAGTTCACTGGAGCCGCCTTCCGAGCCTTGTGTGAAGACCTTTCCATACAACACCGATTCTCCTCCGTCTCCCATCCCCAGTCGAATGGCCAGGCTGAGAATGCCAACCGACAGATTCTCGCGGGAATCAAGAAGAGGTTAGATAAGTGTTCCAAGGGACTATGGGTCGATCAGCTGCCGAACGTACTCTGGAATCACCGCACCACCAAGCAGACCCCAACAGGCGAGAGCCCATTTAATCTCACCTATGGGGCTGAAGCCATCATCCCCCTAGAAGTCGGGATACCCTCTCCTCGCCTGATCGCTTATGAAGAAGAGCAGAATGCTAGAGAACTCAGAACAAGCCTAGATCTGATAGACGAAATCCGAGAGAGAGCTGCCATACGCCAGCAAGCTTACCGAAGAAGGATCGAGCTGGCATACAACAAAAGGGTCCGCCCAACGGACCTCAAAGAAGGGGATTTAGTCCTTCGGAAGTTGGCCATCTCGTTCCCCGGACAGAAAAGTAAGCTGGCCCCGAACTGGGAGGGTCCGTACAAGATCTCGAAAGTAATCCGCCCCGGTACGTACAAGCTAGAGGATCTCGAAGGCAGAGAAATTCCCCGGACTTGGAACGCCGACCATCTTTTGAAATACCAAGAGAAGGCAACTACGTCTCTCCAAGTAACTCGAGATGTCGAACCGTTCCCCTCCTCTCTCTAGTTATAATTTGTCCTTTTGTGCTTTCTTTTATTATTGTAATAACGGCTAGCAACTTTAGAAGCAGCCGATCATTAGATGTTAATAAATGAAGTTTCTTCATGTTTTCACTACTATTACATCCCTCTGCTTGTAACCCCTTAAACTGACAATGGTTCCGGAGTCCAACACTTGGCTCGATTCTACTTCGCGAACTCGCTCCTAAGCGAGCTAGAAGTAGCTCGCCATTTGAAAATGCTCCCACAGCCGTTGAATGGTACGGAGTCCAACACTTGGTTCGATCCTACTCCGCAAGCTCGCTCCTAAGCGAGCTAGGGGTAGTTCGCCATTCGAAATTGCTCCTACACCCCTTAAACTGACAATGGTTCCGGAGTCCAACACTTGGCTCGATTCTACTTCGCGAACTCGCTCCTAAGCGAGCTAGAAGTAGCTCGCCATTCGAAAATGCTCCCACAGCCGTTGAATGGTACGGAGTCCAACACTTGGTTCGACCCTACTCCGCAAGCTCGCTCCTAAGCGAGCTAGGGGTAGTTCGCCATTCGAAATTGCTCCTACACCCCTTAAACTGACAATGGTTCCGGAGTCCAACACTTGGCTCGATTCTACTTCGCGAACTCGCTCCTAAGCGAGCTAGAAGTAGCTCGCCATTCGAAAATGCTCCCACAGCCGTTGAATGGTACGGAGTCCAACACTTGGTTCGACCCTACTCCGCAAGCTCGCTCCTAAGCGAGCTAGGGGTAGTTCGCCATTCGAAATTGCTCCTACACCCCTTAAACTGACAATGGTTCCGGAGTCCAACACTTGGCTCGATTCTACTTCGCGAACTCGCTCCTAAGCGAGCTAGAAGTAGCTCGCCATTCGAAAATGCTCCCACAGCCGTTGAATGGTACGGGGTCCAACACTTGGTTCGACCCTACTCCGCCAGCTCGTTCCTAAGCGACTTAGGGGTAGTTCGCCATTCGAAATTGCTCCTACACCCCTTAAACCGACAATGGTTCCGGAGTCAGGGATAGCTCACCGTCCTAAAAAACGCCCCGACGACGTTAACCTAATCAAGCAAGTGCACAACTTGGCTCAACGTTACTTCGCGATTTCACTCATGATCGACCTAAAAGAAGCTTGCCATTCGGAGTTCGACAGTTCAGAAGTTACCCCATGACAGACAACATTCACAGCAATAAAACACGCAAGTTCGGCAATAACGCATTTATTGATGAAACAGATGTGATACAAAGGCGAACACAAACAGGAGCACGACTCAACAAAGGGAATTTACAATACCGACTCGTCACACTTAACGAAAAGCGAAAAAAAAAGAGAGCAAAGAACTCGCGGAACCGACCACTTCAGCGCTTCTTCGGAGCTGGAGCATTCCGCTTCAAGGACACTCGAGGGTGACGACGCTTGTCCCCGGAGCGCGACCCCAAGCCGGCAAACTGGGACGTATCCTCGGCACCGCTCCTGGCAGCTACGCCGACGGACGCCCCGCTCGAGGAGATTGCCACCGAGCTCTGCGCGTCCCCCGGGCTTGGTTGGCCGATCCGCTGACGAGTCGCCATCTCATAGAAAGTAATGCCCCGCTCACTCTCAGCGCGAGTGCATGACGTGCTTCGAACGTTGATCGGCCCTGAATGTGGCTTCAGACGAGCCACTTCCGCCTCCAACTCTGAGATCCTGTCCCGCAACGAGTCGTCTTTAACGTCGACTTCGAAACGTGGGGGTATCGCGGAGTCCGGCACCCCAGATCGACTAGCGACGAGGCGCCGAAGGTGGGTGACTTCGATGCTTTTATCCACCGTCGCCCTCTTGAGCGCTTCGACTTCGGCAGTCAACTCGACTCGTTCAGTCGTCAACTTGGCCACCTCGGCCGTCAGCCCCTCGCCCTCACTTCGGAGCTTCGCCTCTACGGACTGCAGATGCTGTATCTCGGAAAGCAACTCGTCCTTCTCCGCTGTTATTTTGGACAAATTATGACGAATGCACTGAACACGAATCTCATTACTGAAATCAGTGGGCAAGTGTTCACCTTCGGGTATGAGCTCGGCGATTCGGCTTTCCAAACGACGAATCTCGATATCACGCCGGCCAAGGACGAGCTGGAGATGCTTCCTCTCGCTCTCGGCTCGGCGCAATCCGAGCTCGACCTCATAAAGTTTCTCCCTACACCTAGCCAGACACAGCCTCGTCGCCCCTAGTCCAGCCTCGGCTCTAACCTCTTCGTCCGGGCGGGAAAGCTCGACGTCTTGGGGGATCACCATAAGCTGCAAAGAAATCGGAGCAATCAGCAAAAACATTGAGCGTGGCCGAAGCACCGCACTTGGAAAAATTTTCATCTCTAAAAACAAGGATTAACAGTTCGGCAAAAGAGGGGGCACAAGACAAAAACTTCCGAGCACCGACACTTGCAAAAATTTTCCTTTCATTAACATCAAAAGAAGCGGTGGCCAGTCCGCTATTAGGCGTTACAAAGTTCGAAAGGAAAAACAAAAAAAAGGGGGGGAGCAGAAACAATCAAAAACAACAAAACGAAAGGCGGATTCAGGGCCCGACCTCTTTCCCCGGGCGACGAGGCGGAGTAGGCGTCGACTTCCCCGAAGGAGACGCCGCCGCCAACGGAGTGGTCGTGGTCCTCGGGACCTCGCCAGTAACCCCGGCATCGGCATCAGCATCGCCCTCCTCCTCCTCTTCCTCTTCCCCTTCGGACTCGGGGTCGAAGCCCTCGACGTGTCCGGGGAAGAGTCGCCATCCCGAGACGTCCACCCCGGGGTATGCCTCTCGCACCCGGTCGAGGGCAGTGGCGAAAGCCTTCGCCATATTCTGTGCGAGGTACCCCTGGGCCTTCTTCAAGGTGGCGTCCTCCACCTCCTTCACAGCCGCCGCCTGCTTCGCCTCGGCCTCGACCAACTGATTGGCCGACCCCTCCTTCTCCCGACGCAGCTCGTCCTCCAGCCTCTTCACTTCGGCCTCGAGGTGCTGGATCCTCGCAGACCGACCTTCATGCTCGACTCGGAGCTTGTCGAGCTGGTTCGACATCCGAGCCTTCTCGTTCCGAGCCTGGTCGGACTCTTGCTTCAGCTCCTTCTCGAGGGCGGTCAGCCTTTCGGTGAGGTGACCGAAGTGGACGACGATCTGCAAGGGAAAGAGGAAGAGCTCAGAGAGTTAGAAAAATTTTGTGATTCAAGATGAAACGAATGAAGAGAACTCGGAACTTACCGATACCGCCGAACGAGCGATCTCGATCACGTCGTCGCCTTGCCTCCCCGCGTCCATGGCGGCGCGGTCCTTCGGGGTGGCGAGATGCTTGACGGCCTGCATACTCGCCAACGAGTTCCCGAGGAACCCATCGTGCCTTCGGACCTGCCAGTCCGGAATGTGGATCCGCTTGTGCTCTTCCGTCAGGAGCTCCTCGCCTGCTACGGTTAGCGGTGGGGTCGGCATGGCGAGCGCGGCGGCAATAGGGAAATCCCCCACGGGAGCAGTAGCCGAAGGCCCCGCCACGGTGACGACCGGGTCGTCAGCAACCTCCACCACCTGGTCGGGGGCCGCAATCCTCGGCACCTTCGAGGTCGAGGGCAGCTTCGACGCAACCCTCTTGCGCTTCCTCGGCGCCTTACTGGCGAGCCCCGCCCTGAGCGCCAACACCGCCTCGTAGTCCATAGATTCTGCATCGAAAGCAAAAAATGATTAGCACAAAAGAAGAACAAGGCAGCAAGTACGGAAAAAAGAACTTGGCGAAAAGCCGCGTACTAGGATCTACGCGGCCGAGCCCTCCCCTGTAAAGAACGTCTTCCGTCAAATCCTTCCAGTCGTACTTCGGCCGGTCGAGAAGGGTCCGGACCGCCCCTTCTTCTTCTACTGAGAGTCTCGGCAGCGCCGTCGCCCTCTTGGTCACCCCTTCTGCCCAATTGGTGGGGATCGGCCAGGCCTCTCGACTCCGCACGACGACCCACTTCTCTCGCCAGTGCTTGATAGAGTCTGGGCAAACCACGAGCCTGCCGCCGTGCCTCGGAGTCAGATAATACCGGTACTCCGACTTGTTCCCTTGGTGGAGCCGGTATATCGTCCGAAGCACGTTCAGCTGCGGTTCGATCCTCGCGGCCTGGCAATGGAGAACGAAGCCATTAATCACTCGCCACGCGTTCGGCATGAGCTGAATAGGGCAGACCCCGTACCAGCTCACCACGGTAATTGCGAACGCGTGGAGAGGTAGCCGGGCACCGGCGATAAAGGCATCAACCGGCCAGCAACACATGGTCACTGGCAGCGGCGAATTGGCCCTAACCCCGGGGCCCGGCAGCATGATTTCGTACTCCTCCGGGATGAAAAAAGCATCCCGGATCGCCACCAACTCCTCCTCGCGCAGGATCGACGCCGCATCGTCCGCCTCCGTCGTCTCCCTCGCTTCATTCTCCTCGAAGGTCCTCTCCCTCCCATGGACGATCCGCTCAGCCTGGTCCTTCGGGAGCTCCCTGACCCTATGCAGACCCGTCAACGGACCCGGTAGCTGTCCGAACTCCCCCATCCTCTTCGGGTCCACGACGATGGAATCCTTCCCGAACACCTTCCCCTTAGGTGGATTCGGAGACGAGGCCTCGACGCCTTCAAGGGAGGGCTCGGACCAAGAGACTTCATCTGAGACAGAAGCTACAGACATAACTTATAAATTACCTTGAAAGGAAAGAGCTGCCGAAAAACCTCGCCTGAGTCAAACACCGGTCACCGGAAAAATTCGCCTGAAACACTAGAGAACGCCTGAGCAAATGAGAGGAGAAGTGAGAAATGAGAGGGGGGGGAAGGATTTATAGAAGGGGGGCACTCCCCACGAGGCTAATGGGCTTGTACGACCGGCCCATCTAAACCAAGCGGCGGAACGATCCCAATCGACACCTCGTTAACCGCAGCGAATCATGAGATGCATTTAATGCTATCCCATCTGATGGAACCCCAGAGGTCACAGCATTTAATGGGCGTCCCATCTGTCAGGGTTGTCAGAAGTGTCAGAATTGTCAGACGTTCAAATGGCGCACAGAAAAGACAAACTCACATAAACAACAAGCCTGGGCGTTCGGCACCCGCTGCCGAGCATTCGTGACACCGACCCTGTTATAGGGAAAAAGTCACGTTCGGCACCCATTGCCAAGCATTCGTGACACCGACCCTGTTATAGGGGAAAAAGTCACGTTCGGCACCCACTGCCGAGCATTCGTGACACCGACCCTGTTATAGGGGAAAAAGTCACGTTCGGCACCCACTGCCGAGCATTCGTGACACCGACCCTGTTATAGGGGAAAAAGTCACGTTCGGCACCCACTGCCGAGCATTCGTGACACCGACCCTGTTATAGGGGAAAAAGTCACGCTCGGCACCCACTGCCGAGCATTCGTGACACCGACCCTGTTATAGGGGAAAAAGTTACGCTCGGCACCCATTGCCAAGCATTCGTGACACCGACCCTGTTATAGGGGAAAAAGTCACGTTCGGCACCCACTGCCGAGCATTCGTGACACCGACCCTGTTATAGGGGAAAAAGTCACGTTCGGCACCCACTGCCGAGCATTCGTGACACCGACCCTGTTATAGGGGAAAAAGTCACGTTCGGCACCCACTGCCGAGCATTCGTGACACCGACCCTGTTATAGGGGAAAAAGTCACGCTCGGCACCCACTGCCGAGCATTCGTGACACCGACCCTGTTATAGGGGAAAAAGTTACGCTCGGCACCCACTGCCGAGCATTCGTGACACCGACCCTGTTATAGGGAAAAAGTCACGCTCGGCACCCACTGCCGAGCATTCGTGACACCGACCCTGTTATGGGGAAAAAGTCACGTTCGGCACCCACTGCCGAGCATTCGTGACACCGACCCTCTTATAGGGAAAAAACAGGTTTGGCACCGCTGCCGAGCGTTCGTGGCACCGACCCTCTTATAAGGAAAAAACAGGTTCGGCACCGCTGCCGAGCGTTCGTGGCACCGACCCTGTTATATGGAAAAAACAGGTTCGGCACCGCTGCCGAGCGTCCGTGGCACCGACCCTCTTATAAGGAAAAAACAGGTTCGGCACCGCTGCCGAGCGTTCGTGGCACCGACCCTGTTATAGGAAAAAAAACAGGTTCGGCGGATCGCCGAACTCACTCCTGACGCTCGCAGCCCTGCCGAACTCGCTTCCCTCTCTGGAAAAGCTCGCCGAACCGCATATGGACCTCGGCCCCTTCGCCAGCGAACTCTAGGGGGGTCTAAAGCGTAATCCAAGTATACAAGACCCCCGAACGACGAATTGGTACTCCGCGAAAGTAAAAAGACGCCCCCGCAGTAACGCCACATGACCATCAGAGTTCAGGAGCGACTCAGAGTTCAATCCGCTTGAAAAATCACCAAACTACCTCCTTCAAGATTCAAAACCTTCCGTTTGGGCCCCGATACAACTCTACCAGCCATTAAAAACAGCTAAACTACTCCTCAAAGGCTGATCAAGCTCAGCCTTTAGGAGTGGGGGGCTCGTGATATGGCTAAAAATGGGGTTTAATCGGAACCGTCCAAATCAGGCGCGAATCTTGGGACCTGAGGGTAAAACAGTAATTTCACCCACAAAAGGACCAAAACGGATATTGGATCTGCCCTCCTAGGGCCCAATAATCCGCGAATGGATCCACCACCAAGAGGGTGCGGGTCTCAACCCGCTGCGCACCCAATCCATCAAGATAGAGTCAGGGTCCCTGATTAAACACGATCAACGGCCCTGATGGACATCTACCTTTTCACTGGGATTTGGGGATTAAATTCCTTATCTGATTACGGGGAATATACCTTATCAGATTACATTCCTAATCTGTTTACAAGGAGATTATTCCATATCAGATCACGGGGATTACATTCCTAATCTGCTCCCTGAGACGCCTATAAATACCCCCCATCCATCTCCATTAAGAGGTAATCAATCTTTCACCAGTTTTTTACGCTCTTTCATAGTCTGCCAGATTACTGACTTGAGCGTCGGAGGGTGCGTCGCCGGGAACAACCCCGGTGTCTCGCACTTTTTGCAGGTGCACGGCAGGAACGACGAACGAGGCCCGTCGGAACAGGTACGCAGGTTTTCCTATTCAGTTTCCCCAAGAATCCACAAGTTCTATCTGTTTGCCCCCACACCAAATTTAGCGGCAACAAGCGACAAGAACAATAATAATAACAAATTATTATGAACGAGATGTCTCTATATGGGTTTCCAGATCTCCACTCCAACTCGTCTCATTCTAATCATAGCCTAATTAAGAACACTTGTTGACAGTCACTAAAAAATCCAATCACAGCTTAATAAAAATTTGTGATCCTGGATCTAAAAACTTCAGAATTCCCAAAATCTGTACAAGAATTGGTCAGAACAAACCTTGTGCAGGTTTCTTTTGGAGCCAGAAACATAAATGATTTAGTTGGGATGGAATTACCCAAACCATGCTATGTTCACCAAAAACACTAGCTTCAACAAGAATCAACAAGAAGCTGGCCTAGCCGAAAATCAACAAGAATCTAGCTTAGCCGATAATCAACAAGAAGAACCAACAAGAACCAATGCTAGTTTATTAATTTATGATCATGCTCGGATTTTGCTAAAGTTTCAGCCGATAATCAACAAGAACCAAGAAGAACCAACAAGCCTCTTGAACCATCATGCTAAAGTTTCAGTTGATGAAAATAAAATCAACGAAGCTAGCTATCACAAACATAAACATCACAGAATCAATCGCACCTTTACCCCCCAAAATTGAGTATCAAACCATTACCACCCAAAATTGAGTATCACAAACGAACCTAGCTATCCCTAAATCGAGATCTCCCCTAAATTGAGTATCAAACCATTACCACCCAAAATTTCTACAAACATAAACATCACAGAATCAATCACACCATTACCATCACAAAATCGCACAATTACAATCAAACCATTACCCTTACAAAATCAAGAAGTAGAGAGAGAGAGAGAGAGAGCGCGAGAGAGAGAGTACTTGCGATGAGAGAGAAATGACTGAGCGGGGATCGAGGAAGGGAAGGAGGCCCAATGGCGATGTCGACGGAGGAGTTGTCGAGGAAGGGAAGGAGGCCAAATGGCGACGTCGACGGAGGAGTTGTCGAGGAAGGGAAGGAGGCCCAATGGCGACGGCACGGGGAAACTTAGGGTTTGGTAAAAAAAAATATGAAATGTGCTAAGGGTTTCACGGCAGGATTGGGGAATTAATCCCTGTATATTCACCGGCATTTTCATTAATAAACGCTGGTGAATGTGAGAGGATTTGTGGGGTATATTTCCGCTTTCTATTCACCGGCGTGTTTTTATAAAAACGCCGGTGAATATTATAATTCACCGGCATTTTTTTGGAGGCCGCCGGTGTATAACTATACATTTTTGCGACCCTATCCTGGTCTTATCCTACCCCGGCACGATTGGTAAAATTTCGGGAAAAATACGTCGGTAAATCCAGCGTGTGTTGTAGTGTTCTCTTGTCTCTACTGATCTTCATGCCGAGAATTTGCTTTGCTTCACCCAAGTCCATTGAAAAATCCGAAGCTAGCATCTTTTTCACTTCCATGATCTTCTCCATACATGAACTTGCCAACAACATGTCGTCCACGTACAACGCCAAGGTAACTGTATTATTGTCCTCATATCTACAAATATACACACAATGATCCGTTTCGCATCTATTGAAACTTTTTCCTCTCATGAAGCAATCAAAATTCAAATACCATTGCCGCGATGCTTGTTTTCCTTTGGCTTGTCTTCAACCGACACACCATGTCTTCTTTTCCTTTGGCTTCAAAACCTGTGGGTTGTTTCATGTACAGCTCTTCTTCGACATCACCATGGAGAAATGTTGTCTTCACATCCAACTGCTCTAAGTAAAAGTCTTCAACTGTCACAACAATGATCAGAATCCTAATAGAAGCCATCTTCACAACCGGTGCAAAGATCTCACTATAATCGACACATTCTCTTTGAGAGAATCCTTTCACAACAAGCCTGACCTTGGATCTCTTACTGCCATCTGCCTCATCTTTGACTCTAAAAACCCATTGGTTCATAAAAGCGCGCTTCCCTGCGGGTAACTTGGTCAACTCCTAAGTTTGGTTCTGTTCCAAGGAGTTCATCTCGTCCCTCATGGCTGACTCCCACTGAATTTGAGCCTCATCCCTCAAAGCCTCCTCATGAGTCTCTGGCTCTCCCGAATCCATGTACAGAACATGCTTGTGAATAACACTAGCTGATGGATCAAATATCCTGGTTGGCCTCCTCTCTCGTGTCGATCTTCTCAATGTGGGTACCGATTCACCGATCGGTTCATGTTCCCCGAACTGTTCTGGCTGTACCTGTTCATCTTGGATAACCTGCTTATTCTCAATAGGCTCACCATGGGCCTCCTGTGCTGCTTGTGGTCCCTGTACCTACTGCTGCACTGTAGGACCCCCACCACTAGGGCCGCCTTCAGAATCAGAATTTGAGTCTGAGTCTGAATCCCAATCTGACTCTGAACTGGTTGTACTATCTTGACCTGTGTGCCTGTCCTTTTATATGACCTCTTCATTGAACACTACATTCCTATTGCGAATAACTTTGTTATCCATAAAATACCAAAGCCTGTAACCATACTCATCGCCACCGTAGCCAACGAACACACTGTAACGCCCCGAATTCTAAAATACACTGAATTCGAGATGTTCTACAAGATCTTTTCACATCCTTTAGTACAATTTTACAAGAAAATTTGAACTTTTCACTTTACATCAGAGTTTACATCAATATTACACTTTACATTGCACAGCGGAAGTAAAATTTTACAACAATGAAAACAAATATACAACAACATTGAGTAATCTTTAAGCATTTGTTCCTCTTTAATCTGTATCAAGCCATTTACCTGCATATAAGACTGTGGGTACGTCAGTTTATTCAACCGACGATCATTATACACGGCCATCATCTCTATGCCGAAAATAGTACAACTTATTTTCCATATTTAGCAAACACAAACTTGTCACATATCAAATTAAAGGGACTACCCTATTGATGTCGTGTTGTGATTGCGCACTTAGTCCTTAATGCATTTATTTATATTACATGACACTAATGCGCACTTGTTCGGATTCTATGCATCCCATACTACATAGGTCCGAGGGCAAGCCCTTAATCGTTCTTCATCTTTGTAGGGTTCAATCCCTCGTTATGACTTAATCTAGTACTGTAATTACGGTAGGTATCGTATCTTAGATGATCTATGAGTACAAGCTCGTGTACAAAAAATTCTGGAGGGGAATCCCACGCACTGACACGACGCATCGAGCAGGCAACCTATGGACAATTCAGCCTCACTTCATGGCACACGATCCTCTTGCAGTCACCAAACATCCCACAAGCGTCACCACCGGGACGATAATTCTGGAGTAGTGCCCACGCCATGTCTTGACGCATCAAGCAGGCAGCCTGTGGATCACTCTCACACCGCCAATCCGATGGCCCTCATACTCGTGTTTTTCTCCTACTTTCATCACGTCTCCACTATATACTAATCCTTAGTTTTTATCAAAATCATGAACAAAAATCAAAGCTCTAGAGTTAGCCTCTCCACTAAACCGGACTTATTCATTCATTCAAACACGACCAACCTTGGTCTTTCATTTCAATTTTTTATTTCATTTCTTTCCAAATGCCGAGGGAGACTTAGCTACTCTTTTTGTTTCAATTTTCAATTCACAATTTCCAAAATGAGCATTTCCAATTCATAAATTTCCATGTTGAGTCATCATACTCAAAAGTATATTTCTTTTCGAATCATGATTTCTAATTCGTTCAAATAGTCCATAACTATACATTAATTTCAACTATTCATCATGTAACTCATGAATTATTATTTTCACATTAAAAACCTACATCACTAGTATTCAATCAAGATGGATATTCACGCATCATAATTTGTCGCACTATTCTCCAACGAGAATAATTCACATTACATAGTTGTCACATTATCCTCAAATGAGAAATACTTTACATCACTAACGAATATTAACAATTCATATTTTTCATACTATTCTCAATTGGGAATAAATCACATCCATCACATAATATCATTTCAATCTTTACTATATTAATCTTCTAATCCTTCATTTCAAGTTCTTTTTGCAAGGTATAATTTTCCCAAAAATACACATATAAAACCATAGTTCTAATTACACATTTTATTCTCAAATCACATTTTATTTCATGCGAATAATCCCCAATTTATTTTTATAAAGTCCCATATATTTTTAGAAGAATAACCATATTTTCTCCATAATTTTTGGCCACCGAAACATTCAAAAAATAAAAATTTTCAATCTTGCCGATGGCAAGATTCGAACCCAGCACCCCAGGAAAAATGCCCAGGGCACAAACCACTAGGCCGGGTGTCACAAGCATTATAAAGAGGACTGAGAGCATTATATGCTCTCAGCACTGCTTTCTTTTATTTTAAAAATCATAGAATAAAATGTGTTGCCCAGAGGATTCGAACCGATCACCACAGGGAACCCAACTGCACACTATGACCACTTGAGCTACGTGCTCAGGTTGTCACTAGTATAATTCCAATTCTATTTAACCCATACTCTCTGTTATTTAGAACATTACGATGTTCAACTAGTCCCCATTTCATTTGGTTTTCAAAAAAAATACTGTACAACTCCAGATTAATTCTTCCTCACATAATTTACATACCAGTATGAGTAAAATAATTTTTGTAACAATTACAACATATTTTCATGTAACTAATTCAAATTCTACATCTAATTACCACATTTCTTCTTTTCGACATTTCTTCTCAATTAACACCTCAATCTCTTTACTAGAAATTCTTCATATTAATTTCTGTTTTTAGTCATTTACCAACCATACGAATCCATAATTTGATTTGTTTATTTCAATGCAACACAAAGGCTCATTAAAACACATAAAGTAGCATGGTTTATCTACTAACTTTTGTGTATATAATGTATGATATAGATAATGAAATTGTCCTTCAACAATCCATGGCCATAACTAATTCACATAAAAAATTAGATTTTTACTAATCAAATCACATACAATTTCACACCCACATTCCAATCAATTTATAGCTCAATTTTTCAATTAAAATGTGTACTCTTATTAGCCTTTTTCATGCATCATTTTTTCATTCCAATCTAGCATATATCCCTATTTAGAAATATAGAAAATTTACCCACCTTGTATGGAGAGAAAAATTCACTAGCAATCTCTAAACAAATGTTCTTGCAACGAAAATGCTCCTCCTTGAACACGTGCACACAAGCCTCCCAAGCACACCCGAGCTCCTCCTTCTAGTGGTAGCCGGCATCCTCTCCTTGGTGCAAGCAAAATCCTACACACTCTCAATCTTTCAACTCACAAAAACACTACTAGATAATATAATTTAGGCTATAGGTTTGGAAGAGAATAATTTTACACAAGAATAACTAGCCATGGGGGGGGGGGGGGTATTTATACTAAAAATTAAAGAAAATGGAGGGCTAGGATCAATTGGTTGGTTGTAAGATGGAGGGCTAGGATGAAAGTAGGAGTTGCAATCACTACCCACAACCAAGTAACCACCACACCATGATCACCACCCAAATTTTGGTTTCCCTCCAAGATGCAACCGACCATGCTTGGAAAAAGTGCACTTTGCACGTGTACGTGTAGTGCACGTGCATGCAACTAGGTCCAAAAATTGTGCATTAAATTTTTGTATAAAAATAAAATAGTCTTTAAATTGTATTCTACATGACAAGTTGTATAAAAATAGATTAATCCATGGGCTTTAGTTTATGGGCCAAAATACTTATTATAAAAATAATAAATTTAATTAACTTTGGGCTTTTAAAAGAAAGGGCTTTTGTCTAATTAAAGGAAGGCTTTTGTATAAAATAATTAAAAGCACATATTAAAATATCTTTACTCATCTTTGAAGAAAATATTTACCAAAAATATTGCACGTGCACACTACGTGCAAAATATATAATTTTTCATAAATTGAAAAATCAGGGCATTACAAAACTCCCTCCTTAGAATAGTTCCGTCTCCGGAACTACAATCAAGAGTGAGAAACAAAAAACACAACACTCATAACAAGAACAAAAAGATACAAATATACAAATCAAGCAAAAAGTTCAGGATAGTCCTTTAACATCCTCTCCTCAAACTCCCAAGTAGCCTCTTCAACCAAATGGTTTCTCCATACTACCTTGACCATCGGTATCGTCTTATTCCTCAAGACTTTCTCTCGACGATCAACAATCTCGACAGGAGACTGATGTAATTCAGATCCAATTGCAAACCTTCCGGCACTTCAGGCAAATGATGGCTCGGATCTGGAATATAACCTCTCAGCATAGACACATGAAAGACATTGTGCACCTGAGATAACTCTTCTGGTAATTCAAGCCGGTAAGCAGTTTTTCCGATCCTTTTCAATATCTTATACGGGCCCATAAACCTCGGGGCTACTTCCCGCCTTTGCCAAATCGAACCACACCTTTACTGGGCGATACTTTCAGAAAGACGAAGTCACCAACCTCAAACTCAAGGTCCCTTCTCCGGTTGTCTACATAGCTTTTCTGCCTGCTCTGAGCTTCTACCAACCTTTTCCTGATCAGAACAATCTTCTCAGAGGTTTGCTGCACAAGCTCAGGACCAAACAACTGACGCTCCCCAACTTCAAACCAACAAACCGGTGTCCTGCACTTCCTGCCATACAAAGCTTCGTACGGCGCCATCCCGATGCTAGTCTGAAAACTGTTGTTGTAGGCAAACTCTACCAAAGGTAATTGCCTTTTCCAACTGCCTCCAAAATCTAGTATACAATACCGAAGCATATCCTCAAGAATACGATTGACTCTCTCGGTCTGCCCATCGGTTTGCGGATGAAAAGCAGTGCTGAAATCTGTCTTGGTACCCAAAGCTGTCTGAAGACTCCTCCAGAAATGCGAAGTAAACTAAGCATCTCGATCAGACACAATAGTTGACGGAACACCATGAAGCCTGACGATCTCGCCAACATACAACTCAGCCAACTTGTCCATCGAAGCAGTGAGTTTCATCGCCAAAAAGTGAGCGGATTTGGTTAGTCGATCCACTATAACCCAAATCGCATCATTGACTTTAGAACTCTTAGGCAATCCCGTGATGAAATCCATACTGATGTTATCCCACTTCCATTCCGGAATAGGTAACGGCTGTAATAGGCCTCCGGGTCTCTGATTTTCGGCTTTGACTTGCTGACAAACCTCACACTTCGCCACAAATTCAGCCACATCCCGCTTCAAACCTGACCAACAGAAATGCTGTTTGATGTCTTTGTACATCTTAGTACTCCCAGGATGTACCGACAAAAGAGTAGCATGCGCCTCCTGAAGAATACTCTCTTTCAGGTCCGCCTGATTTGGAACACATAGTCTATCTCCGAACCACAGCACTCCATCCTTGATTTGAAATCCGGGCAACCTGCCAGCACCAACCTGCTCCTTCATCTCCAAAATATCAGCATCAACCTCCTGACTTGCAATGATCCTTCCATTCAAAGTAGGCTGAAGCCTCAACTGAGCCAAAGATGCTCCCAATCCTTGCAAGACAACCTCAATACCTGCTCGGTCCAATTCCTCAATCAGATGCTTCTGAGTCGTAATCAAACTGGCTAAACTGGTCTTGCGACTAAATGCATCAGCAACAACATTAGCTTTCCCAGGATGATACTTGATCTTAGGTCGCATGTCATCAAGCACTTCCAACCATCTCCGCTGCCTCAAATTCAGATCCCTCTACTGATAAATGTACTTCAAACTCTTGTGGTCCGTGTACATGTTCAACTTCTCACCGTACACGTAGTGCCTCCACTACTTCAGGGCAAAGATAATGCAGCCAACTCCAGATCATGAGTCGGGTAATTCTTCTCATGCGGTCGTAGTTGCCTAGACCCATAAGCGATTACTCTTCCTTCTTGCATTAAGACACAACCAAGCCCACGATGTGAAGCATCGCTATAAACATCATACTCAACACCTGCTCTAGGCAAAGCCAAAATAGGTGCAGTAGTCAGCTTCTCTTTCAACTCCTGAAAGCTCGCCTCACATTGCTCAGTCCACTTGAACTTCACATTCTTCTTGGTCAGTCCAGTAAGCGGTACAGCTATCTGAGCATAATTTTGAATGAATCTCCTGTAGTATCCAGTCATTCCAAGAAAACTTCTGACTTCCTTCACTGTAGTAGGTCTAGCCCAATCTCTTACTGCCTCTATCTTCTGAGGATCAGTTGCCACTCCCTCCTTAGAAAGGATGTGACCTAGGAATGCCACTTCAGATTTTCAGAAATCACACTTGGATAACTTGGCATGCAACTTCTGCTTTCCAGCTTCTTCAAAACTGCTGCCAGATGATCGGTGTGCTCCTCCTCGGACTTGGAGTACACGAGAATATCATCGATAAACACCACGGCGAAAGAATCAATGAACGGCCTCAGAACTCTGTTCATCAAATCCATGAAGATTGCGGGTGCATTCGTCACTCCGAATGGCATAACTAAGAATTCGTAATGCCCATGTCGAGTTCTAAATGCAGTTTTGTGCACATCTTCAGCTTTCACTTGAACTTGGTGATATCCTGATCGAAGATCTATTTTGGAGAAAACAGCTGCTCCTTGTAGACGATCGAACAAGTCATCAATTAGGGGAATATGATACTTATTCTGAACAATGACCTTATTCAGCTCTCGGTAATCGATACAAATCCTCATCGATCCATCCTTCTTCTTTACCAAAAGCACTGGTGCTCCCCAAGGTGACGCACTAGGTTGAATAAAGCCTTTCTCCAACAGTTCCTCAATCTGCCGTTTCACCTCATCCTGTTCCACTGGAGCCATCCTATACGGTGCCTTAGAAATGGGTGCACTTCCCGGTTGAACAGTGATGCTGAAATATACATCACGATGTGGGGGTAATCCAGGAAAATCATCCAAGAACACAATCGGATAGTCCCGAACTACAGGAATCCCTTGCACTTTCATAGGAGTCTCTTCCTTGCGGATAGCTGCCACCAGCTTAGAACACTTCTTCTTTCCTTGGAAAGTGACTTCAGGTCCACCTGGAGCCTTCACTGTTACCGTCTTGGTCTTATACTCGATGCTTGCACTGTACCCCGACATACAATCAATGCCAATGATAACATAGACTCCCAAGATAGTCAGCTCGATCAGATCAATCCCAAAGATTCGATCTCCAATCACAATCTCACAATCAGCATAATACCAATCAGTGGTTAAAGTTTCCCCTGATGGAGTAGCTGCTGCTAAGATCTTGCCTGGAAAAATCTTCGGTTCAACTCCCAACACTTTAGCAAATTTAGGAGACACAAAAGTATGAGAGGATCCAGTATCGAACAACACAACAGCTTTCATTCCATATTCTGATGTAAAAGGTCCATCAAATTCGAAGTATGAAACATGATCTTTCAAGTCAATATTTCTATTTCATTGAATTTCAAACTTTATACATTCGAATTGAAAACATTTCTTCACATCAGAATGAAAACAGTAGAAGCTACGACAGTTTAGCTCCTACAGTTCCTCTTCGCTTCTCGAAGTTCTCCCCGTAGTTCATCAACTTCATCCTTCAGCACATCGGTCAGATTCTTCCTCTTCTCGAGTTCCCATATACGATGACTGAGAACAGAATAGTCGTCCTTGCGCTTTGCCAGCTGAGCCTCCAATAATCCGACTCTCTCTCGCAATATTTCTACCTGCCTCTGAAGAGAAGTCACAAGACTATTTGGAACTGGTTCTTCTTCTTCGTCAGAAGAAGAGTCATCAGATGAATCCGGAGGTGGGGTGATCTCTCGGGATTCAGGCCATTCTTCTCCGTCAGAATCTGCTTGCCTTGCGTAGTACTCGTCCTCGGAATCTGCTTGTCCAGGATGGTACTCTTCCTCAATGATATGCCAGTCGTCGTCTCCAGCAGGGTCGAAGTGGTCAGCCATCTTTGAAAATAGGGAGGAAGAAGCATAAGTCATAGAGCAACACAAATGTAAGTCACTTACATTTAAATCTCTAGACTCAAACACACACTCTAATGTCCACGACTAGGGTGTCGTTCCTTATAAATTTGTACAAGTGTGGAAGCGTGGCTCTGATACCACTCTGTAACGCCCCGAATTCTAAAATACACTGAATTCGAGATGTTCTACAGGATCTTTTCGCTTCCTTTAGTACAATTTTACAAGAAAATTTGAACTTTTCACTTTACATCAGAGTTTACATTAATATTACACTTTACATTGCACAGCGGAAGTAAAATTTTACAACAATGAAAACAAATATACAACAACATTGAGTAATCTTTAAGCATTTGTTCCAATTTAATCTGTATCAAGCCATTTACCTGCATATAAGACTGTGGGTACGTCAGTTTATTCAACCGACGATCATTATACACGGCCATCATCTCTATGCCGAAAATAGTACAACTTATTTTCCATATTTAGCAAACACAAACTTGTCACATATCAAATTAAAGGGACTACCCTATTGATGTCGTGTTGTGATTGCGCACTTAGTCCTTAATGCATTTATTTATATTACATGACACTAATGCGCACTTGTTCGGATTCTATGCATCCCATACTACATAGGTCCGAGGGCAAGCCCTTAATCGTTCTTCATCTTTGTAGGGTTCAATCTCTCGTTATGACTTAATCTAGTACTGTAATTACGGTAGGTATCTTAGATAATCTATGAGTACAAGCTCGTGTACAAAAAATTCTGGAGGGGAATCCCACGCACTGACACGACGCATCGAGCAGGCAACCTATGGACAATTCAGCCTCACTTCATGGCACACGATCCTCTTGCAGTCACCAAACATCCCACAAGCGTCACCACCGGGACGATAATTCTGGAGTAGTGCCCACGCCATGTCTTGACGCATCAAGCAGGTAGCCTGTGGATCACTCTCACACCGCCAATCCGATGGCCCTCATACTCGTGTTTTTCTCCTACTTTCATCACGTCTCCACTATGTATTAATCCTTAGTTTTTATCAAAATCATGAACAAAAATCAAAGCTCTAGAGTTAGCCTCTCAACTAAACCGGACTTATTCATTCATTCAAACACGACCAACCTTGGTCTTTCATTTCAATTTTTTATTTCATTTCTTTCCAAATGCCGGGGGAGACTTAGCTACTCTTTTTGTTTCAATTTTCAATTCACAATTTCCAAAATGAGCATTTCCAATTCATAAATTTCCATGTTGAGTCATCATACTCAAAAGTATATTTCTTTTCGAATCATGATTTCTAATTCGTTCAAATAGTCCATAACTATACATTAATTTCAACTATTCATCATGTAACTCATGAATTATTATTTTCACATTAAAAACCCACATCACTAGTATTCAATCAAGATGGATATTCACGCATCATAATTTGTCGCACTATTCTCCAACGAGAATAATTCACATTACATAGTTGTCACATTATCCTCAAATGAGAAATACTTTACATCACTAACGAATATTAACAATTCATATTTTTCATACTATTCTCAATTGGGAATAAATCACATCCATCACATAATATCATTTCAATCTTTACTATATTAATCTTCTAATCCTTCATTTCAAGTTCTTTTTGCAAGGTATAATTTTCCCAAAAATACACATATAAAACCATAGTTCTAATTACACATTTTATTCTCAAATCACATTTTATTTCATGCGAATAATCCCCAATTTATTTTTATAAAGTCCCATATATTTTTAGAAGAATAACCATATTTTCTCCATAATTTTTGGCCACCGAAACATTCAAAAAATAAAAATTTTCAATCTTGCCGATGGCAAGATTCGAACCCAGCACCCCAGGAAAAATGCCCAGGGCACAAACCACTAGGCCGGGTGTCACAAGCATTATAAAGAGGACTGAGAGCATTATATGCTCTCGGCGCTGCTTTCTTTTATTTTAAAAATCATAGAATAAAATGTGTTGCCCAGAGGATTCGAACCGATCACCACAGGGAACCCAACTGCACACTATGACCACTTGAGCTACGTGCTCAGGTTGTCACTAGTATAATTCCAATTCTATTTAACCCATACTCTCTGTTATTTAGAACATTACGATGTTCAACTAGTCCCCATTTCATTTGGTTTTCAAAAAAATTACTGTACAACTCCAGATTAATTCTTCCTCACATAATTTACATACCAGTATTTGTAAAATAATTTTTGTAACAATTAAAACATATTTTCATGTAACTAATTCAAATTCTACATTCTAATTACCACATTTCTTCTGTTCGACATTTCTTCAGAATTAACATCTCAATCTCTTTACTAGAAATTCTTCATATTAATTTCTGTTTTTAGTCATTTACCAACCATACGAATCCATAATTTGATTTGTTTATTTCAATGCAACACAAAGGCTCATTAAAACACATAAAGTAGCATGGTTTATCTACTAACTTTTGTGTATATAATGTATGATATAGATAATGAAATTTTCCTTCAACAATCCATGGCCATAACTAATTCACATAAAAAATTAGATTTTTACTAATCAAATCACATACAATTTCACACCCACATTCCAATCAATTTATAGCTCAATTTTTCAATTAAAATGTGTACTCTTATTAGCCTTTTTCATGCATCATTTTTTCATTCCAATCTAGCATATATCCCTATTTAGAAATATAGAAAATTTACCCACCTTGTATGGAGGGAAAAATTCACTAGCAATCCCTAGACAAATGTCCTTGCAACGAAAATGCTCCTCCTTGAACACGTGCACACAAGCCTCCCAAGCACACCCGAGCTCCTCCTTCTAGCGGTAGCCGGCCTCCTCTCCTTGGTGCAAGCAAAATCCCACACACTCTCAATCTTTCAACTCACAAAAACACTACTAGATAATATAATTTAGGCTATAGGTTTGGAAGAGAATAATTTTACACAAGAATAACTAGCCATGGGGGGGGGGGGGGGGGGGTATTTATACTAAAAATCAAAGAAAATGGAAGGCTAGGATCAATTGGTTGGTTGTAAGATGGAGGGCTAGGATGAAAGTAGGAGTTGCAATAACTACCCACAACCAAGTAACCACCACACCATGATCACCACCCAAATTTTGGTTTCCCTCCAAGATGCAACCGGCCATGCTTGGAAAAAGTGCACTTTGCACGTGTACGTGTAGTGCACGTGCATGCAACTAGGTCCAAAAATTGTGCATTAAATTTTTGTATAAAAATAAAATAGTCATTAAATTGTATTCTACATGACAAGTTGTATAAAAATAGATTAATCCATGGGATTTAGTTTATGGGCCAAAATACTTATTATAAAAATAATAAATTTAATTAACTTTGGGCTTTTAAAAGAAAGGGCTTTTGTCTAATTAAAGGAAGGCTTTTGTATAAAATAATTAAAAGCACATATTAAAATATCTTTACTCATCTTTGAAGAAAATATTTACCAAAAATATTGCACGTACACACAATGTGCAAAATAAATAATTTTTCATAAATTGAAAAATCAGGGCATTACACACACACCTCCGGGACTTAGAGTCCAACTTCTTTCTTTCTTCCCTGTCAATTAGTGCTTATGCCATATAACCATAAACTTTCAAATGCGAATAATTAACAGTTTTACCTGACCATAGTTCTTCTAGAATGGCCCCATCAAGGGCACTGGATGGGCAACGATTAATCAAGTACACTGCTGTATCAACTGTAGCGGCCTAAAGATGGACCGGAAGACCCGCATGAAATCTCATGCATCTTGTCCTTTCGAGTATCGTGCGGTTCATCCTTTCTGCTACACCATTCTTCTATGGAGTCTTAGCAATTGTCTTGATTCCTCTGATACCTTCCTTTGCCAGATAGTTAACAAACTCTTTACTTGTGTACCCACCTCCGTTGTCTGACTTGATTGCTTTAACCTTGCAACCCGTCTCATTCTCAATCCTGGCCTTCTAAGCTCTGAATGCCTCAAATACTTCTGATTTTTCACGAATTTCTTAAATCCAAACCTTTCTTGTAGCATCATCTATGAATGTGATAAAGTATCTCTTACCACCATAAGAAAATTCCTGAGCTGGACCCCACACATCTCTATGTACCAGCTCTAGCTTCGCAAGCTTCTTCTAACGTCCACCAAACTGACTTCTGTTTGCCTATCACGCAATTCTCACAAATATCTATCTCAACCTTCTTCAGTCCCGACAGAAGATCCCTAGAACAAAGCTGCTTGACACCCTTTTTACCAAGGTGCCTAAACCTGACATGCCATAGAATTGAAGAGGAACTACCTACTGATGCTGTAGCAATGATATCACCTGAATAACCTTTCCTGAGTAAGTATAACGTGTCACCACGTTTTCCTTTTGCCACCAACCTGGCACCTGTAGTCACCTTTCATTCTCCATGCCCAAAAATTGTCATGAATCCTTCTTTGTCTAGTTTGCTAGTCGAGATCAAGTTTTTCTTCAAGCTCGGAATATGTCTTGTGTCATACAAGACCAATTGCCCACCATTGCGAGCCTTCACTCTCACAGTGCCTCTTCTTACAACTGGACATATCTACCCATTACCAACTAAAACTGCACCAAAATCACCTGTCCTGTAATCCTCAAAAACATCCCTCATAGGGGTACAATGATAAGAAGCACCTGATTCTAAACACCAATCATCTTGCAAAATATTGAATCCAGTGGATAAACACAATTCATCTAGACGGGGTTCAATACTTACCACATTGGCTACCTATGACCCTGCTTGTGCTTTCTTATACTCCTCGCATTGGTCTCTCCTGTGTCCTAGCTTTTTGCAGTACCAATACTCACCTTTGCAATATCCTGTTCTTGACTTGGACATGTTATTCCTACTTTGCGATCTCCCTCTGTTGTTACTTCTACCACGGTTATAAACTAACAACGCGGTATTACTAGGATATGACACCGAAGTCTCTCCATGTCTCTTCCTCCTTGCATCCTCATTCATGATGCTGCTTATAACATCCTTTAGGGTTTTCTTATCAGTCATGGTGCTAGTAATAGTCTGCTCTACTGTACCGTAACTGTCGAGAAGACTGGATAGCAACAACAACGATTGTGCCCTCTCCTCAAACTTCAAACCCGACGATTCCATCTGATTATAAACCATACAAAAATTATTGATGTGCTCAGCAACCGAACCCCTTTCTGACAACTTCAAGTTAACCAACTTCTTTAGATGTAAGATCTGGTTCGCTGCATTCGGCTTCTCAAATATGTCTGTCAATATTTTCATTGCCTCCTTTGCGGTTCTTGCCTTCTCAATATGAAATAGCGCCTTCCTGCTCAGCGACAACTGAATCTGCCCAAGTGCTTTCTGATCCAATCAATTCCAGCCCGCCAACGCAACTGCGACCTCCGCCCCCTCTAGCTTCACACCATACAACGGATCATCTAGATCCTTTTTTCAGAGATACGCAATCATTTGGATCTTCCATATTGTGAAATCTGTTCCATCGAACTACTTGACTCTACTCTTGTCCCCCATCTCAATCAAGACTACTAACCTGTAGCTCTGATACCACTTTGTTGAATTCTAACTGTGGAATAAACTCAACAACGACGACAAGATGTAAGAACTATAGAATCAAAACAAGAGAACAAAGAACAACCAAAAGCAACACACAAGAACACACAAGATTTTTATCGAGGTTCACCCAAACAATGGCTACTTCCCCGCGCAGAGGTACTCCTGCGATTTCCACTAGAAATATGAAGATTAAGTTTTACAAATATCTCAAAAACTTACCACCAAGGTATAAGGTTTCTCTCTATCTCCCTCTCTTTTAATGATGACTGTAGATTTCTCTTTTTCTTTTTCAGTTAACCCTAAAATCGTACACAATACAATATATATAGGATTCCATAACTCATTATCGTGTATTGGATCCACAAACCCCAACACGTGCATCTCGGGGGTGACAGCCTTCACCACCAAATTCTTTGAGTTGATAACAAACACCTCGTAATGGAGCTAAGAATTGGCGTCAATTAGTGAATTCACATTCCATTAAAATATTTTTCTCCTACAAAAACATATATAATCATTTGCATGCCACAAAATCAGTACATAGTTAACATAAATTCAACAAGATAAAAAGAGAAACTTCTAAGTTATAAACAATGATTTTTTTATTATTGAAAGGTAAAAAAAAAAAAAAAATTATTTACCTTAGGGAACTTCTAGCCCCCTTTTCCTTTTTTTACTGGTAAAAGGTAGGATAAAGTCCTACATCACAAAAGCACCCCCGCCCCCCCCCCCCCCCCCCCCCCACACACACACAAAATGATTGAGTAAGATCCGATATGGCTACTATATATAATCCTATTGGTGGCTTTTGTACCTTGAAAAAGTCAAAGAGAGGGTAGCGGACGTCTGTCGTACACCTCAACTTGCCTTAAGTCTTGGTGTTTGGCCCAAATAAAATTATAACAGCTAACAACTAGCCGAAGGATCGCACAACCCAAAACAACAACCCTGAATACATATTGTGCGGGAAATGAAAAGGACTCAAAACAACATCCCCAGACTCAAAAAGAGATACAAAAGCATAACAATCCACCATTAGTGAGTAAGTAAAATCATCTCGAGTTACTATCTTCCCACTAATTGCAAGATCAACACCATGGACCTATGCTTTGAACAGAACTTCCCTAGCTCCTGCATTCTCCACCCCCTGCATAAGCTTCCCTTCTTCTTGTCACTATCACATCCTTATAGCCAAGAACGAAACCAAAATATTGCATTAGAAACAATTGACTCTGTCGAAATTAGTTTTGAAGAAAAAATTTGATCATTTATAGCAAGCCAGATACTCCAGCAAATAGCAATTGTGAGAATGTGTCATGCGTGTCTGTGCGAGTGTGAGCCAAAACACCATAATGATAAGTATTCGTGTATATTCAGAGGCATTGTGTGTATGCGGAAGAGGGTGGTGAAAAAATTCCAGGTGGTTGTTGCGTTGGGGCTTTGAAAGAAAATATGAAATGTTGTTTCAACCGGACATGCACAACCTGTGCATGTCGGGTCTTCCAACCAGCGCTTGGAATGAAGAAAAGCGTTGGAGATAATCTTCTCCCAGCTCAGCTGCTAGATGAAGACTTTGCATTTCAGAGGTGCTATTGACGCCCAAGCTGCTTCCTGGTATGGGTTCTGAGTCCTGAGTAGATAAAGAGATTGTAGGCTAACTTGACAGTGTAAATGCCTATTGCGTTACTCCTCCATGACTGTCTGTCTTTATAATCTGATGAGTGACTGCCAGTTATGAGCTCCAACAGTCTCCCCCTTTCTTCTCTAAGGATAGGGGTAGAGATGTAGTGAAGTCGTGGTCTCCAATGTCAATTGTTGTTGATCCATTCCCCTTGAGATAGGATTGTTGCTTTGAGGTTCCATGCAACAACTACTAGAGCAGGGCAGAGTGAGGAAACTCACCTAATTTGAATTTCTTTGATATTCCACGTTTTCGAAACGGATCCTATCATCATCAACCCATCTAAATGTCCAGAATTTGATCAGTTCACCATTTCCAAGCTTCAAGCAATATTCTGCATGAAATGGTCCTTGAGTTGAAAGACACCCTTCCAGAAATTTGAGGCGTGTGCAGGGCACCCATAGCTATGTGAGCTGGCATTGTAGTATAAGGTTCTTAGGATCTGACTTACAAGAGAGTCCGATGGGACAATCTTCCACCACCATTTGTAGAGAAGAGCCTCGTTAAAAACCTTTAAATCAAGAACTCCAAGTCCTTCGTGCTACTTAGGTTGACATATCTTCTTCCAATGCACATATGCTGCCCCTCGTGCATCAGTATCAGTCCCACTCCAAAAAAATATGCTTCTAATTTGATCAATTCTTCAAATCACCCAAAATGGAAGCTTAAAAAAGGAGGCAAAGTAAACTGGCAGTGCACTGAGCACTGAATTTATAAGAATAAACTTCCATCCTTTGGACAACATTTTTTCTTTCCACTTCGAAAGTATTCTTTCAATATTGAGAATAAGTGGCTGTCAATCTCTTTTTCGCAGCTTATTTGTAGTAAATGACAGTCCAAGATAGCTAATGGAGAGCTTCTCTTGCTTGCAGCTAAGAATGCTTGAGGAAGCATGGAGCTTTGCCCTAGACCTTTCGAAATAAATGATAGAAGAATTGTTGAAGTTGATAGCCAAACCTGACACATTTGCGAGGATATGGAGTACAAATTTGAGATTAAGGACTTCTTGTTCGTTTCCTTTACATAATAGGAGGGTATCATCGGCAAATTGGAGCACCGCCAGATTAGATAGAGATTCCCTGAGGGGAGTGGAGAGAATGAACCATTTCGTCCTCCATAGAATAACATCTGGGCTAGAACATCCACAGCTAATATAAAGAGAATTGGCAAGAGAGGGTCACCTTGCTTGAGACCTCGCTTGGATTTAATGATCTTTACCCCACTCCATTGATAAGCACTGATGATTTCATCATTCTAAGGATCATGTGTATCCACCGACACCATGCTAGTCTAAATCCACTAGCAACCAACATCTGGTCGATAAATTCCCAGCTAACTGTATCAAATCCCTTTGTGAAATCAATCTTGAACAAGAATGCATCCGAATGCTGATTAATGCAGAAGTTAATAGCTTCATGTGCCACTAAGAAGCAATCAACACTGGATTTGCCCTTAAGAAAAGCAGTTTGGGATGAAGAAATAAGTGAATCAAGAATGGGGCCGAGCCTGTTGGCAATGATCTTGGTGAAGATCTTGACAGAGCAGTTTAAGAGGCTAATATGCCGGTATTCAGAGACAACATTTGCTCCCTTCCATTTAGGGATGAGCATGATGTTGGAGTAGTTGAGCCTGCCCAAGTCACTATATCCTCTTTCGACGGACAGAAGCATTTCAAAGAGATCATCTTTTATAGTATCCCAGAAGTTATGGTAGAAGCTCATAGAAAAACCATCCGGTCCTTGGGCTTTATCACTACTCATGTTGAAGACAGCTTTGCACACTTCTTCTAGTGAGAATGGGGAGTCCAATTGGTCCAAGTTAACATCCTTCGAGGGATTGAGGGATCTACAATCAATGTTAAAATCTGATTGGGAGCTGGTGCCACAGATCTCTTGAAAGTGATTTTTAAAACATGATCGAATAACTTGAGGTGAGGTAGAAAAGTTCTCATCTACTAAGAGTGAATGAATAAAGTTCCTCCGTCTCTTGCCATTTGCAATGGAGTGGAAATTTTTTGAATTAGCATCCCCTGCCTTTATCCATTGCATCCTTGATCTTTACTTCCTGTACACTGCCTCTGTCATGATGAGGTTCTGATATTCTAACTGGGTTGCTTGGAGAGAATCATCGCGGGAGGGGGGGGGGTTCTGTTATGCTTCTATCTCCAACCTGAGCATCTTTTATTGTAGCTGTTTCTTCTTGGCAAGGAGGTGAACAAAAGTGTCATTTCTCCACCTTCAAATTCTTCTCTTGAGAAGATGTAGTTTCCTTGCAAAGATGTCAACAGCCATACCATTGCAAGAAAAAAAGTTTTCACCAAATTTTAATCGCGGGAGTGAATGAGTCATGTTGAAGTCAAACTTTCTCAAACTTAAAATATTGGACTGGAGAGGAGATTGCTTGAATTTTGAGGATAAAGGGGCAATGGTTTGACGATATTCTGGAGAGTGAGTGCTGAATACAATTTGGATGAGAGGTTTCTCATGAAACAAAGATAAAAAATATGTCAAGTCTAGTCATTGAAGGGGTGGCTTTAATATTAGACCAAGTGTATTTTCTGCCTGAGAGGGGTAGATCAATAAGAACAAGGTCATGGATGAATTCTTTGAAATACCTCATATCACTGTTAGAGCCGCGTCCACTGGAGCGCTCAAGATCATATGTAGTAACATTAAAATCTCCGCAAAGGACCCATGCATCTTTAAGGCTACTTCTTCTCTGCTTAATTTCATGAAAGCATAGACTTCTCTATTCTAGATCAAAAGGAGCATAAACCGTGGTGATATACCATTCCAAATTAGATGTGCGATGTGTAACGCCCCGAATCCCAAATACACTTAATTCGAGATGTTCTACAGGATCTTTCCGCTTCCTTTAGTACAATTTTACAAGGAAATTTAAACTTTTCACTTTACATCAGAGTTTACATCAATATTACACTTACATTACACAGCGGAAGTAAAATTTTACAACAATGAAAACAAATATACAGCAACATGGAGTAATCTTTAAGCATTTGTTCCTCTTTAATCTTTATCAAGCCATTTACCTGCATATAAGACTGTAGGTACGTCAGTTTATTCAACCGACGATCATTATACACGGCCATCATCTCTATGCCGGAAATAGTATAACTTAATTTTCCATATTTAGCAAACACAAACTTGTCACAAATCAAACTAAAGGGACTACCCTATTGATGTCGTGTTGTGATTGTGCACATAGTCCTTAATGCATTATTTATATTACATGACACTAATGCGCACTTGTTCGGATTCTATGCATCCCACACTACATAGGTCCGAGGGTAAGCCCTTAATTGTTCTTCATCTTTGTAGGGTTCAATCCCTCGCCATGACTTAATCTACTACTGTAATTACGGTAGGTATCTTAGATGATCTATGAGTACAAGCTCGTGTACAGAAAATTCTGGAGGAGAATCCCACGCACTGACACGACGCATCGAGCAGGCAACCTATGGACAATTCAGCCTCACTTCATGGCACACGATCCTCTTGCAGTCACCAAACATTCCACAAGCGTCGCCACCGGGACGATAATTCTGGAGTAGTGCCCACGCCATGTCTTGACGCATCAAGCAGGCAGCCTGTGGATCACTCTCACACCGCTAATCCGATGGCCCTCATACTCGTGTTTTTCTCCTACTTACATCACGTCTCCACTATGTACTAATCCTTAGTTTCTTTTATCGAAATCATGAACAAAAATCGAAGCTCTAGAGTTAGCCTTTCCACTAAACCGAACTTATTCATTCATTCAACATGACCAACCTTGGTCTTTCTTTTCAAATTTCATTTCATTTCATTTCCAAATGCCGGGGGAGACTTAGCTACTCTTTTATTTCAATTTTCAATTCACAATTTCCAAAATGAGCATTTTCAACTCATAAATTCCCATGTTGAGTTATCATACTCAAATGTATATTCTCTTTTCAAATCATGATTTATAATTTGTTCAAATAGTCCATAACTATACATGAATTTCATATGCTTTATCAATTATCACTTCATATCAAAATTTCACATCACTAACAAATATTCACAATTCATATTTTCCACATTATTCTCAAATGAGAATAAATTGCATCATGTCACACAAAAATTTCTTTTTGCCAAATCATCTTCTAATCCTTCATTTCAATTTCTTCTTGTAAGTTATAATTTTTCACAAGGTATATATCTAGAACCATAGTTCTATTTATGCCTTTTATTCTCAAATCATAGTGTATTTCATGCAAATAATCCCCAAATCATTTTTATAAAAGTTCCTTATATTTTTAGGAGAATAACCATATTTTTTTCATAATTTTTGGACAATTAAAACCCCCAAAAAAATAATTTTTCATTCTTGCCGAGAGCAAGATTCGAACCCAGCACCCCTGAGACACGGCCCAGAGCACAGACCACTAGGCCGGTTTGTGCCAGCGGTATAGAAGAGAAGCGAATGGCAGTTAATGCCTTCGGTTCGGAACTGATCGGTTTAAAATTAAACACTCATAAAGATGGTATTCTCAAGAGTCGAACCCGTGACCTTAGAGAACCCAACCGCACGCTCTAACCACGTGAGCTATGTGCTCAGATTTTCTAAGTACAACACAAAATCTTTTTGAACCGATTCTCACTGTTGTTTAAACATTTCGATGTTCAACTAGCTTTCGTTTCATTTTGCTTTCATAAAATAAATACTGTATAACTCCAGATTATTACTACTTCACATAATTTGCATATCAGTAAGAGCAAAATAATTTTTTTAATAATTAAAACGTATTTTCATACACTAATTCAAATTATACATTATAACACTACATTTCTTCTCTTTTCGACATTTCTTCGCATTGTAGCATTCTAATCTTTTTGTCAATAAATTTCACATTAATTCTCTGACTTTAATCCTTTTCCTAACATCAAACACATATTTTAATTTACTCATGCCCATATCAACACAAAGGATCTATTTAACACATGAAATGGTATAATCAACCTACTAACTTTTGTGTGTAATTCTTGATGGTAAAAGAATGTGTTTTCATTAATCAATCCATGCTTCTAATCAATTCACATACAACTCAAATAATAACACCACATATAAATTTGTATGTCCACATTTCAATCATTCAAGAAGTCATTTTTCCCAATTAGAGTGTGCTCTTCTTAATCATTTTCATGCTTCAATTTTTTTAATTAAACTAGCATGCAATCCTACTTTAGAAATAGGAAAAATTTTACCCACCTTGTATGGAGAGAAAAACACAATTAGCAACAAAAGTCCTTTGCAACACGAGTGCACCTCCTCCTAGACGCGAACACACGAACCTCCAAGCACACACCCACAACCGAAAGCTCCCTCCTTGAATAGCCGGCCTCTCCTTCTTCTTGAAAGCAAGCACAATACCCACTCACAACTCAATCTTTTAACTCACAAACTACTACTAGATAATGCTATTAGACTATAGGTTTGGAAGCACAAAATAACTAGCCATGGGGGGGGGGGGGTATTTATACTAAAAATCAAATAGAATGGAGGGCTAGGGTCAATTGGTTGGTTGTAGGATGGAGGGCTAGGATGAAAGTAGAATTTGCAATAACTACCCACATCTAAGTAACCACCATACCATGATCACCACTCAATATTTTAGTTTCCCTCCAAAAGAATGCAACCGGCCTAGAGAAAGAATGCATTTTGCACGTGTACGTGTAGTGCACGTGCATGCAACTAGGCCCAAAATTGTACATTTAATTTTTGTATAAAAATAAAATAGTCTTTTAAATTGTATTCTACATGACAAGTTGTATAAAAAAATAGATTAATCCATGGGCTTTAGTTTATGGGCCAAAATAGTAATTTTAAAATAAAATAAATAAATTACATTTTGGGCTTTAAGAAAAAAGGCTTTTTATCTAATTAAAATAAGACTTTTGTACAAAATAATTAAAAGCACAAATTGAAATATCTTTACTCATCTTGATGAAAATATTAACCAAAAATATTGCACGTGCACACTACGTGCAAAAATAAATAATTTTTCATAAATTGAAAAATCAGGGTATTACAACACTCCCTCCTTACAATAGTTCCGTCCCCGGAACTACAGTCAAGAGTGAGAGAAACAAAAATACAACACTCACAACAAGAACAAGAAGATACAAAAGATACAGTCAAGCAAAAAGCTCAGGATAGTCCTTCAACATCCTCTCCTCAGACTCCCAAGTAGCCTCTTCAACCAAATGGTTCCTCCAGACTACCTTGACCATCGGTATCGTCTTATTCCTCAAGACTTTCTCTCGACGATCAACAATCTCGACAGGAGACTCGATGTAATTCAGATCCAATTGCAAACCTTCTGGCACTTCAGGCAAATGATGACTCGGATCTGGAATATAACCTCTCAGCATAGACACATGGAAGACATTGTGCACCTGAGACAACTCTTCCGGTAATTCAAGCAGGTAAGCAGTTTTCTCGATTCTTTTCAATATCTTGTACGGGCCTATAAACCTCGGGACTAACTTCCCGCCTTTGCCAAATCGAACCACACCTTTACTGGGTGATACTTTCAGAAAGACGAAGTCACCAACCTCAAACTCAAGGTCCCTTCTCCGGTTGTCTGCATAGCTTTTCTGCCTGCTCTGAGCTTCTACCAACCTTTTCCTGATCAGAACAATCTTCTCAGAGGTTTGCTGCACAAGCTCAGGACCAAAAAACTGACGCTCCCCAACTTCAAACCAACAAACAGGTGTCCTGTACTTCCTGCCGTACAAAGCTTCGTACGGCGCCATCCCGATGCTTGCCTGAAAACTGTTGTTATAGGAAAACTCTACCAAGGGTAAATGCCTTTCCCAACTGCCTCCTAAGTCTATTATACAACACCGAAGCATATCCTCAAGAATACGGTTGACTCTCTCGGTTTGCCCATCGGTTTGCGGATGAAAAGTAGTGCTGAAATCTGTCTTGGTACCCAAGGCTGTCTGAAGACTCCTCCAGAAATGCGAAGTAAACCGCGCATCTCAATCAGACACAATAGTTGACGGAACACCATGAAGCCGGACGATCTCGCCAACATACAACTCAGCCAACTTGTCCATCGAAGCAGTGAGTTTCATCGCCAGAAAGTGAGCGGACTTGGTTAGTCAATCGACTATAACCCAAATCGCATCATTGCCTTTAGGACTCATAGGCAATCCCGTAATGAAATCCATACTGATGTTATCCCACTTCCATTACGGAATAGGTAACGGCTGTAATAGACTTTCGGGTCTCTGATTTTCGGCTTTGACTTGCTGACAAACCTCACACTTCGCCACAAATTCAGCCATATCCCGCTTCAAACCTGACCACCAGAAATGCTGTTTGATGTCTTTGTACATCTTAGTACTCCCAAGATGTACCGACAAAAGAGTAGCATGTGCCTCCTGAAGAATACTCTCTTTCAGGTCCGCCTGATTTGGAACATACAGTCTATCTCCGAACCACAGCACTCCATCCCTGATTTGAAATCCGGGCAACCTGCCAGCACCAACCCGCTCCTTCATCTCCAAAATATCAGCATCAACCTCCTGACTTGCAATGATCCTTGCATTCAAAGTAGGCTGAATCCTCAACTGAGCCAAAGATGCTCCCAATCCTTGCAAGAAAACCTCAATACCTGCTCAATCCAATTCCCCAATCAGATGCTTCTGAGTCGTAATCAAACTGGCTAAACTGCTCTTGCGACTAAGTGCATCAGCAACAACATTAGCCTTCCCAGGATGATACTTGATCTCAGGTCGCATGTCTTCAAGCACTTTCAATCATCTCCGCTGCCTCAGATTCAGATTCCTCTGCTGATATATATACTTCAGGCTCTTGTGGTCCGTGTACATGTTCAATTTCTCACCGTACACGTAGTGCCTCCACTGCTTCAGGGCAAAGATAATCGCATCCAACTCTAGATCATGAGTCGGGTAATTCTTCTCATGTGGTCGTAGTTGCCTAGACCCATAAGCGATTACTCTTCCTTCTTACATTAAGACACAACCAAGCCCACGATGTGAAGCATCGCTATAAACATCATACTCAACACCTGCTTTAGGCAGAACCAAAATAGGTGCAGTAGTCAGCTTCTCTTTCAACTCCTGAAAGCTCGCCTCACATTGCTCAGTCCACTTGAAGTTCACATTCTTCTTGGTCAGTCCAGTAAGCGGCACGACTATCTGAGCATAACCTTGAATGAATCTCCTGTAGTATCAAGTCATTCCAAGAAAACTTCTAACTTCCTTCACTGTAGTAGGCCTAACCCAATCTCTCACTGCCTCTATCTTCTGAGGGTCAGTTGCCACTCCGTCCTTAGAAAGGATGTGACCTAGGAATGCCACTTCAGATTTCCAGAAATCACACTTGGATAACTTGGCATACAACTTCTGCTCTTCCAGCTTCTTCAACACTGCTGCCAGATGCTCGGTGTGCTCCTCCTCTGACTTGGAGTACACGAGAATATCGTCGATAAACACCACGACGAAAGAATCAATGAACGGTCTCAGAACTCTGTTCATCAAATCCATGAAGATTGCGGGTGCATTCGTCACTCCGAATGGCATAACTAAGAATTCGTAATGCCTATGTCGAGTTCTAAATGCAGTTTTGTGCACATCTTCAGCTTTCACTCGAACTTGGCGATATCCTGATCGAAGATCTATTTTGGAGAAAACAGCTGCTCCTTGTAGACGATCGAACAAGTCATCAATTCGAGGAATAGGATACTTATTCTGAACAATGACCTTATTCAGCTCTCGGTAATCGATACACATTCTCATCGATCCATCCTTCTTCTTTACCAAAAGCACTGGTGCTCCCCAAGGTGACGCACTAGGTTGAATAAAGCCTTTCTCCAACAGTTCCTCAATCTGCCGTTTCACCTCATCCTATTCTACTGGAGCCATCTTATACGGTGCCTTAGAAATGGGTGCACTTCCCGGTTGAACAGTGATGCTGAACTCTACATCACGATGTGGGGGTAACCCAGGAGAATCATCCAAGAACACAGTCGGATAGTCCCGAACCACAGGAATCCCTTGCACTTCCACAGGATTCTCTTCCTTGCGGATAGTTGCCACCGGCTTAGAACACTTCGGTTTCCCTTGGAAAGTGACTTTAGGTCCACCTGGAGCCTTCACTGTTACCGTCTTGGTCTTACACTCGATGCTTGCACTGTACACCGACATCCAATCAATGCCAATGAAAACATCGACTCCCAAGATAGTCAGCTCGATCAGATCAATCCCAAAGATTCGATCTCCAATCACAATCTCGGAATCAGTGTAATACCGATCAGTGGTTAATGTTTCTCTTGATGGAGTAGCTACTGCTAAGATCTTGCCTAGAAAAATCTTCGGTTCAACTCCCAACACTTTAGCAAATTTAGGAGACACAAAAGTATGAGAGGATCCAGTATCGAACAACATAATAGCTTTCATTCCATATTCTGATGTAAAAGGTCCATCAAATTCGAAGTATGAAACATGAACTTTCAAGTCAATATTTCCATTTCATTGAATTTCAAACTTTATACATTCGAATTGAAAAAACATTTCTTAACATCAGAATGAAAGATAGTAGAAGCTACAATAGTCTAACTCCTACGGTTCCTCTTCGCTTCTCGAAGTTCTCCCCGTAGTTCATCAACTTCATCCTTCAGTACATCTGTCAGATTCTTCCTCTTCTCGAGTTCCCATATACGATGACTGAGAACAGAATAGTCGTCCTTGCGCTTTGCCAGCTGAGCCTCCAATAATTCGACTCTCTCGCAGTGTTTCTACCTGCCTCTGAAGAGATATCACCAGACTATTTAGAACTGGTTCTTCTTCTTCGTGAAAAGAAGAGTCATCAGATGAATCCGGAGGTGGGGTAATCTCTCGGGATTCAGGCCATTCTTCTCCGTCAGAATCTGCTTGCCCTGGGTAGTACTCGTCCTCGGAATCTGCCTGTCCAGGATGGTACTCTTCCTCAATGATATGCCAGTCGTCGTCTCCAGCAGGGTCGAAGTAGTCAGCCATCTTAGAAATAGGGAGGAAGAAGCATAAGTCATAGAGCAATACAAATGTAAGTCACTTACATTTAAATCTCTAGACTCAAACACACACTCTAAATGTCCACTTCTAGGGTGTCGTTCCTTATAAATTTATACAAGTGTGGAAGCGTGGCTCTGATACCACTCTGTAACGCCCCGAATCCCAAATATACTGAATTCGAGATGTTCTACAGGATCTTTCCGCTTCCTTTAGTACAATTTTACTAGGAAATTTAAACTTTTCACTTTACATCAGAATTTACATCAATATTACACTTACATTGCACAGCGGAAGTAAAATTTTACAACAATGAAAACAAATATACAACAACATGGAGTAATCTTTAATAATTTGTTCCTCTTTAATCTTTATCAAGCTATTTACCTGCATATAAGACTGTGGGTACGTCAGTTTATTCAACCGACGATCAATATACACGGCCATCCTCTCTATGCTGGAAATAGTATAACTTAATTTTCCATATTTAGCAAACACAAACTTGTCACAAATCAACCTAAAGGGACTACCCTATTGATGTCGTGTTGTGATTGTGCACTTAGTCCTTAATGCATTTATTTATGTTACATGACACTAATGCGCACTTGTTCGGATTCTATGCATCCCATACTACATAGGTCCGAGGGCAAGCCCTTAATCGTTCTTCATCTTTGTAGGGTTCAATCCCTCGTTATGACTTAATCTACTACTGTAACTATGGTGAGTATCCTAGATGATCTATGAGTACAAGCTCGTGTACAGAAAATTCTGGAGGGGAATCCCACGCCATGTCTTGACTCATCAAGCATGCATTCTGTGGCAATTCAGCCACACTTCATGGCACACGATCCTCTTGCAGTCACCAAACATCCCACAAGCGTGGCTAGAGTCTGATCATTCTGAGTTGTGCCCACGCCATGTCTTGACTCATCAAGCATGCATTCTGTGGCTCACACACCCGCATCGTAAACCCTAGTTCTCATACTCGTGTTTTTCTCTCACTTTCATCACATCTCCACTATGTACCAATCCTTAGTTTCTTTTATCAAAATCATGAACAAAAATCGAAGCTCTAGAGTTAGCCTCTCCACTAAACCGGACTTATTCATTCATTTCAACATGACCAACCTTGGTCTTTCTTTTCAAATTTCATTTCATTTCATTTCCAAATGTCGGGGGAGACTTAGCTACTCTTTTATTTCAATTTTCAATTCACAATTTCCAAAATGAGCATTTCCAACTCATAAATTCATTATGTTGAGTTATCATACTCACATGTATATTCTCTTTTCAAATCATGATTTCTAATTTGCTCAAATAGTCCATGACTATACATGAATCTCATATGCTTTATCAATTATCACTTCATATCAAAATTTCACATCACTAACAAATATTCACAATTCATACTTTCCACATTATTCTCAAATGAGAATAAATTGCATTATGTCACACAATAAAAATTTCTCTTTGCCAAATAATCTTCTAATCCTTCATTTCAACTTATTCTTGTAAGTTATAATTTTTCACAAAGTATATATCTAGAACCATAGTCTATTTATGCCTTTTATTTCCAAATCATAGTGTATTTCATGCAAATAATCCCCAAATCATTTTTATAAAGTCCCTTATATTTTTAGGAGAATAACCATATTTTTTTCACAATTTTTGGACACTTAAAACCCCAAAAAAAAACAATTTTTCATTCTTGCCGAGAGCAAGAATCGAACCCAGCACCCCTGAGTCACAGCCGACAGCACAGACCACTAGGCCGGTTTGTGCCAGCGGTATAAAGGAGGAGCGAAAAGTAGTTAATGTTTCGGATCAGACTGATCGGATTTTAAAAAATAAACACTCATAAAAGATGGCATTCCCAAGGGTCGAACCCGTGACCTTAGAGAACCCAACCGCACGCTCTAACCACGTGAGCTATGTGCTCAGATGGTCTAAGTGCAACTCAGAATCTTTTTGAACCGATTCTCACTGTTGTTTAAACATTTCGAGGTTCAACTAGCTTTCGTTTCATTTTGCTTTCATAAAAAATACTGTATAACTCCAGATTAATTCTCCCTCACATAATTTATATATCAGTATGAGCAAGATAATTTTTGTAACAATTAAAACATATTTTCATACACTAATTCAAATTATACATTATAACACTACATTTCTTCTCTTTTTCGACATTTCTTCGCCTTGTAGCATTCCAATCTTTTTATCAATAAATTTCACATTAATTCTCTGACTTAAATCATTTTCCTAACATCAAACACATATTTTAATTTACTCATGCCCATATCAACACAAGGGATCTATTTAACACATGAAATGGTAAAATCAAACTAATAACTTTTGTGTGTAGTTCTTGATAGTAATAAATGTGTTTTCATTAATCAATCCATGCTTCTAATCAATTCACATACAACTCAAATAATAGAACCACATATAAATTTGTATGTCCACATTTCAATCATTCAAGAAGTCATTTTTCCCAATTAGAGTGTGCTCTTCTTAATCATTTTCATGCTTCAATTTTTCTAATTAAACTAGCATGCAATCCTACTTTAGAAATAGGGAAAATTTTACCCTACCTTGTATGGAGAGAACAAACACAATTTGCAACAAAAGTCCTTTGCAACACGAGTGCACCTCCTTGAACACGCACACTAGCAAGACCCGAGCACTCCTAGCCAACCCGAACACTTCCAAAGCTGGCCTCTCCTCCTTGATAGAATGCAAGCACAATCCCACACCCTCTCAATCTTTTAACTCACAAAATACTACTAAATAATTCTATTATACTATAGGTTTGGAAGAGAATATTAAGCACAAAATAACTAGCCATGGGGGGGGGGGGGGGGTATTTATACTAAAAATCAAATAGAATGGAGGGCTAGGATCAATTGGTTGGTTGTAAGATGGAGGGCCAAGATGAAAGTAGGAGTTGCAATAACTACCCACATCCAAATAACCACCACACCATGATCACCACTCAAATTTTGAGTTCCCTCCAAAAAGAAGCATTCCCGGCCTTGCTTGGAGAAAATGCATATTGCACGTGTACGTATAGTGCACGTGCATGCAACTAGGCCCAAAATTGTACATTAAATTTTTGTATAAAAATAAAATAGCATTTAAATTGTATTCTACATGACAAGTTGTGTAAAAATATGGTCCATGGGCTTTAGTTTATGGGCCAAAATAGTTATTTTAAAATAAAATAAGTAAATTACATTTTGGGCTTTAAGAAAAAGGGCTTTTTATCTAATTAAAATAAGGCTTTGTACAAAATAATTAAAAGCACAAATTAAAATATCTTTACTCATCTTTGAAGAAAATATTTACAGAAATATTGCACGTGCACACTACGTGCAAAATAAATAATTTTTTATTAAATGAAAAATCAGGGCATTACAACACTCCCTCCTTAGAATAGTTCCGTCCCCGGAACTACAGTCAAGAGTGGGAAACAAAATACAACACTCACACAAGAACAAAAAGATACAAAAATACAATCAAGCAAAAAGCTCAGGATAGTCCTTCAACATCCTCTCCTCAGACTCCCAAGTAGCCTCTTCAACCAAATGGTTTCTCCAGACTACCTTGACCATCGGTATCGTCTTATTCCTCAAGACTTTCTTTCGACGATCAACAATCTCAACAGGAGACTCGATGTAATTCAGATCTAACTGCAAACCTTCCGGCACTTCAGGCAAATGATGACTCGGATCTGGAATATAACCTCTCAGCATAGACACACGAAAGACATTGTGCACCTGAGATAACTCTTCCGGTAATTCAAGCCGGTAAGCAGTTTTCTCGATCCTTTTCAATATCTTATACGGGCCTGTAAACCTCGGGGCTAACTTCCCGCCTTTGCCAAATCGAACCACACCTTTACTGGGTGATACTTTCAGAAAGACGAAGTCACCAACCTCAAACTCAAGGTCCCTTCTCCGGTTGTCTGCATAGCTTTTCTGCCTGCTCTGAGCTTCCACCAACCTTTTCCTGATCAGAACAATCTTCTCAGAGGTTTGCTGCACAAGCTCAGGACCAAACAACTGACGCTCCCCAACTTCAAACCAAGAAACAGGAGTCCTGCACTTCCTGCCATACAAAGCTTCGTACGGCACCATCCCGATGCTAGCCTGAAAACTGTTGTTGTAGGCAAACTCTACCAGAGGTAAATGCCTTTAACTGCCTCCAAAGTCTAGTATACAATACCGAAGCATATCCTCAAGAATACGGTTGACTCTCTCGGTCTGCCCATCGGTTTGCAGATGAAAAGCAGTGCTGAAATCTGTCTTGGTACCCAAAGCTGTCTGAAGACTCCTCCAGAAATGCGAAGTAAACCGCGCATCTCGATCAGACACAATAGTTGACGGAACACCATGAAGCCGGACGATCTCGCCAACATACAACTCAGCCAACTTGTCCATCGAAGCAGTGAGTTTCATCGCCAAAAAGTGAGCGGACTTGGTTAGTCGATCGACTATAACCCAAATCGCATCATTGCCCTTAGAACTTTTAGGCAATCCCGTAATGAAATCCATACTGATGTTATCCCACTTCCATTCCGGAATAGGTAACGGCTGTAATTGACCTCCGGGTCTCTGATTTTCGGCTTTGACTTGCTGACAAACCTAACACTTCGCCACAAATTCAGCCACATCCCGCTTCAAACCTGACCACCAGAAATGCTGTTTGATGTCTTTGTACATCTTGGTACTCCCAGGATGTACTGACAGAAGAGTAGCATGCGCCTCCTGAAGAATACTCTCTTTCAGGTCCGCCTGATTTGGAACACACAGCCTATCTCCGAACCACAGCACTCCATCTCTGATTTGAAATCTGGGCAACCTGCCAGCACCAACCTGCTCCTTCATCTCCAAAATATCAGTATCAACCTCCTGACTTGCAATGATCCTTCCATTCAGAGTAGGCTGAAGCCTCAACTGAGCCAAAGATGCTCCCAATCCTTGCAAGACAACCTCAATACCTGCTCGGTCCAATTCCTCAATCAGATGCTTCTGAGTCGTAATCAAACTGGCTAAACTGCTCTTGCGGCTAAGTGCATCAGCCACAACATTAGCATTTCCAGGATGATATTTGATCTCAGGTCGCATGTCCTCGAGCACTTCCAACCATCTCCGCTGCCTCAGATTTAGATCCCTCTGCTGATATATATACTTCAAGCTCTTGTGGTCCGTGTACATGTTCAACTTCTCACCGTACACGTAGTGCCTCCATTGCTTTAGGGCAAAGATAATCGCAGCCAACTCCAGATCTTGAGTCGGGTAATTCTTCTCATGCGTTCGTAGTTGCCTAGACCCATAAGCGATTACTCTTCCTTATTGCATTAGGACACAACCAAGCCCACGATGTGAAGCATCGCTATAAACATCATACTCAACACCTGCTCTAGGCAAAGCTAAAATAGGTGCGGTAGTCAGCTTCTCTTTCAACTCCTGAAAGCTCGCCTCACATTGCTCAGTCCACTTGAAGTTCACATTCTTCTTGGTCAGTCCAGTAAGCGGCACGGCTATCTGAGCATAACCTTGAATGAATCTCCTGTAGTATCCAGTCATTCCAAGAAAACTTCTGACTTCCTTTACTGTAGTAGGCCTTGCCCAATCTCTCACTGTCTCTATCTTCTAAGGGTCAGTTGCCACTCCCTCCTTAGAAAGGATGTGACCTAGGAATGCCACTTCAGATTTCCAGAAATCACACTTGGATAACTTGGCATACAACTTCTGCTCTTCCAGCTTCTTCAACACTGCTGCCAGATGCTCGGTGTGCTCCTCCTCTGACTTGGAGTACACGAGAATATCGTCGATAAACACCACGACGAAAGAATCAATGAATGGCCTCAGAACTCTGTTCATCAAATTCATGAAGATTGCGGGTGCATTCGTCACTCCAAATGGCATAACTAAGAATTCGTAATGCCCATGTCGAGTTCTAAATGCGGTTTTGTGCACATCTTTAGCTTTCACTCGAACTTGGTGATATCCTGATCGAAGATCTATTTTGGAGAATACAGTTGCTCCTTGTAGACGATCGAACAATTCATCAATTCGAGGAATAGGATACTTATTCTGAACAGTGACCTTATTCAGCTCCCGGTAATCGATACACATTCTCATCGATCCATCCTTCTTCTTTACCAAAAGCACTGGTGCTCCCCAAAGTGACGCACTAGGTTGAATAAAGCCTTTCTCCAATAGTTCCTCAATCTGCCGTTTCACCTCATCCTGTTCCACTGGAGCCATCCTATACGGTGCCTTAGAAATGGGTGCACTTCCCGGTTGAACAGTGATGCTGAACTCTACATCACGATGTGGGGGTAACCCAGGAAAATCATCCAAGAACACAGTCGGATAGTCCCGAACCATAGAAATCCCTTGCACTTCCACAAGAGTCTCTTCCTTGCGGATAGTTGCCACCAGCCTAGAACATTTCTGCTTCCCTTGGAAAGTGACTTCAGGTCCACCTGGAGCCTTCACTGTTACCGTCTTGGTCTTACACTCGATGTTTGCACTGTACACCGACATCCAATCAATGCCAATGATAACATCGACTCCTAAGATAGTCAGCTCGATCAGATCAATCCCAAAGATTCGATCTCTGATCACAATCTCGCAATCAGCGTAATACCGATCAGTGGTTAAAGTTTTCCCTGATGGAGTAGCTACTGCTAAGATCTTGCCTGGAAAAATCTTCGGTTCAACTCCCAACACTTCAACAAATTTAGGAGACACAAAAGTATGAGAGGATCCAGTATCGAACAACACAACAGCTTTCATTCCATATTCCGATGCAAAAGGTCCATCAAATTCGAAGTATAAGACAAGAATTTTAAATCAACTTGCATTTCATTAAATTCCAAATTTTATACATTCGAATTGAAAACATATCTTGACATCAGAATGAAAGATAGTAGAAGCTACAACAGTCTAACTCCTACGGTTCCTCTTCGCTTCTCGAAGTTCTCCCCGTAGTTCATCAACTTCATCCTTCAGTACATTAGTCATATTCTTCCTCTTCTCGAGTTCCCATATACGATGACTGAGAACAGAATAGTCGTCCTTGCGCTTTGCCAGCTGAGCCTCCAATAATCCGACTCTCTCTCGCAGTGTCTCTACCTGCCTCTGAAGAGAAGTCACAAGACTATTTGGAACTGGTTCTTCTTCTTCGTCAGAAGAAAAGTCATCAGATGAATCCGGAGGTGGGGTAATCTCTCGGGATTCAGGCCATTCTTCTCCGTCAGAATCTGCTTGCCCTGGGTAGTACTCGTCCTCGGAATCTGCCTGTCCAGGATGGTACTCTTCCTCGATGATATGTCAGTCGTCGTCTCCAGCAGGGTCGAAGTGGTCAGCCATCTTAGAAATAGGGAGGGAGAAGCATAAGTCATAGAGCAACACAAATGTAAGTCACTTACATTTAAATCTCTAGACTCAAACACACACTCTAATGTCCACTTTTAGGGTGCCGTTCCTTATAAATTTGTACGAGTGTGCATAGCGTAGAAGCGTGGCTCTGATACCACTCTGTAACGTCCCGAATCCCAAATACACTGAATTCGAGATGTTTTACAGGATCTTTCCGCTTCTTTTAGTACAATTTTACAAGAAAATTTAAACTTTTCACTTTAGATCAGAGTTTACATCAATATTACACTTTTACATTGCACAGCGGAAGTAAAATTTTACAACAATGAAAACAAATATACAACAATATGGAGTAATCTTTAAGCATTTGTTCCTCTTTAATCTTTATCAAGCCATTTACCTGCATATAAGACTGTGGGTACGTCAGTTTATTCAACCGACGATCATTATACACGGCCATCCTCTCTATGCCGGAAATAGTATAACTTAATTTTCCATATTTAGCAAACACAAACTTGTCACAAATCAACCTAAAGGGACTACCCTATTGATGTCGTGTTGTGATTGTGCACTTAGTCCTTAATGCATTTATTTATGTTACATGACACTAATGCGCACTTGTTCGGATTCTATGCATCCCATACTACATAGGTCCGAGGGCAAGCCCTTAATCGTTCTTCATCTTTGTAGGGTTCAATCCCTCGTTATGACTTAATCTACTACTGTAACTATGGTGAGTATCCTAGATGATCTATGAGTACAAGCTCGTGTACAGAAAATTCTGGAGGGGAATCCCACGCCATGTCTTGACTCATCAAGCATGCAATCTGTGGCAATTCAGCCTCACTTCATGGCTCACGATCCTCTTGCAGTCACCAAACATCCCACAAGCGTGGCTAGAGTCCGATCATTCTGAGTTGTGCCCACGCCATGTCTTGACTCATCAAGGATGCATTCTGTGGCTCACACACCCGCACCGTAAACCCTAGTTCTCATACTCGTGTTTTTCTCTCACTTTCATCACATCTCCACTATGTACTAATCCTTAGTTTCTTTTATCAAAATCATGAACAAAAATCGAAGCTCTAGAGTTAGCCTCTCCACTAAACCGGACTTATTCATTCATTTCAACATGACCAACCTTGGTCTATCTTTTCAAATTTCATTTCATTTCATTTCCAAATGTCGGGGGAGACTTAGCTACTCTTTTATTTCAATTTTCAATTCACAATTTCCAAAATGGGCATTTCCAACTCATAAATTCATTATGTTGAGTTATCATACTCACATGTACATTCTCTTTTCAAATGATGATTTCTAATTTGCTCAAATAGTCCATGACTATACATGAATCTCATATGCTTTATCAATTATCACTTCATATCAAAATTTCACATCACTAACAAATATTCACAATTCATACTTTCCACATTATTCTCAAATGAGAATAAATTGCATTATGTCACACAATAAAATTTCTCTTTGCCAAATAATCTTCTAATCCTTCATTTCAACTTATTCTTGTAAGTTATAATTTTTCACAAAGTATATATCTAGAACCATAGTCTATTTATGCCTTTTATTCCCAAATCATAGTGTATTTCATGCAAATAATCCCCAAATCATTTTTATAAAGTCCCTTATATTTTTAGGAGAATAACCATATTTTTTTCACAATTTTTGGACACTTAAAATTCCCCCCAAAAAAATAATTTTTCATTCTTGCCGAGAGCAAGAATCGAACCCAGCACCCCTGAGTCACAGCCGACAGCACAGACCACTAGGCCGGTTTGTGCCAGCAGTATAAAGGAGGAGCGAAAAGTAGTTAATGTTTCGGATAAGACTGGTCGGATTTTAAAAATAAACACTCATAAAGATGGCATTCCCAAGGGTCGAACCCGTGACCTTAGAGAACCCAACCGCACGCTCTAACCACGTGAGCTATGTGCTCAGATGGTCTAAGTGCATCTCAGAATCTTTTTGAACCGATTCTCACTGTTGTTTAAACATTTCGAGGTTCAACTAGCTTTCGTTTCATTTTGCTTTCATAAAAAATACTGTATAACTCCAGATTAATTCTCCCTCACATAATTTATATATCAGTATGAGCAAAATAATTTTTGTAACAATTAAAACATATTTTCATACACTAATTCAAATTATACATTATAACACTACATTTCTTCTCTTTTCGACATTTCTTCGCCTTGTAGCATTCCAATCTTTTTATCAATAAATTTCACATTAATTCTCTGACTTAAATCATTTTCCTAACATCAAACACATATTTTAATTTACTCATGCCCATATCAACACAAGGGATCTATTTAACACATGAAATGGTAAAATCAAACTACTAACTTTTGTGTGTAGTTCTTGATAGTAATAAATGTGTTTTCATTAATCAATCCATGCTTCTAATCAATTCACATACAACTCAAATAATAGAACCACATATAAATTTGTATGTCCACATTTCAATCATTCAAGAAGTCATTTTTCCCAATTAGAGTGTGCTCTTCTTAATCATTTTCATGCTTCAATTTTTCTAATTAAACTAGCATGCAATCCTACTTTAGAAATAGGGAAAATCTTACCCACCTTGTATGGAGAGAACAAACACAATTTGCAACAAAAGTCCTTTGCAACACGAGTGCACCTCCTTGAACACGCACACTAGCAAGACCCGAGCACTCCTAGCCAACCCGAACACTTCCAAAGCCGGCCTCTCCTCCTTGATAGAATGCAAGCACAATCCCACACCCTCTCAATCTTTTAACTCACAAAATACTACTAAATAATACTATTATACTATAGGTTTGGAAGAGAATATTAAGCACAAAATAACTAGCCAGGGGGGGGGGGGGGAGGGGGGGGTTATTTATACTAAAAATTAAATAGAATGGAGGGCTAGGATCAATTGGTTGGTTGTAAGATGGAGGGCCAAGATGAAAGTAGGAGTTGCAATAACTATCCACATCCAAATAACCACCACACCATGATCACCACTCAAATTTTGAGTTCCCTCCAAAAAGAAGCATTCCCGGCCTTGCTTGGAGAAAATGCATATTGCACGTGTACGTATAGTGCACGTGCATGCAACTAGGCCCAAAATTGTACATTAAATTTTTGTATAAAAATAAAATAGCATTTAAATTGTATTCTACATGACAAGTTGTGTAAAAATATAGTCCATGGGCTTTAGTTTATGGGCCAAAATAGTTATTTTAAAATAAAATAAGTAAATTACATTTTGGGCTTTAAGAAAAAGAGCTTTTTAATCTAATTAAAATAAGGCTTTTGTATAAAATAATTAAAAACACATATTAAAATATCTTTACTCATCTTGATAAAAATATTAACCAAAATATTGCACGTGTACACTACGTGCAAAATAAATAATTTTTCATTAAATAAAAAATCAGGGCATTACAGCCCACGCCATGTCTTGACGCATCAAGCAGGCAGCCTGTGGATCACTCTCACACCGCTAATCCGATGGCCCTCATACTCGTGTTTTTCTCCTACTTTCATCACGTCTCCACTATGTACTAATCCTTAGTTTCTTTTATCGAAATCATGAACAAAAATCGAAGCTCTAGATTTAGCATTTCCACTAAACCGGACTTATTCATTCATTCAACATGACCAACCTTGGTCTTTCTTTTCAAATTTCATTTCTTTTTATTTCCAAATGCCGGGGGAGACTTAGCTACTCTTTTATTTCAATTTTCAATTCACAATTTCCAAAATGAGCATTTCCAACTCATAAATTCCCATGTTGAGTTATCATACTCAAATGTATATTCTCTTTTCAAATCATGATTTCTAATTTGTTCAAATAGTCCATAACTATACATGAATTTCATATACTTTATCAATTATCACTTCATATCAAAATTTCACATCACTAACAAATATTCACAATTCATATTTTCCATATTATTCTCAAATGATAATAAATTGCATCATGTCACACAAAAATTTCTTTTTGCCAAATCATCTTCTAATCCTTCATTTCAATTTCTTCTTGTAAGTTATAATTTTTCACAAGGTATATATCTAGAACCATAGTTCTATTTATGCCTTTTATTCTCAAATCATAGTGTATTTCATGCAAATAATCCCCAAATCATTTTTATAAAGTCCCTTATATTTTTAGGAGAATAACCATATTTTTTTCATAATTTTTGGACAATTAAAACCCCAAAAAAAATATTTTTTCATTCTTGCCGAGAGCAAGATTCGAACCCAGCACCCCTGAGACACGGCCCAGAGCACAGACCACTAGGCCGGTTTGTGCCAGCGGTATAGAAGAGAAGCGAATGGCAGTTAATGCCTTCGGTTCGGAACTGATCGGTTTAAAATTAAACACTCATAAAGATGGTATTCTCAAGAGTCGAACCCGTGACCTTAGAGAACCCAATAACACGCTCTAACCACGTGAGCTATGTGCTCAGATTGTCTAAGTACAACACAAAATCTTTTTGAACCGATTCTCACTATTGTTTAAACATTTCGATGTTCAACTAGCTTTCGTTTCATTTTGCTTTCATGAAAAAAATACTGTATTACTCCAGATTATTACTACTTCACATAATTTGCATATCAGTAAGAGCAAAATAATTTTTGTAATAATTAAAACGTATTTTCATACACTAATTCAAATTATACATTATAACACTACATTTCTTCTCTTTTCGACATTTCTTCGCATTGTAGCATTCTAATCTTTTTGTCAATAAATTTCACATTAATTCTCTGACTTTAATCCTTTTCCTAACATCAAACACATATTTTAATTTACTCATGCCCATATCAACACAAAGGATCTATTTAACACATGAAATGGTATAATCAACCTACTAACTTTTGTGTGTAATTCTTGATGGTAAAAGAATGTGTTTTCATTAATCAATCCATGCTTCTAATCAATTCACATACAACTCAAATAATAGCACCACATATAAATTTATATGTCCACATTTTAATCATTCAAGAAGTCATTTTACCCAATTAGAGTGTGCTCTTCTTAATCATTTTCATGCTTCAATTTTTCTAATTAAACTAGCATGCAATCCTATTTTAGAAATAGGAAAAATTTTACCCACCTTGTATGGAGAGAAAAACACAATTAGCAACAAAAGTCCTTTGCAACACGAGTGCACCTCCTCCTAGACGCGCGCACACGAACCTCCAAGCACACACCCACAACCGAAAGCTCCCTACTTGAAAAGCCGGCCTCTCCTTCTTCTTGAAAGCAAGCACAATACCCACTCACAACTCAATCTTTTAACTCACAAACTACTACTAGATAATGCTATTAGACTATAGGTTTGGAAGCACAAAATAACTAGCTGGGGGGGGGGGGGGGGGGGGTATTTATACTAAAAATCAAATAGAATGGAGGGCTAGGATCAATTAGTTGGTTGTAGGATGGAGGGCTAGGATGAATATAGGAGTTGCAATAACTACCCATATCTAAGTAACCACCATACCATGATCACCACTCAAAATTTGAGTTTCCCTCCAAAAGAATGCAACCGGCCTAGAGAAAGAATGCATTTTGCACATGTACGTGTAGTGCACGTGCATGCAACTAGGCCCAAAATTGTACATTTAATTTTTGTCTAAAAATAAAATAGTCTTTTAAATTGTATTCTACATGACAAGTTTTATAAAAAAATAGATTAATCCATGGGCTTTAGTTTATGGGCCAAAATAGTTATTTTAAAATAAAATAAATAAATTATATTTTGGGCTTTAAGAAAAAGGGCTTTTTATCTAATTAAAATAAGGCTTTTGTACAAAATAATTAAAAGCACAAATTGAAATATCTTTACTCATCTTGATGAAAATATTAACCAAAAATATTGCACGTGCACACTACGTGCAAAAATAAATAATTTTTCATAAATTGAAAAATCAGGGTATTACACGATGCTTGGAAGATGCAGAGACAGAGAAGATGTCAATAGCAGAGAATGTGCAATCAAGAATAAGATCATTCCAACCCAATAAGACTCCTCCGCAGCTGTCAATGACATCAAACTGCAACCATTTAGTGATAAGGCTGCCACCCAAAGAGAAGAGTTTGAGGGGCTTGAACTGCTTGAGCTTGGTCTCTTGGAAGCAGATAACAGAAACAACAGAGCTTTTGATGCCCTTTTTAATTAGCGAGCATTTATTGGGGTTGCCCAACCCCCTAACATTCCAAGTAGCTATCTTCATCGAAACAAAAAACAGATCAAAAAGCACAATCAAAGAAAAAAAAAAGTTTGTTCCACAACACAGAGCAAAGCCAAAGTGCTAGGTTGAATGTCTTAGTTGATCAGCGTGATCAACTAAGACCTACTCTGAACCTTTAAGAACATGCATCGAGTGTGGACCCTTAGCCTCCACTCCTATTGATTCAACTACTTCAAGAATATCTTCATTTGATAAGATATCGAAAGGATTAAAGTGCGCAATTGTAACTGACGCATTAGAAGAGGAGGTACCTGTTGCTTTCTTCTTAATGGTGGTTGTGAGATGCTTCATAAATGGACAAGTGCTCTGCAGTTTGCCTGAGGACCTAAAACGCTTCAAGCGCTTGGATGAGCCTGCTTCAAAGTAAGGAGGAATGGAAGTGGAGGTGCAGGAAATCTTTGGTTTTGACCTCCTAATCAAGGAGCGAGTCTTAAAGCTATCGGCTCGAGCTTTTCTTGATCCAGCTTTGAATATCATCATTTCCTCTGCTCGTGCCGTAGCCACTTCTTCAATAACAGAATCCCTAAGGGCATCATTTAACACTTCTAATTCATGTGCAATACCTTCCCATCCATTAAGCATATATAGGAATTCATATCAAAGTTTCAAGTTGCTAAAATGTTTTGAGAATTAATTTCACGACGATTACGATAGCTACATACATCACAGCCTTTAATCATTGCTGAAATGTGGGTGCTATCAATAGCACCTATACAATCCTAGAACAGAAACCAAAATTTATTAACGAAACCTAGCAAAATCTACAAGGAATTCAACCAAAATATAAAAATAAACAATTAATCAAACTAGATTTAAATGATATTTAAATAATCTTCAACAAACCATACCTTAAAATAAAGATAAAATCTTGTAGAATTTCTTATTTTAGAGGGCAATGCGGATCCAAACTTGATCATCATCTGTGGTGCTATAGTGTTCAAGGCCTTCAAAACTTTGTTGAAGTTTTGATTAGTACAAAAATGTGAACGACCAAACCTTGTACGGACATTACAATATCGATCATTGTAGCCCACAATAAGTAAGAATGTTGCTAGCATTTCTTCAACGCAGATATATCTTGTATCTTCAAAATGTGTTCTCTATCTTATAATAGTACACAACTTTAGAAACACATCCGGTCACATTCTATATGACTCCCGAAAGCTGTCTGCAACATCATTCAATAGTTGATGTACATATTCATATCCCTTTTCAGTAACCGGTCGTCATTTGGGTGGACGTTCTATATGTCGAGACATCATGATCTCTTTTAACACAATCATTATTGCTTGAGTTGCCATCAATACATATTTAAATATTTCTTCAAACTCTTCTTTATCAAATTCTTCTCCCTCAAATACTCCTCCTATTTCTTCCCCTTCAATTCTCTAGTAATTTTCTGCATTATTAAAATAAATTTATCGTTCAAAACTTCAAAAAAAATGTTGAAAGAAAGGAAAAAAGAAGAGAGATGGACGTCTACATATGCAATATTGCACAAAACCATTAGTAAATAGCAACACATAAACACTAGCTTCATGTATAATTAGTCCACCTAAAAAAACGCAAACAAACTTGAATTCTTAACATAATAAAATAACAATAATAATCCAACAATAGTTGAAACGAACATATTTGAAAAAAAAAACATATGTAATGAAAACTCTAAAGCAAAATAATAATATATAAAATACGGATAACAAATCTAGCCCCAACATGACTCAACGTTTTATAGTCTTCGCATCTTGTGGTGTATCCAATTGTGTCGTCCTTCAAGGGACATATTAAAAAAACATCATTTTTTGCTTTGGTATTGAGCAACTCCATCTCTTTGTATATTGTACATGCGATGCACGCCTACAAAAAATATAGATAGATAGGAGGCGCAATCGATCTGAGTTTTTTTTGGGAGAGAGAGGGAGTTTCGGGAGAGATGAAGAGGAGGGTAGATTTTTTTATTTATTTAAATAATTAATTGGAGTTTAATTAGGTTGGGGTGAGATTAGCATGTGTGGTTTAGAATTAGTTAGGTTAGGGTTAGATCTAATTGTGTGATGTAGATTTAACTAAGATATTTAGTTAGATTAGGGTTAGATCTAATCGAATTGTGTGGTGTAGATGCGGTGTAGATTTAATTGAGGTTGAATGCATACAAATCACAGGTTGTCTACACATGACAACTCTCCCATTATAATATTGGAGATTAGAGATGGTTAAGATTAGATGGTTGAATGTCTACAAATGACAACCCCAACTCTCCTATTATAATATTAGAGATTGCAAAAATTGTTTCCTACAAATCCACCTTCAAATCTTTAATTTTGTAAATAGTCTCTTATTTTCCTTCTATTACAATATCTTCTCAGAAGTTGTGAGGATCTATACAAATAAGCCTCGACAATGACATGATATTCTTTCAAAAAATAATAATGATAATCTCTACTATTTTAATGGGAGAGTTGGGGTTGAAAACAAACAAACCCTAATTTTGTAACTGAGCAAACTCGTGCAATATACAGTCAAACTAAAATCCCTAAACATACCCGCGCATCATGTTCAATCCCTACCAAAAAAACAGCCGCTTCATCTTCTCTGTTGGAAAAAAACCCTAAATCCAGAATATCTCTCCTCCACCCATCGTCGCTTCCTCTCCCGCTCATCCACCCTCCCATCGCGCACCCACGTTCCGCCTCCCCGCTTAGCTGCTCTCCCACCGTACGTCCCCATCCCGTCTCCTCGCCTCCCGGCTCAGCCGCCCTCCCACTGTGCATCCCCATCCCACCTCTGCCTCCCAGCTCAGCCGCCCTCCCCCGCGCCTCCCCATCCCGCCTCCCCATCCCGCCTCCTCGCCTCCTCGCTCAGCCGCCCTCCCCCTCGCCTCCCCTTCCCGCCTCCCCGTCCCACCTCCTCTCTCAGTCGCCCAGCCCTGTGCATCCCCACCGCGCGCCAGAGTATACAATAATACTTGAAAAATCTTCGATTCGTTTAGCTCTGTATTTTTTCTATTCGCTTTTATGAGTACAAGAAGCCTACTCATGGTACTTGATTTATCATGTCATATACATATTTCAAAATTCAAATTATACCCACAGATATATAGAGTAGATTATGTATTTTGGTGGATGCAAGTTATGCGTTTTCTATACATCATTGAAATATACTCATTTTGCTGTGTAGGAAGCATGTTATTAACCTCCTCTCAATTTTCATCATATCTTTCAAGTTACTGAATGCTGCATACTATTAGCGAAAAACCTGTATGCTGCACGGTCCCAAGTTTTTTGCAGCTCTAGATTATTGATGCATCTAAACGATTGCTGTAGGTAGAACTTGAAAAAAATCATCAACATGTTAATTGTAGTTGATTCAAACATGAAACAGATGTTCAATCTCATTTTTTATATTTGATTTGAGTCTTTAATGAATATTGGTGTTAATGAAAATTATTATTGATCTGAACAAAAAAGATAGAAGCTGAGGAAATTGTTGTTTAGCTGTATGCAACGAGTCCTAACAACAATTAGTTGTCTGCTTTTTCTATTCGTCTACTGTATGCAACAAGTCCTAACATCTTTTAGCTGTGTGCTTTTTCTATTTGAAAAATCTTCTATTCGTTTAGCTGTATGCAACAAGTCCTAACAACAATTAGCTATGTGCTTTTTCTATTCGTTTACTGTAAGTTGAGGAAATTGTTGTTGGTACTTCTAGAAAAATCTTACTCTAAACTTGATCAATTTAGATTGTTGTTGGTACTTCTGACTGTCTTTTTTTCTTTCCATTTTTAGTCGAGCTAATTATGAATCTTACTCTTTGATTTATAACAAAGTGGTTTTTTATGATTATATTATGCTATTAAAAATTAAATGGGAGATTAATTTTTTATTTGTGTATATTTTTTAGGTGTATTACAGGAAAGGGTATTGAAAAGGAGGTGGTTTTCGAATAAGAAGAACATAATTGGCAGGTAAATGTCGCTTTCATGTTGGTTATTGTCAAATCAATATTTAGATTCAGAATTAGTGTGATATGTTATTGATATAAATTTGGTACAATCAAAGGATTATGTTTATGTTACTGTCTTTTTTATATCATTTTATTTTTTTCAAGTAATATTGCTTTTTCAAGTAACCTTTAAGTACACACTACTTCCTTCAAGGTAAATGGACAGCATATATCCAACGAACAATCAACAGGGCAATGATGTAGATATAATAGACGAAAGGGAAATACAATGTCAACAAGAAATGTTTGAACGTAGGGAGAGGTTTAGGCAGTATCACAGAAATAGAAGAGCTAATATGACTACGTCACAGTTGGAAGAACAAAGGCAAAGACAACATTAATATATGAGAAATCGACGATCGTTGATGTCTGAAGATCAACGAGCTGAAGAAAGAGAGAGACGTAGGCAGTATCAAAGAAATCGACGCTCTAATATGAATGCAAATAATCAACCAAGTAATGACAAAGAAATAGTAGACAAAGGAGAATTACAGTATCAGTAAGAAATTGCAGCACCAACTGAAATACCTCAACTCTCAGAATCTCAACAGCTTGCTGAACGTAGAGAGTACCTTAGACAATATCACGTAAATAGAAGAGCTAATATGACTGCATCAAAATTGGATAAGCTTAGACAGAGACAACATCAATATACGAGAAATCGACAATTGTCAATGTCTGAAGATCAACTCGATGAAGAAAGAGAGAGGCGTAGGCAGTATCAAAGAAATCGTCACTCTAATATGATTGAAGGTATAATTTTATAACGTCAATCATATCCTTATCATTCCTGATTTTTCTTCCACTTATTTTTGTGATCTTTCTTAAATTTAATGTAGGAACAACTAGAGATAATCAAGTGGTAAGAAGAGTTCAAACTATTGTGAGGCATCATAATTCTGCAAAAAACCATGTGGACACATCTCCCTGTCAACGATTTCATCTACCACCTACAAGAAGGTGCACACATTGTGGGGAGAAACTATTTTTCCAAGAATCCAATAATTTGTGTTGTCAAACAGGTAGAGTACAATTGCCAAGAATATCAGTTCCTCCTGAATTGATGAGCCTTTATATTGATTAGTCTGGAGAAGAAAAAACTTTTAGGCAACACATACGTACTTATAACCATGTGTTTGCATTTACTTCCATTGGGGTGCATCTTGATGACAGGTTTTCTAATAGTAGAATGGGTATTTATAGTTTTCGTGCTCAGGGTGCCATATACCATAAGATTGATAGTTTTATTCCACTTAATAATTCTAGACCTCGATATATGCAACTGTATATATATGATACCGAGCATGAACTCGATAATAGATTAATGGAAAGTGATTTGGTGAGTAGGCCAATTGTGGAAAAGCTTCAACAAATTCTCCATGCGCACAATCCATATATTCATAATTTGCGGTGTCTTTCAAGATGCTCTAATCTTGACCATTGCAAGCTAGTTCTTAAGGAAAGACCGAATCATGGAGGGAAATATTATTTGCCTACTTCTTCACAAGTTGCTGCAGTGTGGGTTCCCGGGGATAATCCTTATGATTGCCATGAAAGAGAAATTGTTGTGGAAACTTATTCTAATCAACTTCACAATATTCCAGATACTGCTGGGTATTATGATCCTCTCCAATATCCTCTTTTATTACCTTATGGAAGTCATGGTTGGGATATACACATTCATAATGACAGAAGAAAAGTATCATGTAGAGAATATTATGCATTTCGACTTCAGGTATTGATCATAGTTGGTTATTTGTATTTGATATTTGTTTCTAATCAATAAGCAATCTATTTATCTATCATTAATGCTTTAATATATCGAGTTCCTAGATTCGTGAAGAAGACACATCCATTTTTCTTATTGGTGGGCGATTACTCCAACAATACTTAGTAGACAACTATGTTAAAATTGCAATACAGAGGTTGCGTTGGATTCGCGATCATCAACATGAAATACGTGCTGAAATGTACCAAGGTTTACAAGATGCACAAAGTGCAGGTGAAACATTTGCTGGTAAATTCTGTCATTTGTATATAAATCACAAAATGATATGAAGGACATTTTCTATCAAACATGTTAATTAACTATCTAATTTGTTGCACTGTTTGTTATTTTGTAGGAAATGTGGGTCGGAGAACTATGCTACCTGCATCTTATGTCGGAAGTCCCCGAGATATGTATCAAAGATATCAAAATGCAATGGCTTTGGTGCAAAAATATGGCAAGCCTGACTTATTCATTACTATGACTTGCAATCCGTCTTGGATTGAAATTTTCAATAAATTACTACCTGGGCAGCTTCCACAAGACATGCCAGATTTAATTACAAGAATTTTTCATTATAAACTGGAGGAGTTTAAGAAAGATATATTTGACAGAGGATTACTTGGAAGAGTCATTGCACACGTACATGTCATTGAATTTCAGAAGCGTGGATTGCCTCATGCTCACATATTAATCATTCTTGATGATAGAGATAAAATTCTTTCTGCAGATGATTACGATGGGATAGTAAGAGCAGAAATTTCAGATCGGGATGTGGAGCCTGAACTATATGAGATTGTGTTGAAACATATGATTCATGGGCCTTGCGGGCATTTGAATCTCAAATCAGCTTGCATGAAAGATGGAAAATGCAAGAAAGAGTATCCCAAACAATTTTCTCCTATAACTTTGCAAGGAGAGAACTCATATCCCGTGTATCGCTGAAGAGATACTGGTCGATATATCTCTTTTGAGGGACAACTCTAATCAACTGATCAATAATAGATTGGTGGTTCCTTATAACCCATGGCTGTTGAAAAAATATAATTGTCATATTAATGTTGAAATTTGTTCGAGTATAATTTCTGTTAAATATATCTATAAGTATGTTTACAAAGTGCCTGATCTTATGTCCTTTCAAATCCAGCCAGGTAATGCTACAGATGAAATATCACAGTATGTTGATGCCCGTTGGATATGCCCTCAAGAAGCCGCCTGAAAATTATTCGATTTTCCTATGACTCGAATGTATCCGTCAGTTCTCTCATTGCAAATACACTTGCCGAACAAACAACAAGTTCTATATTATGCTCATCAGTCAATTGAGAATGTACTTGCTGATGATCGAATGCAAAAAACGATGTTGACAGAGTTCTTTAAAAAAAATAATGAAGAACATGAAGAAAGACAATATCTGTACAGGGAGTTTCCAGAGCATTACAGGTATAAATTATGGAGACATTTTGGATATTTCACTTAATCTTCTTCGAATATATCTTTATTGATAATTTTTAATTGTGAAGTGAATAAATGATGACATTTATATATACTTTTAATTATTGATGATAACATATACGCTTTTCAAACATGTCTTCATAGGTGGAAGAGCACTGAACAGAAATGGAGAGACAAATTAATATTCGTCAAATCGGCAGGATGTATGTCATTTCTCCTCGAGAAGGTGATCGCTACTATTTAAGGATGTTGCTAAATCATGTTAGAAGTCCATTATCGTTTGACTACTTACTTATTGTAAATGGGATTAGATATCCAACATTTAAGCAAGTAACAAAGGTGTTGGGTTTGTTGGAGAGCAATAATAGCATCAACGATTGTCTTCTAGAAGCATCCAATACTCATATGCCATCAGTTCTACGAAGTCTTTTTACAAAACTATTGATATATTGCGAGCCAGTTAGAGTAAGACAACTTTGAGACCAATTTAAATCATATATGTCCGAGGACTATTCATCTGCAAGTAACCTTAGTGGACTATGGTAAGTACGGTTGCTGAAAGAGCTCAACAGTCTCTTAAACTAGTATGGCAAGAGCATTGATGACTATGACTTACCTGTAATCAATATTAATGAAGATGTCGATATCCCACAGCTGATAGAAGATGAGAAATCGATACCCATTTCTGATGAAGATTTGTCTTTAAATGAAAAACTTAATGTGAATCAGAAGTGTGCAATCAATCTTATCACAGAAGCAGTCACTAATGGGGAGAGTAAAGTCTTTTTTGTTGATGGTCATGGAGGTACTGGAAAGATATTTCTTTATCTCTGTATTTTTTCTCTTTTGCAACATAGAGGCCATATTGTATTAGCAACAGCATCTTCAGGAATAGCTTATATAATGATGTCTGGGGGTTGTACAGCACACTAAAGATTCAAGATTCCCATAAAGTTATGTTCTACTTCGTCATGTATGATCTTTATTCAATCTGATGAGGCTAAACTTTTACGTCTCTCGAGTGCCATCATTTGGGATGAAGCAACAATGACCCATCGTTATGCTTTTGAGGCCTTGAACAAGACAATGAAAGATATCATTGGAATGAATTTCCATTTGGAGGAAAAGTTGTGGTTTTGGGTGGAGATTTTCGGCAGATTCTTCCAGTTGTGCAGTATGGTACAAAAGTACAGACTATTGACGCATATATAGTCAACTCTGCAATTTGGAATGACGTAATTGTCATTCGGTTGACAGAAAATATACGAGCCAATGAGGATTCTGATTTTTCCAACTTTCTCCTATGCATTGGCGATGGAAATGAAGCATATGTTGAAAGTGAAATGATTAGAATGCCAGAGGATATGGTTGTTCCATGGGAAGGTGAAAACTCATTGTTCAATTTTATTAACCTTATTTTTCCTTCATTGACCTCTAATGCACTTGATAAGAAATATATTACTGAGAGGGCTTTGCTTATCCTAACTAATCAGTCTGTTGACTAAATTAATAATGATATAATTAGTTTATTTCCTGGAGATGAACAAGTATACTTTTTATTTGACGTAGTTGAGAATGATAGACAAAATTTATATCAGCAAGAATATCTAAATTCTATTACGCCTGGAGGACTTCCACCACACAAGTTGACACTCAAAATAGGTGCTCCGATCATGCTTTTAAGAAATATTGATCCAAGAATTGGTCTTTGTAATGGAACAAGATTAATTTGTAAAAACTTCTCTCCAAACTTAATCGATGCAGAAATAGTGACTGGTCATTGCTATGGTACAAGAGTTTTTATTCATCGGATCCCTCTTCAGCCCTCAGAAAATGTAAAGATGCCTTTTACACTCATAAGAAAGCAATTTCCAGTAAGGCTTAGTTTCGCCTTGACAATTAACAAGTCACAAGGACAAACCATTCCATATGTTGGTGTGTACCTTTCGGATCACGTATTTAGTCATGGACAATTATATGTCGCTCTATCCAGGGGAGTTTCGAGATCTACTACAAAACGCTTAATCAAGAAGGGACATCTAGCACGTCGACAAGGCATACATACAAAAAATGTTGTTTACAAGGCTGTATTGGTGAAATGTCATGGAACTTCAAATTAAACGGTAAGTTGGTATTTAAATGTACATGGTTTTCTCAATTTATACATACTATTGTGCACAACTATGAGAAAAAAAATAATTAGACTATCAACATACATTTTGCATTATATCAAGGACCTTAATTTTTAAATTACTAGCTGTCTTAAATCTCAAGGACCTTAACTTTCTGGTTAATATAAAAGCTAATTGTTTAGTTTCTTTTCTTTCATAATTCAGGAGGCTGAATGCTATTTCCAGTTTTAGTATTTGTTGATGTTTCCTGTCTGTAACAAATAATAAGCCTTTCGTTTTTATTGACACAGGTACGAGGATGGAGTCACCACCCTATGGAAGGTTGGATCAGTTTCAAATTTTGTGTGGTCTGATACACCACTGGAGTTTCTGGGTTCTGTTAATCAATTATCTTTTGAGGATAAATCATGTTTACCTATCAAAGATCATGTATTGACAAATGAGGAGGTGCATATTATAATTACATTATCACTGTTGCTAACCGCCCCCCCCCCCCCCCCCCCCCCCCCCCCCACCCCCAATCATATTCCATTTATAATTTCTTGCTTATGCTTCAGATAAAATCTTTATTTAAGATCTATATGTTCTGGATAAACATAGCTTCAAGCATCTCTTAAAGTAATTATTGCACACTCTCATTTACTTTTTGCCATTTAGTGTAAAACTGGTTACTAACCAAAATTGTTCGGGAGAGTATTTATAATTCATCCCTTTTGAGATGTGCTTAGACTTATGAAATTGATTCAGATATTCTGAAGTGCATTCCTTTATAACTATGATATATATTCGAATTTATTTGTTGTGGTTGTCACTTTATATTACTAGATGCAAATTGGATTGATAAAAATTCACATACGAGGATTAGTATGATCCAATAATTCAGGTTGAAACCCATTATCTCTGTGTTGAACCAGTGTCAATAAATTAAGCTAATGTTCCTATTCAACGTAGCTTTCTTGATTTGTTTTAGTTTACAATATCCTCCTTTTCTTGCTATACAGGCTACAACAATAGTATTGACTAGGGGTATCAAAAAATACCATATTACCGTACCATACCGTACCATACCATTACCATACCATATATTACCGAAATCTTGGTAATACCAAACCGAAATCTCGGTATTGTACCATACCGAAATTATATGGTATGGTACTGGTACCCAATACTGATACCATGGTATACCGTACCATACCAAATAATTAATATATATTTAATTTAATTTTTATATTTAAAAACCTAGGCCCAGACCTATGTCCATGCCCATTTTTCTTAATTTTTTTTTCAAATTTTCACCCCAGTTATACTACTACTTCAATAATTCTTCCTTTTTTTCCTTCTTCCTTTTTTTCTTCTTTGAATCTAGGGCACATGCACTGATTGACTGACGCACTACGCTGCCGAAGCACCACACTGTCGCGACGCCACCTACCTTCTTCAGCCCCCATCGGTACGGTATTGTTAGAGGATTTTTTCGACTAATTAGGAAAACTTTAGAGTTTAGTTAGTGTATTAATATAAGATCCATCTTCTTCTTGTTCTTGTTGGGTTTTCTTGAGATATTGCGTATTATTATTCACAAGTAATTAGGAATTTAGGATGTAAAAGATCTTTTGATTTGATTTATCAAATTGATTTTTGTGTTTTTTTAGGAGTATTTTTTTGACTGGTTAATATAGGTGAAATCTTATTTATGTAGTATATTTGTATCATAATCCTGAAATTGATTTATATATGAATCTACTAAATGAGATACATACTACAAAAAAGGAGTAGAACAATACACAGAAATGAAAGAACCATCAAATATCATGAATGTTATGAAAGGAAAATAACAATACTGTTGTCATTCTTTATATATGAATCTTCTTAATTTCATGTATTGTTGTCATTCTTTCTCTATATGCTGAAGCTATCCAATTATATCTAATCAAGCATATTGTAGAATGTTGAATCTAATAGAGTAGCATATTGAATCAATCATATTGCAGAATGCGGAAACTAATTTTCATACATGAAGATACATTATATTGAAACTTATACATCTCTGAAATTGTACAACAATAAAGTCTACAACCCTGATTTATTGTTTGGCCTGGGTGGATTAAGGATTGGGCAGAAAAGGTCTTTAGCTAATTCTTTTATTGAGGGTTAAACTATTTAGGGGATGAGAAGGTGATGTTGATGTTTTTTAATCCATGATCTTAAATTTTGTGTCGATTCTTTATCACTATATCAGGTGATGTATGTTTGTTTGTGAGGATAATTTTTTTATGTGAATTAGTTTTCCGTTAATCAGTTGAACTGTAGGTTTTTGTATACTATTCGTGCTGGTGTTTCTCTGTTCTTGTATATGTTTAATTTGTTTTGAATGAGAATTCTAGAACTTTTTGAAAGGAACATGCCTGAAGATATTAGTTATTTCAATGGAGTTTTGTAATGATTTCTTCCTTCATTGTTAAACATAAACTTATATTATTTGGTACTGCTGGTGATTGGGCTCTGGAAACACAGATGTTAGACTAAATTATGGACAGTTAGCTGAGTCTTGTTTGAGAATTGACATTGGCTGATTATGGAACTTCTTCGTATATATATATATATATATATATATATATATATAATTATTTATGTTGAAACTTCTTCATATATATATTTTTATTTATGTTGAGCTTATTTATCCTTCTTTTGCCATTTATATGAAGGTTAATTTTTTAAGCTAATTGATGTCCGGTAGTACCATGGTATTACCAATACCGTACCAATATTCCGGTAGTACCGAACTCGGTAGTACCAAAAACATGGCACGGTAATGGTAGAGAAATTTGTGTACCAAGTATTCCGGTACGGTAGACAGTAGAGTAATGATGATACGGTACGGTACGGTATACCACCCCTAGTATTGACTGGATACCTTTCTGCATAAACTTATTGTTGATAAATTCTGGCAAGCCTTTTCTTTAAACAACTAACGATACTACTTACTTCTACGAGTTGCATTCAAATCGTAAAAATACACATTGTAATACTGATGTAGCGCCCCGAATTTCTAATATAATAACTTAGAAAATACGTGGCACAATCCCAGCATCAACTTCAATGTAATAGTACACATAGCTCAAAACACAAATAATTTTATTCCAAACTTTTATTACAACAATCTTTTTTTTCAAACACAGCAGAATTACAAACACCTTGAATTACAATTTTCTTTTCACAACACTTCTTTTACTAAAATTTTACACAAGGCTCTATTACATCAGTTTGTCTCCAGAACTATCTCAAGCATCCAACCTCCAAATTCTAAGCAACAACCTGTAACATATGAAGCTAGAGATGATCCCTAACCCCCAAAACTAAATGGGTCAGCCATAAATGGTGTGAGTGACATAAAAACAAACAACATAATTTAATCCTAAAACATAAAGTCATCAACATCATGTATTAACCACAATGATAAATGAATGAGGGATAACAAAGATGTAAAGCATGAAAATATCATAGAATGAAAACAACAAGTGCATCTAGTCTAAGTGTCAAGTGTAGGAAAACTGGAAAACACATGCATAAAACCAAGTCAAGACAATACAAATTCTATATGCGGACTCTCTAATGCATACTTATCGAAGTCTATGCATCCCATTCTACATAGGTTCGGTGCAAGCCCTTAACGTCTTCACATTATAGGGTTCAATCCCCGCTATGCAACTATTCCTAACACGATGACTACTACGAGATAAAGATAAACTGTGAGTACTAGCCCTTGCCCCGATAATTCCGGAGATCAATCCCACACCGCAAGTAATTTACTTGGATAATTCCTGAGATATATCTCACACCGCAGGTATTTTACCTGGATAATTCCGGAGATAAATCCCACACCTCAAGTAATTCACTTGGATAATTCCGGAGATTAAATCCCACACCGAAACAATGACCCTCATCACATGAATACCCCATGTGCGTCGCCTCGACTTTGATAATTCCGGAGATCAATCCCACACCGCAAGTAACTACCTGGATAATTCTGGAGATATATCTCACATCGCAGGTAATTTACCTGGATAATTCCGGAGATAAATCCCACACCGCAAGTAAGTTACTTGGATAATTCCGGAGATTAAATCCCACATCTAAAGCCATACTGAGGTGCATAACCCATGTTCCCGTTCATCATATCACCACTAGTGCCTGTCCTTATCATTTTTGGGTTATTTAATTACTTAACGAATCTCCTAGAGTTGGTGTACCCTACCGGCCTAAATTCAAAACTGACTAACTGAAATGCCTCACGGGCCACAACAAAATAACTCAACACCGGTATACTAGGGTCACTCACCTCTAGAGACTCAACTCAAATATCTAAACCAAAGTTCCACTAAACAAAGTGGCTCAACTGAATATCTTAAATCAAATACTTAACTGAATATCTTAGAATCAAATGCTTAACTGAAGGCAAAGTATAGGCTGAATTATCTGAAAGCCAATCATTCGAAAGAACATTCAAGTTACAAAAATCCATCAGTACCAGTCGACTCATACTGTGGTAAGTCGACTGTCCAGAGGACAATATCCAAGATTTTTAAGTAAATAAACTAAGTCATATAAGTCGACTTGAAAAGCTACCAGTCGACTTACCCGAGACAAATTCCAATAATTTTCACTAAAAATATTTTAAGTAACATAAGTCGACTTAAAGAGGTCATAGGTCGACTGTCCAAAAAGGACTGAAATAATTTTACAAAATAAAGATCTCAGGACACCAGTCAACTGCATAAGAGTCTAGTCGACTGTCCAGAAAAAGACTGAAATAATTTTACAAAATAAAGATCTCAGGACACCAGTCGACTGCATAAGAGTCTAGTCGACTGTCCAGAGGGGATTTCAAAAGAACTGAAGATACAACAGCAGGGTCATACCAGTCGACTTAATCGTAGACCAGTCGACTGTCAGCCTACAGTTTTCATAATTTAGGTCTGAATACAAAAATCAAAACCGAAGTTTTTCTAAGGATTCTTTGTTCATGAAATAATTCGTGTTCAGGAAAAATGATAAATCTCAACAATTCCTCATTATGGATACATTACTCAAAACATCAAATATGTCAAAACTCAAGTTCTCATGTTCTAAATTCTAGTTTTTCTATTAGGGTTCCTCAATTCTAATTTCTTTTCACAACGCTTAATCCAAATTTGATTTACAAATATAAGATCCAGATGCTTATCATCCGATCATAACCATGCTCAAATCTTAACATGCCTTTAGCAATACAATTTTATAAACAAAGATCTACTAATCATTCATAGATTTCACAATATGGTACAAACAATAATCCTTTGCATCGTTCTCATGCAAAATACCGAATAACATTCATGTCAAACAACAATATAACAATTATTCACATAAATCATACCGCAATACATAGTTCATATCACATCACCAAATCAAAACAAAACAAAACAATGTCACTCACCTTAGGAACGAAGAGATCCAACAAGAAAGCCTCTCCTCTTGCGAGATCCAAAAATCCTCCTCTTGATCACCAAGAAAATAATAATATAATAAATCTTGAGTTGTGCCGCGAATGACGGCTGCACACCCTCTTTTATACAGGCCGAAAATAAGATTTAGGGTTTTAGAAATGTATTTGCAAAATAATCCTCCCAAAAATATAACTTTACTCATATAACCTTTCCTTAGTTAAAATAGATTAACTGAATCAAAATCAAATCAAATATTTTATCACTGAGTTGTCCAACAACCCAGAGCAGCCCAGTAAATAAGAGAAATTCGGATTTTCAACTCAGGGTGGCAATTTTGCACAAAAGCCCTCCCTTTTGTAATATTTGCTTTTACATCATAAAATATTCATAAAAATCCAGAAAAATCCGAAATAATATCTAATAATACATATTATATTTTCCAATCAAAATATTTGACTTTTACTTTCTAGAAAAACATTTGCACAGAATTCTACATGAATTCCTTATTTGCAAAAACACTCTGTTGGTTTAAATCTTCACCAAATCGATTTTAAATAAAATATAAATGTATTTAAATTTAAATTCTAGTCATTGGAAACCAAAATATCAGTAAAAATGAATTTTCATAGTTTATTGAAGATCCAAACGACTTTTTACATAAAAGCCCATCTCTTTCGAGATATTTGTAAAAATAGTTTCTTTATTCAGAAAAATCCCAAAATTTAGAATACACTCCATAATAAGTATGAGAACTTATTAAAAATATCAAATTTTATATTTACACCAAAATTATTTGCACCTGTTTCGCACGTGTAAAAAGATAAATCTTTTAGAAAATATTTATTAAATTTTCAGTAAATCATTTTAATTCATTTTCAAATATTAAAATAATATTTGAAAATACGGGGTTCTACATCACTCCCTCCTTAGAAGAGTTCTGTCCTCAGAAGTACTGCTAATGGGGTTCAAACAAACACATCAAGAAGGAATGAAAACTTATGGATAAAAACATAATTTAAAGAAATACAATCACACAAGGGAATGCATTTCAACGAAAGAAGTACAACATACAGACGAAACACAATCATGCCAAGAATTCAGAAAATCAAACTTCCGCTGCGCAACTCTGATAACTGCCATTGGAAGCCATGCTGCAGCAACCTCTGAATTCCTGCATCCAACTCTGACTTTCCACACCCGCTTCATTCTTCCGAGAATCAGTGGCCACTCCCTCCTTAGAAAGGACATGACTAAGGATAGCCACCTCAAGACCTTGCCTGAAAACACCTTAAGCTCCACACTAAGGCTAACAAGAATTGGGCAACACAATTGCATGCAAGAAATCAGTATCAAATAAAACTTTTGTTTTTATTCCACTAATCCAAATAAATCTGGTGACATGAAGAAAAATACTCAATCTTCAATTATTCCCCAAATAAAAGTTTTACTTAATACAGAAGAATAAATTTCAATGTTCTTGTACACACGAGTCACATTCCTGAGTATCCTCATCAGTCAATGCAGGCTCTCGCCCCTCTTCAGATCCTTGCCCTTCCCGGCACCATCTTTCTTCAGCTGCAGACAGTTCGGTCGAATATGCCCTTCACGACCACAATGATAACATGCCTTCCGAGGTTCGGTGCATGCTGCTCGATGATGTCCTGTCTCTCCACAATTGAAACAGGTTTGCTTCGCCAACTTCGGACACGTTGAACGGTAATGACCTGTCTCCTTGCAGAAATAACAAGTCGCTTTCTGAGTTGCAGGTGCCTCCTGCACTGGATCACTGAACTTGCCTCGCTTCACAGGAAATTCCTTCCCATCCTGATCTGATGCTGGCCTTCTCCTCTTGAAAGACTCGTCCTGCTTGATAGGATCAGCGTTAATAAACACTGGTCCAATCCTATGATTCCGATTCTGGTTCCGAATCTGTGCCAAATTAACTGCCATCAGCGCATCCAGAGTCTGATGCACCTTGGCAAATTCAGCCTCAAGGTCAATTCCAGTTCCTCGAGAACTACCAGATCCGTCCTCATTGTTGTCCTCGTTCCTGGGTTTGGATGCAACCATACTGATCACTACAAAACGAGGTGTAACACCCCTGCCCCGGGCTCGGACAATTTATATAATTTATAAGACAAATTAGATACTATGTAGTACAACTGCCCACTACAGGCTGCCTCTCAAAAGGTGGTTAACCGAATTGGTGACTCTTGATCTTCGGCAATAGTATTTATACTCTGATTATCCTCGCAAATTCCCGATATGGGACTATCTTTCACAATTCTCTCACAAATCTCACAGACCAGTCGACTGCTGGCAGTACCAGTCGACTGTCCTCTATCAGTCGACTGTTGGCAGTACCAGTCGACTGATCTGGGGTATTACATACACCCCCCCTTAGGAATCAGCGTCCTCGCTGAGCACAGGGCACACCTCAGTGTAGTACCGTCCTTTCTAGCTGATGTAGTACAGTCCCTTAGACCAGAGATCAGTCACTCCCAACACCGCAGATCCCGGATACCAACACCGGTTCGGAGATCAGTGACTCCCAGCACCGCAGATCGTAGGCCCTCTACTACACCCGGGGTCGAAAGTCGGCTCTGATACCATTTGTAACACCCCTACCCCGGGCTCGGACAATTTATACAATTTATACAATTTATAAGACAAATTAGATACTATGTAGTACAACTGCCCACCACAGGCTGCCTCTCAAAAGGTGGTTAACCGAATTGGTGACTCTTGATCTTCGGCAATAGTATTTATACTCTGATTATCCTCGCAAATTCCCGATATGGGACTAAATTTCACAATTCTCTCACAAATCTCACAGACCAGTCGACTGCTGGCAGTACCAGTCGACTGTCCTCTATCAGTCGACTGCTGGCAGTACCAGTCGACTGATCTGGGGTATTACACGAGGGTAAAGTTAGAGCATCATACACACATTTCACATTCACATCCATACCCTATGGCAAAACCATAACCATACCCCAATACAAAACATCATGTTTCAAACGGAATGAAATATATGCCTAAGCATAAATACAAATGTGAATGAGAAAATACATATATAGTATAGCAAATTTACATAATAAATGTATCATAAAATATACAATAATGTAGGAATTAAACAAATGTAAAATGATATGCATAGTAAGTATGTTGAAATATGTGGTACATATATAGAAATTTGTAGGAAGTACATGTAGAAATCAAGAATATAATGATAATAAAATTTAAGTAAAATATAAGTAGTGGGTGCACATAGTACCTTCGAAAAGTATGAAGAAACAAATTTAATAAGTAGCTTTTAAATAGTGGAAAGAAATTATAACAAAAGCGGTCAACTATAAGTAATAATAAGGGTATTGAATATAAGGTGCAAAAACATAATTAATAATAAAGATCTAAATGTGCAAAACGTATCATATTTATATGAGTAAAAATATGGCAATCAAGTTTAATTGCTCCAAAATAAATAAGACAATACAAAATAATGGAAAATATAGTATCGAAAAATTCAAGTATATGTAATAAAATGAATGTAAATATGCAAAACGAAATTTATAGTATAGAAAAACAGTAATGAAAGGAAATAGAAGTAGCAATAATAACTTATCATGTAGTAATTCAAAACTTTAATGTAATATGTAGAAATAATATCAAGTATATGAGTAACGAAAAAGCACATGAAAGTAAGAGAAATAAGACGTCAAGAAAGAAATGGGTAAGAGTCGCAAAATAAAATGAGCTTGTGATATGCTAAAGGATGCACTATTGAATTACAGCAAAAGTTGCCAAATAATAACTTGGACAAAAGAAGTAAAAACCAATAGTAAAGTCAAAGAAACAGTTTTAAAAGAAAAACAAGACGATTAGTAAAAGTTTAATGTTTGCACTTATGAATAGAAATAATATAAGCTCGGTTGGAGATATAGAAAAAAGAAATAAATTCAGTTGCTGACAATAAAAGAAACCGAATAAAGGTAAAATACGTTGATTTCACAAAAGTTATTTAGTAAGTAAACAAATATAAAACAGTAAGAGTGATAGGATACAAGAGTGAGCACAAAATTGAGGTGCACAAAATATACAAGAGAGCAAATAATTAAAAGAATCTAACAGAAGATAATTAAATCTTATAACTAGAAATAAATAAATGAAAATTACTTTGGCGAAAATCATATAATCCAGAAATTATATGCAATGGGTAAGATAGCAAAACATATAGTAGATCATGAATAAGTAAAATAGAAATTATATAAGTTGAAAGGGTAACACCTTACATGAATAAATATCGAATACACAAAGCGAACAAGGATGTGAAAAATAGCTAGTGAGAAAATATTTGCTTTATGTAAAAATAATCAATACACTTGTGATAAAGAGATTTCATTCAAGTCTAAGCATACTAACAGCCTAAATCTCATTAAAGGTCTTCATGACCAAACAATCAAATCACACACATCAGATGTCCACCAGGGTACTCACACTTCTAATGTCCACCTAGGTTGTATTTAATGTCCACTTGTGTATTCACACTTCTAATGTTCACACCTAGGTACTCACGCTCTAGTGTCCACACCTAGGTTGGTTTTCATACTATGTCTATTATTACTATTGAAGCATACTCTGATACCAATCTGTAGCGCCCCGAATTTCTAATATAATAACTTAGAAAATACGTGGCACAATCCCAGCATCAACTTCAATGTAATAGTACACATAGCTCAAAACACAAATAATTTTATTCCAAACTTTTATTACAACAATCTTTTTTTTCAAACCCAGCGGAATTACAAACACCTTGAATTACAATTTTCTTTTCACAACACTTGTTTTACTAAAATTTTACACAAGGCTCTATTACATCAGTTAGTCTCCAAAACCATCTCAAGCATCCAAACTCCAAACTCTAAGCAACAACCTGTAACATATGAAGCTAGAGATGATCCCTAACCCCCAAAACTAAAGGGGTCAGCCATAAATGGTGTGAGTGACATAAAAACAAACAACATAATTTAATCGTAAAATATAAAGTCATCAACATCATGTATTAACCACAATGACAAATGAATGAGGGATAACAAAGATGTAAAGCATGAAAACATCATAGAATGAAAACAACAAGTGCATCTAGTCTAAGTGTCAAGTGTAGGAAAACTGGAAAATACATGCATAAAACCAAGTCAAGACAACACAAATTCTATATGCGGACTCTCTAATGCATACTTGTCGAAGTCTATGCATCCCATTCTACATAGGTTCGGTGCAAGCCCTTAACGTCTTCACATTATTGGGTTCAATCCCCGCTATGCAACTATTCCTAACACGATGACTACTACGAGATAAAGATAAACTGTGAGTACTAGCCCTTGCCCCGATAATTCCGGAGATCAATCCCACACCGCAAGTAATTTACTTGGATAATTCCGGAGATATATCTCACACCGCAGGTATTTTACCTGGATAATTCCGAAGATAAATTCCACACCTCAAGTAATTCACTTGGATAATTCCGGAGATTAAATCCCACACCGAAACAATGACCCTCATCACAAGAATACCCCATGTGCGTCGCCTCGACTTTGATAATTCCGGAGATCAATTCCACACCGCAAGTAACTACCTGGATAATTCTGGAGATATATCTCACATCGCAGGCAATTTACCTGGATAATTCCAGAGATAAATCCCACACCGCAAGTAAGTTACTTGGATAATTTCGGAGATTAAATCCCACATCTAAAACCATACTGAGGTGCATAACCCATGTTTCCGTTCATCATATCACCACTAGTGCCTGTCCTTATCATTTTTGGGTTATTTAATTACTTAACGAATCTCCTAGAATTGGTGTACCCTACCGGCCTAAATTCAAAACTGACTAACTGAAATGCCTCACGGGCTACAACAAAATAACTCAACACCGGTATACTAGGGTCACTCACCTCTAGAGACTCAACTCAAATATCTAAACCAAAGTTCCACTAAACAAAGTGGCTCAACTGAATATCTTAAATCAAATACTTAACTGAATATCTTAGAATCAAATGCTTAACTGAAGGCAAAGTATAGGCTGAATTATCTGAAAGCCAATCATTCGAAAGAACATTCAAGTTACAAAAATCCATCAGTACCAGTCGACTCATACTGTGGTAAGTCGACTGTCCAGAGGACAATATCCAAGATTTTTAAGTAAATAAACTAAGTCATATAAGTCGACTTGAAAAGCTACCAGTCGACTTACCCGAGACAAATTCCAATAATTTTCACTAAAAATATTTTAAGTAACATAAGTCGACTTAAAGAGGTCATAGGTCGACTGTCCAAAAAGGACTGAAATAATTTTACAAAATAAAGATCTCAGGACACCAGTCAACTGCATAAGAGTCTAGTCGACTGTCCAGAAAAAGACTGAAATAATTTTACAAAATAAAGATCTCAGGACACCAGTCGACTGCATAAGAGTCTAGTCGACTGTCCAGAGGGGATTTCAAAAGAACTGAAGATACAACAGCAGGGTCATACCAGTCGACTTAATCGTAGACCAGTCGACTGTCAGCCTACAGTTTTCATAATTTAGGTCTGAATACAAAAATCAAAACCGAAGTTTTTCTAAGGATTCTTTGTTCATGAAATAATTCGTGTTCAGGAAAAATGATAAATCTCAACAATTCCTCATTATGGATACATTACTCAAAACATCAAATATGTCAAAACTCAAGTTCTCATGTTCTAAATTCTAGTTTTTCTATTAGGGTTCCTCAATTCTAATTTCTTTTCACAACGCTTAATCCAAATTTGATTTACAAATATAAGATCCAGATGCTTATCATCCGATCATAACCATGCTCAAATCTTAACATGCCTTTAGCAATACAATTTTATAAACAAAGATCTACTAATCATTCATAGATTTCACAATATGGTACAAACAATAATCCTTTGCATCGTTCTCATGCAAAATACCGAATAACATTCATGTCAAACAACAATATAACAATTATTCACATAAATCATACCGCAATACATAGTTCATATCACATCACCAAATCAAAACAAAACAAAACAATGTCACTCACCTTAGGAACGAAGAGATCCAACAAGAAAGCCTCTCCTCTTGCGAGATCCAAAAATCCTCCTCTTGATCACCAAGAAAATAATAATATAATAAATCTTGAGTTGTGCCGCGAATGACGGCTGCACACCTTCTTTTATACAGGCCGAAAATAAGATTTAGGATTTTAGAAATGTATTTGCAAAATAATCCTCCCAAAAATATAACTTTACTCATATAACCTTTCCTTAGTTAAAATAGATTAACTGAATCAAAACCAAATTAAATATTTTATCACTGAGTTGTCCAACAACCCAGAGCAGCCTAGTAAACAAGTGAAATTCATATTTTCAACTCAGGGTGGCAATTTTGTACAAAATCCCTCCCTTCTGTAATATTTGCAATTACATCATAAAATATTCATAAAAATCCAGAAAAATCCGAAATAATATCTAATAATACATATTATATTTTTCAATCAAAATACTTGACTTTTACTTTCTAGAAAAACATTTGCACAGAATTCTACATGAATTCCTTATTTGCAAAAACACTCTGTTGGTTTAAATCTTCACCAAATCGATTTTAAATAAAATATAAATGTATTTAAATTTAAATGCTAGCCATGGGAAACCAAAATATCAGTAAAAACAAATTTTCATAGTTTATTTAAGATCCAAACGACTTTTTACATAAAAGTCCATCTCTTTCGAGATATTTGTAAAAATAGTTTCTTTATTCAGAAAAATCCCAAAATTTAGAATACACTCCATAATAAGTATGAGAACTTATTAAAAATATCAAATTTTATATTTACACCAAAATTATTTGCACGTGTTTCGCACGTGTAAAAAGATAAATCTTTTAGAAAATATTTATTAAATTTCCAGTAAATCATTTTAATTCATTTTCAAATATCAAAATAATATTTGAAAATACGGGGTTTTACAACTGAGATTTATAGTTTGTAGTTTCCATACCTCTAACCAGTTTAGGGATAAGACTTAATTGATACTTATCTTGATACCTTATAAAATCTAGACAAATAAGGACGTCGGTGTTCTTAGTTTATTATTACTGCTAAGCTATTTTGTGATAGAAGTATGGTGCTGATGCTTAATTCCCTAAACATAATTTGATTTGTTGACCTGCAAGTCTTTTATGGAGAATCTATAAAAGAATACCATGATAGATACATCTTCTAGGACGAATAATAACCACACTTAACAAATTGCTATCCCTCAACAAAAAAAAATATTTCTTATGCTGATTGTTGAGTGACCGACATTTCTGACCAAGTTCAATGAAATCACAAGTAGAAATTCAGAGTAGAGTACCAAAGATAATACCAATGAAATGCAAATCTGACCAAGTTCCAAACTAAAAAAGAAGTTACGAATTTTAACTATTGGATTTTGGATTAAAAATAGATCGACTTTTTTTTTTGTTTACAGGAGAAGGAAATTGCTTTAGCTGCTGAAATGTTTCTAGAGTGTCAGAAGACGATCACCTCTCTTAACCATCGGCTGAAATCAATGGCAAATTTTGATGTTCTAATGCTCGAAATTAAGTTCTTCTCTTTCTAATAGCCAAGAGATCAGTTTCCCACCATATTCTCCACCTTTACCTCTCCACACATTTGCTTAAATTTTGGTATATACATGTTGAAATATGGACAATGTTTGGTAATGCAAGATTAATGAGGAAAATCAAATGAAATAATTAAGTCATGGAAGATTGTGTTTGATGTATTCTGCTTTAGTTGTACCGTTTGACCATTTGAAACGTGTTTAAATTTGGTTAAGTTTCACTGTTTAGACGAAATCTTTTTTCCATTACTTTAGATTTTGGATTTATCAAGTCTGAATTGAAAGTATATAAACAATTTAATGTGCATGCATGTTGTTTAAAATGTCAATGTTACTCCAAAATATGAGATTTCACTATGCCATTTCACTAATGTCAAATATCACTTGAATATTTAATTCTAGCATATGTACAATATTCTTCTAATTTAGTCTGTGTTATAGTTCATGGCTGTGGAATATTGCAAGAGGTATTAGCGGTGAAGAAGTTTGAGAAGAGAGGGGGGGGGGGGGGGGGGGGGGGGGGGGGGGTTGATTTCAAGAAGTTGCATTTGCAAGTGAAAATTCAAGATTTTCCTCAAAAGCTTATTCAGAATTTTCTTTTAGCTAGTTTGTTATTTTTGGTGGTTAAATGCTTTATTATTTATTTTATTTTACACAATTCATTTAAGTTGATGGCTATATCTTTTTGTACGCATGCATCGCACGTGCATTATAGTAGTAAAATATAATAATAAAAATCACGAAGATGGGTTTAATATCGAAAAATTAAATAACATCTATTGACTTATTAAAATTCAGAAATTTTGAGATTATATTTTTTTTTGTAGTACGTGTTCTCCATTATTAATTAATTCTTCTTTTCTATGATGGAAAGGAAGATGATAAAGAGGAAAAAATTATAGACGATCAAATTACAATAGTGAATTAGACATGAGTGAGATATTTTCATGTACATGGATATCTTATTTTTAGGGTTTGAAGTTATTATATTAAAAAAAAGGTCTAAAATATGCAAATATGGAGGAATATGCAGAAAAATTTTTAGTCAATATTTCGAACTTGCCAAGATTTGTAGGAAGAAATTTAGGCAATAATTTGATCTTGACAATTATACTTTAAATGAATCATTTCTAATCATCCATATTTATATGGATATATAGTTGGAAAGAATTTACTGAATTCTCCTATTATTTTGAAGAATAGGAGGATCCAAATCCATTAAAAAACTATTATACATTTATCCAAAACATTGTCATTTCTCAGCATGTGTTGGATTACAGCTGACCTCAAGGTCACATTGATATAGAAATGAACTCATGCAAGCAAAACAAATAAACAAACAAAGCGCCCACAAATAATAGCAAACCCTAAACCTAACCTAACTTAGAAAATTTGAGGAGTTCATGAGCATCACATCCAAGATACTGAAATGGGAACTGGCTTGTTGTGGGGTTACCATTGCACTTGTTAATATTGGTGTTATTGTTGTTGGTGAAGAGCTGGTCCAGATTCTGGTGTGATGCAAGAAGCTTGTCCAAGATGGACCAATCTCCTCCTCCTCCTCCTCCGTTGAGAACTGTAACTCCATTTCCGCTTGCACTTATGCCAGAAGTGAGCTTCATTAGGTTGTGGGAGCACTCGAGGTCGAGGGAGTTCAAGGAGAGGGAAGGGGAAATGAAGGTTGGGTGCGGTGAGGGCTCTGTGCTTAGTAATTGGGGGAGGTGGAGGGAATTGGTGTCGAAGTTGGAGGAGGAGTAGGTGTCGGATGGCGGAATTGTGAAGTGGTTGTAGTTGTTGTTGTGGTTGTGAGGGAAGTGGACTTCCTCTTCTTGGGGAATGGAATCTGGTGGGATTCCTAGTCCTCTTTGGTGGTGGTTCTTCTTCTTGAAAACCCTACAAACAACCCATCCATCTTCCTGCAAGAACACATACAATGAGTGAATGTATGCGCTTAGCACATGGAAATCGTTTCTAGGTCATAATTGTGGGATCTACATCGTCACACCAAACAACTCACATGGTGCTTTAATATTTGCAATAATATTTCTACTACCAACGAGTTAAACTACATTGTAGTACTTTCAGATGATTCATCAATAATCACAACAAAATTTATGTTATAGGTTAAAGATAACTAAGGAAGACGAAATATCACCAAGGTGTAGTTCCCACAACCTTTGAATAATGTGGTAAAGATCATGGATAATTATGCTCTAAAAGTACAAACATACGTACGTTGTTAAAGATACAGAAACAAATTTCAGAGGAGTAATTAAAGTAGCAATTCCTATCTTATCCCCTCCTTTACTAGGATTAGGCTCTTGCTTTTCCCTTCCTCTAGAGCATCTGTAGTCGTTTTCTATATATGCAAAAAATGAAAAAAAAGAATATGTAGTCGTTTTCTAAATACCCATTTTTTGAGTTTTCGATCTACACTAGCCATCTATACATTGCAGCAGATTTGACAATATGCATATTATAGAAATCGGAAGATGATTTACCGTTTCTGTATCGGATGGTAAATCATCTGCCGCCTTAGAGGAATTATTTAATTGCGAAAGTCTCAGACGGTATATGAATTACCGATTGGAAAAAAAATATTAAAAAAACCCTAAGCAAACTTGAGATGTTGACATTTGAGGAAAAAAATGGGAAAGTTGAAGGACGGGAGATCATCTCCCCCGACCGTTGAAATAAATAAATGAAAAAAAAAAAAAAAATCATTCACACGCCCTGCGGACCAAAAAAAAAACAGAAATGTAGAATTTTTGTGTGGGAGGGGAGATCATCTCCCGTCCTTCACAAAATTTTATTTTATTTTAAAAAAATTCAAGCTGTCTGAGAATTTTTTTTGCTTCGCTCTCTTTCGACGATAGATCATCTTTCGTTTCGTCCAAAAATACCCATTTTTTGAGTATAGACAACTCCAGCGTTTAAGCTGTTTGCTATTTTCAAAATTTCCAATTACCCATTTTTTAACTTCAACGACTACAAATGCTCTTAGGGGTTTATTTATCCCTTTTTTTTTGGGTGTAGAAATACGGTAATTATACAATTCCATAATAGGTGGAATATGTTCATGGAACATAAAGACAAGCATCAGTAAAAAGGGGAGAAGAAACCCTCAAATAAAACACAAAAATTATTAAATCCAGATTCTAAACAAACTATACACTTAATATTATATATCGTTATCTTATGAAGTTGGTCTTTTTAGGCCTTCTGCCAAATAAGTACAGGTTTGGGGATAGTATTGGATGTTAAAAAACTAATTAGAAGATTGATTTGTGCATGTAATATTTGGGATGATATATACCTGAACATCGGAACAATCATCATCTAAGCGGTATTCGTGCATGATCCAGTCAGTCTTCTGGCCATGGGGTGCCCTCCCAGTGTAGAAGACCAGAGTTTTTCTCATCCCAATCCTCCTTGAACAACTGCCAACATGGATGGCTTTGTCCCTCCCTGTTGCTTTCCAGAATCCAGCGGTTGTTGCCCGATTAGTTCGAGTTCCGGTAGGGTACTTCTTGTCCTTGTGGCTGAAGAAGTACCACTCGTTTTGTGGCCCAGTTCCAATTCTGCATTTATCTGCATGCATGCACAGTATGTATATATATAAATTGAGAGCTCATCATATATATGAATAAATCACAACCATAACAACAAGAAGAACAAAATATATATAACCTATTTAGGTCAAAAGAAAAGGAAGCAAAAATTTTAAGGGTGTTTTACTCTTTAGGGCAAGAATCAGTTTCATTTTGGAAACTTTTACGATTCTAGTTGAAAAATGACCCCGGTTGTAGCATTCAAATTAAACAAACCTCTAAATATGAAGTACACACTCACTCATTCCTCTCAAAGCAAGAAAAAAATAAGCCAAAATAAAGCTAATTAATTTCTTTTGTTATAAGTCATATGTATATAAGCAAACCTTTGAGATCCCATGGCTCAAGTTTATTGAGATCAACTTCTCTAATGACATCAAGATCAATAGCTTCATAGGCAACCTTCTTCCTAAGATAGTAGTAGAGGAGCTCCTCATCGGTCGGGTGGAACCGGAAACCAGGAGGGACCGCCAGCTGTCCGGTGGCCGGAATCATCTCTGTGTAGTCTGCAAAACATATATACGAAGTTACAAACCCTAAACCAAACGAATGAAGTGAGAAGAGAAAGAAGCAAGAAAAGAGATAGTGCTTAAAATATCTTTTTGTATTTTTTTTTTTGGTTATAGAAATATGTTATGATCGCTACATAAAACTCAGAGTTAAGATACAAACAGCATAAGGCCACAGAGAAGAAGTTAAAACCAGACCTTAAATTAGGCCACAAGCCAAGAAAAACCCAAAGAGTAGTTGTTGGGTTTGAGGAGCAAAGAAAGATGGATGGAGTTTTAAGGTAGAGGACTAGTTAGGGCTAACGTCTGGATTCAACCCACCACCAAAGAAAACTAAAGGTTAACATAATAAAATAGTAGTGATTAAAGTATACAAGTCTGACCTATTAATTCCTATAGGTGTATGGTTTTAGGGTTAGTTTAGGGTTTGGAATTATTAAGAGAGAGTCTAATGAGAAGATGGGGAGTTGTCCGTTGAATAAGAGACCCTCCCAAAAATCGCCTCATGAGGAGTAAAAAAATGTCCACATCTCAATCATAGAGAATTCTATGACCTTATTTTATCTTTTGTTAGTATTTTGATTGATTTCAAATTATGAGTTTAAGTCAGAGAGGAAGAGAGAGAGAATGATGGAATTATTTTAACTCCTTCACATTCCATATTCTAATTCTGATCACACTTTTATTCTCTATTCTTCTTCTATTCTTGCTCCCCTCCTTTGTGATTTTTTAAATTAATCTCTTACATGGTGCATGGATTTTAGTTTACTTCAACCTAGGAGTTGATGGTAAACTACATTAATTGGAATTTAATCCCATTAATTATTTTGACAATCAGTTTAGTCGGCCGATTATTGACCGCTCTGTGGTCTGAACTCTCTGGTAATTAGTGTGTGCATAAATTTTCATGTTACTATATATTTCTCTGATCTCTGATCTCTAATCTCTAATATTATAATGGGAGAGCTTATTGTCATTTGTAAATTTGTAAATCCCATAACTAATACGAAGGAGGTCTCAGATTCGAGTTAACACTACGTCAAAATTTTTACATTAAATTTTTTAATATATTAAATATGCATCACACGTATACATTACTATCTATTTATCTATTTATCTATAATATAATATATAATAACTATTATAATGGAAGAATTAGAGTTATAAATCTACCTACTTGAGTGCAACACACGTGCAACTCCAATTCTCTCATTATAGTCTTCACATTTACTTTGAAAAATATATAATCCTATTTATTAAAACATGTGTAAATCAAATATTGATTTGATATAGTTTGGATGTTCTAGCTACTTATTGATCTTGTCTTTATCTAGCTAGGGTTTGAAAAGTAACATACAAATAATGATTTAGACCTCTACTTTGTAACTTGCAAGTATAGTGAAATTAAAATGGGAAAAAGGGGTATGAGCAACTTGCTCATTTAGCAAATAAGCAATTGATGATATGACATACATGTGATTGGAAAATCCTTAAAAGGATTAGTTATCCAATATATCACATGCATGCCACATAATCAATTGCTCATTTACTAAATGAGCAAGTTGCTCATATCCCTTTTACCCAATTAAAATTTATATTGTTCGCTATATATTTAAACTTACATGTATGTCATGTACTCCCTTCGATCCAAAATATAAGTCATTTAAGATTTCTTCATTTTTATTTAAAAAACACCTAAATAAATTAGTATAATATGACGTGAATATCACATTTAATTACACCTATTACCAAAGTTTCCTTAGGGGTGTTAAGACATTGTTTTGGAAATACTTAGGAGTGTTAAGGGTATACTTGGTAGTGGAGTAAAAATATTAATTATCGAAATTAAACTTAGAATTGTTCATATATTATTTTGGGAAACTAAAGTAGCATATATTATGAAATAAAAAAGAGAGGCTACAACGACGTATATTTTAGAACAGAGAGAGAGTACAAATTACACAACCTCTGTAGGAGATATTAATTATATATATCTAAATTAATTGAACCGAGCTCAAATATGAGCAAAGCTTAAACGTTCTCTGCATCATTTTATGGAGCTTAAACTTTTGTTCAAACTTGGCTTAGCCGGAAGACATAGACTATGACCAAATGGAGGTGTATGTATGTATGTATGCATATGAAAAAGAGGCTAAAAGAGTTTGAACATAAGTTTTGAGATTGAGGTTCTACTGTGAGTGCACAGAAATCAAAGCATGGAGAAATTAAGGAGGAAGGAGAAGAAGAAGAATAGAAGGAGGATTAGGGCAAAAAGGCAAAACCCTAAAAGTCCGTGGAGGTTGCACGTGCAATGGATCCCGCAACACGCTTCCGTGACCTCAGTTCAAGGCCCCCCCCCCCTCCTTCGATATATTCTCTTCTCCAATATATTAAATTAACCAAAACGCTAATTAAGTTTAATAACCTATACTTGATACAATATTATATTCACCATTTCATTCTATCTGGACCTTAAACATTAAATTAGTCATTTAATTAATTGTAGGAGACGAAAGGATTCTCACGCTATCTTTACTCCCAACTGGTCAAACACGCAGATAATATCATCCTTTAATCATATCTATTGTGATTAGAGTAATTAATTTGCATCATAATAATCATATATATATATATATATATGTCTGTGTGTGTGACAACGAGTAAGATGAATTATCCAGCTTTATTGCAAAGACTTTTAACTTTTAAGCGCACGGAGTCATACAAAAAAACAAACTTTTGATGGGATGAAGGGATCCATTCATACACACTCCCTCCATTCCAAAATGTAATAGCTTGCAAACTAAAATGCCTTCTTATTTGATTATTATGTTACTTTCTAAAATTAAGCTTTTAACGGTAGAATTGGTAGTGATACTGTTGTTTCGATTAAAATTTGGTTAATGAAATTGATGAATGTGTGCCACCTTTTTATTCAAAAAAAAAAAAGTTAGAATTGGAAGTTTGCTTAAAAAATTTATTAATGAGAGATTGAGGATATAAAGACATTAAATTAGAAAGCGTAAACTACTTACATTTTGGGGGGAAAAAAAGGTTAAGTGTCTTACGTTTTGAAATGGAGGAAGTATTTTTTTAGTTCATAAATTTTATAGGACGGCTATTAGATCAGCAATGATGTATGAAGCAGAGTGTTGGATAACAAATAAACAACATGTCCAAAAAAAGAGTGTAGCAGAGATGAGGATGCTACGATGGATGTGCGGTAAAATAAGGAAGGATAGAATTAGAAACGAGTATATACGAGACATGCTAAAGGTATCTCCAATCCAAGATAAGTTAAGAGAGAATCGCCTCAGGTGGTTTGGACATGTCACACGTAGACCTAGTAGTGCTCTCGTTAGAATGAGTGATTTGATAAGTATTGAGGGTAGAGTTAGGGATAGAGGAAGACCTAAACTAACTTGAATGAAAACGGTGAAAAATGATATGATAGCTTGTGACCTTATAGAAAATATTGCACTAAACTAAGCAGAATGGAAAACAAGTATTCATGTAGCCGACCCCAACTAGTTTGGAAAAAAAGACTTTGTTGTTGTTGTTATTGTATAGATATCTAGGCCTCGAACCTGGGGTCTCAACCAAACAAGAATTTTGTCATTCTTTCAGATATCATCCAAGACATTGCTCGATGGTCACTTCAAGATATATTGAGGAAGATAATGATGGATCAGATCATCGTTGCTAATCTAAAAGAAATTTTAGGAGATGATGACCTGGATACAAAGGTCTCACTTGTGCTCTATGATGGATTCGGACTCTTCATTTTATGTAAAAGGAATACTGGGACTGCTTGCAAAACCGACCTCCATAACATTGATAGTTATGAACTTATGAGTATGATACTCCCTTCCCTTCCCTTCCCTTATTAAAATATATGTAGGAGCCAAATAGAAAGGCGGGAAGATGAGCTACAATTGAGTTGTCGTTTCTAGGATGTGTGAACTATGTGGGGGAGGACTAGGCTAGTTCACTACACTATATACGAATTAATCGGAAAGCTTGTTATGTTTATATGCATTAGAAAGGTGAAACTGACTAAAACGATCCAAGGAAGAAGGTGAGGTCTAACCGTCATGTGGTTTTGTGGACTTGAAATGTGCAATTCGTACTCACCGGAAGGGGATGTTACTCGGATGTGTTCGCTAGCAACACCGGGTGAAATCAAGGGGAAAACGAGAAAAGGGCTCTTGTCATCTCCGGCATTCCCAACCATCCCCTAAAATGTAGGGGATGGTTGGGATAATTTTCACAAAACTCCCCTTCCAACCAAGCCCCATCTGTGGGCCCCACCATCCCATTTTTTTTTACGACTAACAAAATGGAATCGCAAATATGCGGTTTCATTTCGCAACCACTTCTTGTGGGTCCATTTTTTTATTAAAAATTATTTATTTTGTTATTTATTATTTGTTTTACTTTAATTTTATGGTTTAAACTTCTTTTTAAATTAGCTATTATAAATAATAATTATATCATTGTTAATTTCTTATGAAGATCTTCAAAATGATATTAATATTTGATATCTTCCGAATTCATTTTAATTTTAAAATAAAAATATAGATCAATTAATTATGTTAAAGAGAAACTGAAATGCACAAATATTTGTATGCATTGATGGATTATTTGTATATTCAACTATTTGTATTATCTTTTTGTATTAAAAAATATTATTGTGAGAAATAAATTCCAAAAAAATTTGAAACTCCATAATGTGAATTGGTTAGAGTAAATCCCAAATAAAAATGACATATTTCAAATAGCATGCTAAAATGGAATTTCAAAATGGGATGGAGATTGGGTAACATTCGGACTATAAGAAACTCGTGGGTGGGTCCATGGGTGATTGGGGGGGACTTCAATCTGACTAGATTTAGAGGCGAACATAGAGGGAGGGGACCAGAAGAAAGAGACAAACAACGATTTAACCTAACCATTAATAACCTTAACCTCATTGACATCCAGGGAACGACAGAAGATTTACCTGGTCTAACATGCAGGCTAATCCGACTTTGGACAAGTTAGATCGCATACTGGTGTCAACGGACTGGAAGGACCTCTTTCCATTGGCGTCGGTGAGATCAATTCCTAGGTCCACATCAGATCATATTTCCCTAATCTTGGAAGAGAAAAGAGAGTCAAGAGGACAAACACGACATTTTAGGTTTGAGAAAGCATGGTCATTCAATGCGGATCTCAGGAAGATGGTACAGATGTCTTGGGAAGAGCCTACCTCTACAGGAGACGCGATATCGAATTGGATTCTCAAACTTAGAAGGCTACGAAAATGCCTTCGAATTTGGGCAAGGAAAGAAAATGAGGAGAACAAGAGAAGAAAAGAGTGGTTGGTCAGAAGGGCACAAGAATTGGAAACCACTGAGGAAGACAGAGTTTTGCAGCTGGTGGAATTCCGAGAGTTGGCCTCGTGTAGAGCAGAACTTCATCGAATTGGGGAAAGGGAGGAATGCTACTGGAAACAGAGGTCCAGGATTCAGTGGCTAAGGGAGGGGGACGCGAACACGACCTTCTTTCATAAGGTGGCTAATGGGAGAAGGCGTCAGAACCATATAGGGGGACTAATGGTAGGTGAAGTCTGGACGGAGGACAGTACGACCATAAGAAGTCATATAGATTCCACGTACAAAGAGTTATTGGGAAAGAATAGAAGCATTAGGTGCGAACTTGACCGTAAAATGTGGAGCGAGTCAAGAATCGATGGGTGCGAGAGCTTGCAGGGGCCCTTTAGCGAAGAGGAAATCTTGAAGGCAATCAAGAGCTTGGGGCAGGATAAGGCTCCGGGGCCTGATGGATTTCCCATCTTCTTCTACAAATATTATTGGCCTATCATCACGACGGACTTTCTAGATATCTTCCAAGAGGTCCACGACCATGAGACTCAGAATTAGCGGTTAAACTATGCAAATATTGTGCTCATCCCGAAAAAGGCAGAGTATCTAAGGGTTACAGACCTACGACCTATTAGTCTCCTTAATGGCTCGTTCAAAATCATCTCCAAAGTGTTGTCCAATAGGCTATCACCACATCTGGCGGACATCATAGATGCGTCTCAAAGCGAATTCGTTAAGGAGAGGGATATTTTGGACAGTATTGCGTCAGCTCATGAATTGATCTTCCGAGACAACAAAGATAAAATAGATGGTTTCCTGTTGAAACTAGACTTCGAAAAGGCCTATGATACGGCAGAATGGGACTGTGTGGATGAGGCATTCCACCTTAAAGGGTTCGGAGATAAATAGAAGAGATGGATGAAGATGTGTGTGAGGAACGGAAAATCTTTTATCCAAGTTAACGGAGAGAGTGGGTCGGAAATTAGATGCAAGAGGGACTCAGACAGGGAGATTCATTGTCGCCACTGATTTTTTCGATCGTAGCCGACGGATTGACGAAGATGAATAAAAGAGGAATAGAAAGAGGTATAATCTAGGGGGTCAAAGCGAAAGGGATAGCAGTACCACTCTATCCTGCAGCACGCAGACGACACCCAATTGTTCGGGGTGTCCAAAGTGGAGAAAATTCTGTCAATTAGAATTCGACTAAGATGTTTTGAGTACTGGTCGGGACTGGCGGTCAATCTACAAAAGAGCTGTGTGGTGGGTCTGAGCAATAACCGAGCGAACTCAATGAAGGTCATCTCATCTTCAATTGGATGCAGGCAGGGGGAATATCCTATGCGTTACCTAGGGACACCCATAAGATCGGGAAAAATGAAAAAAAAGGATTGGGAGCCACTAATTGAAAAAATTCAGAAGAAACTGGCCGGATGGAAAGGAAAGTTTCTCTCATTGGGAGGTAGGATCACTCTAATCAACTCGGTTCTCAGTAGCCTGCCAACTTATCTCATGTCCATATATGAGATCCCCACCTGGATGATTACAAGAATTGATAGGTGCAGGCGGCGATTCCTATGGAAAGGAAACGGGGATGGGAAGGTGATTCCTCTCATGAAATGGGAACGAGTGTGCAAGAAGAAGGAGTTTGGAGGGATGGGGATTGTCAATCTAAGAGATGAATAAGGCACTTGTGTCCAAATGGTGGTGGGAGATGCACAAACAAAGGAAAGTGTGGTGGAGCAATTCATTCATGAGATATAGAAGGCGGAAAATCTTCAGATTTGGAGGAAGGAGTAGACAAGGCAAGACATCATTTTTATGGAAATAGATTGAAAAACTGGGGGAAGCTTTCCATGCTAATACGATATGCAAAATAGGAAATGGGAAGAACACTAGATTCTGGAAGGATAAATGGTGTGGGAAAAACACGTTACAATCTCTATTCTCCGACCTTGCTAACGTTGTTGACACGGTGGACGACCTTGTCAACGAAAGATGGAGGAATAGAAGATGGAGACTTCTAGACGGAGATAATCTTACAAGTAGGGGACAGAATCAACTAGGGGAACTGAAAGGAGTGTTGAGAGGGGCAAATCGCCCAATTAGAGGGGCCACTGACGTTAGAGAGTGAATTAGAGGGAAAGCGAGGACGTTCACTGTGTCGTCAATGTACGGCATCCTTAACGATGGGGGAATCAGAAACAATCATGCGAAGATCATATGGAAGTCGCAAGTTCCGAGCAAGGTCAAAGCATTCTCATGGCTGGCTCTCCACAACGCGATATTGACCAAAACAAACCTAAGGAAGCGCAATATCACTATAGACCTTACATGCCAACAGTGTAATCTGGAGGAGGAGGACACTAACCATCTATTCATCCAATGCCCGAGAGCCGCCTTAGTTTGGAAAGTTTTTGGGTTGGGTTTTCACACGGTAGAGACTCCGAAGAGTATACAAGACCTATGGGGAGTCTGGAGAAATAAGAATATTAGGAAAGAATATAAGACACTATGGGATATCACCGTTGGGGCGATTTTGTGGGCTTTGTGGAGGGATAGTAATGACTTATACTTTCGTAATATTAAATGTCAATTTCATATTTTACTGCGCAAAATTATAGTCCTTATACATGATTGGGTAGGTCATGCAGGACCCAGGAAGAGAAGCAGAGTCGACAGGGCAGAGTGAGCGAGTAAGGCCGGGAAGCAGGTATCCAATGACTAGTATTTTTGAGATCGATCATGGAGGAGATAGCTGTGAGCCGGCAAGCCATTTATCTTTTTGATGCCTTAGGGCTTGTTACTTGTCTTTATCATAGATGCTATGTTGTTTTAGAATTATCGTATTTAGTGCCGACGAGCACAGTATGAAGTTTTAGATGTTGTAGGACTTTTGTTGTAATCTAGTTAATCGTTCAATAATGAGATTGATGACTTCAGTCACTTTATATTTTAAAAAAAAAACATTGGGATTGCTCTTAGCTAGAAAAGATATTTTGTCTTTACTTTTATGACTACATATTCGCTGGCTCCGCCCCAATTTCCTGAAAAGTCAAGGTCAACATAACCAGCTAGCTCTGATCTTGAAATATATATATATATATTTGTGGGATTAATACTGTGTATGAAATATATATCTTAATTGGCAATTAAACTCATGGGAGTTTGTAAAGGAGAGCTGGTAAAACGAGAATTTAAACAAGTCATAAACTTCTCCTTCTTCTTCGCCTCCATTTCTGTGCTTTGTGACTTTGTCCCTTCCACCTCTCTGTCTCCCATTTCCCCCACATCTTTTCAGTTAATTCCATCCATATCCACGCACAACCCACGTGTTCTGCATGCTGTAGGAAGCTCCAACATGCACGTATACCTAATAACAACAAAAAAGACAGATCCATTTCCATGCTTGCATGCATGATGTAATTTGATCATTCTCCAAACTCCAATCCAATCCACCTTTCAATAGATGAAACATAACGTAGTGTTTGATTCCTAGGGTTTGACAAAATAATCCAGTTTTAATTTCTGTCTCAAAATTGCTAGGGTTAGCCCAAACTTGATTGGACTCTGTAGAATTGTTTATGTGTTGGGAATGAAGCTTGCTGTTTTGTTTTGTGCTTTGAGTTCTGCTCTCCTTCCCTTCAAAGCAAAGCTTCCTTTGATGTTTCATCCTGTATGTATGTACTTCTGACTAGGGTTACTAACCCCTTGAAAATGATAACAAAAGGAAAGAGCAAACGAATTAGGGTTTGCGATTACATCAGAGTTAGGGTTTGCGACATGTATATATCTTGTTTATAAAGATAAAGATTGAAGGAGCAATATGACAACATGTAAAGAATTAGGGTTTGCAGGTATACATATCTTGTTTTCGAAGATAAGGAGTCATTGAGCAACACGACAACATGTTCTGTGTTATTTCCTACAAGGCTACTAGAGTTTTAAAATTGTCTATGAGATTTAAGATTAGGTTTGATTTTTTTAAATTATTTTCGATTTAGTAATGAACGGTGAACATGGCTAACCGCAGTTACTTCGTGCTTACGCAACGGGCATAGAGTGTTCGACTGAATGAATTTGACAAAGTTTTGTGATTCTTTGGGAACATCGTGTGGATATTGCTTGGTGTCGAAGCATATAAATCGCAATGTCCCAATTATTGCCTCATAGTTTGTAGGCATGACTAGGAAACTGCTCTGGAATTTGATCAATTCGAAAGCAAGCCGGCGAGAGAGGGAGAGAGAGAGCATCATATCTGTATGAATTTTTTTTTAATACAGATTGATATATCAAAACAAAAATTCTTAGATTATAAGTTTGTTAAAGAACATCTTGATTCATCTTGGTTGTGAAGATTTTTTAATGCAACTCGCAAATGAGTTATTTGATTAAACTAATGATCACTAGTAGAAAACCTTGCAATAATAATGGATTATTTGCAAGCACCAAAAATTCCTTGTAGTTGTTACTATCAACAACAAATTACTCACAACAAACCCATTCATTGCAAATATTTTGACATCCGCAAGAGATTTTATTCAACCGTTGCAAGTGTTGACAATTACAAGGGAATAATTGCAACAAACAATACTCCATTACCAAAGTAGTAATAAAATATTTATTTTTAAAAATAAATTAGATATAAACACGTGCATTACATAGATAATTTTGCCACCCAACAATTTCATGTTAAAAAATTATTCTCACTTTTCAAATAGAGCGGGTAAAAAGAAAAAAAAAACCAATAAACACATTCTTTTAACTTTCCCGGGCCAAAAACGAAAGGCGGAACAAAAAGAATAAAAAACCCGCGCGACCTTCCCCAAAATATAACCCTGATTTCGCCCCCCCCCCAACCCCCACGCCCGCATCCCACCAAAATCGCATCTTTCTTCATCCAGCCTCTTCGTCGCCGCTCCTCCCCGCTCTTCGTCGCCGCTCCTCTCTGCTCTTCGTCGCCGCTCCTCGCCGCTCTTCGTCGCCCCTACCCGCTCTTCGTCGCCCCTATTCCTCGTCGCCGCTCCAAGGTAATTGATGAAGTACTCATTCAGATCTCTTGAATGTTGTTTTTCTTCTCTTTTTTGTTACAGATTGCTTGCAACACTTGCCCTACACTACAACATATATAGCTTTCTACAGCAGATTTATTATAGCATTTAAATATTAATGTTGTTGAATGTGACCAATAATAGCATTTCTGAAGTAAATGCTGTCTTTGATTAATTTCGAAATTTACTCTTAGCTACGACAGCATTTTAGAAATGTTGTACTTTTAATGGCGTTTTACAAACGCTATTATATCCGTAAATAAACTGAATAGACAGGGGTAAATTGGAAATTTCTAAATAATCCAATTCCATCTCAAAATCCCAACTCCTCCCCCGATCGGCCAATCCAAATCCAATACCCTTCGGCCTTTCCTCCACAAACCCTAGTCCAAATCCCCGCGATGTCCCCACCCCAGCACCGTCGACCACCCTCGTGCGCCTCTCACCACTGGGCCACCATCGACCCCCCTTGTACGCCTCTCACCACTGGGCCACCGTCGACCACCCCCTGCGACTGTCAAAGTCAAAATCCCTAATCACGTCGTCTCCCACCCCTGCACCGTCGACCCCCTTGCGCCGCCGCTCGCACTGCACCGCCGCCGACCTCCTTCCCCCTACGTTCGTCTTCTTGGTTAGTGTGGTGATTACCAGGTATTTGGATAGATTTGTGCTCATGTCATCTGATATCTATATTTTGATAGAATATGGTCTCATATCTGCATTCTCGTGCAGTTTGTTGTACTTAAACAATTAGCCTCATATGCTTTTTTTAATTATTTCGATTATTCAGGTATAGTGCACTGGATGAATCTAGATGTGTTGAGAAAAGAGACATAAAATTGAAAATAGTTGGTGTTCTCTCTTTAATTGAAAATATGATTCGTAACAGTTGATTATTTTCATTGTTTAGGGCCCCGAAAGTGAACTCATTTCATACTAGTAAAGCTAATTTCTTAATAGAGTTCTAAACTTATATAATATATACAAGTGTTTTTAAAAAAAAACTCAAACATAGCATACGACGCCGTATTTTGATAATGAGAAAATAACAAGAGTTTATATTATATAATTCCCAAATTCAAATAAGATTGCACAAAATAAATTACAAAGTACATAGATACAAGTGATTTCTGTCCTACGTACATTTGAGCACTGTTGTTATTCAAACCTTGCATTTTAAAGGAAACAGAGCAATATGAATGTGAAACATGTATCATGAAGTTGAACTACAAGAAAAAAATGTGCTTTTGCCTTTATGACGGCCTATTATCAAAGATCAACTAGGAAACACAAGAAATGTAATTGTGACGAGAGAGGAAGCGAGATTGACTATGCTCGTTCTATGGCTCGTTCAGCTCGACTAACAAACCTGCAAACTTCACTAGACGTATGCGGAACATGAATGAGTTGAATCCTAGATCAAATATTAAAATTTGTTCTAATTTGATACTTGTGAGTATTCATTAATTTGCAGTATAGATTTTTGTTCTTATTCCAAGAGAGATACATGCATACAATGAATGAGAAGGCATAAAAATGGATCGTTTGGGGGCATACTAAATTTGAAGGAAGGGGCACTTGGAATCAGAAAGAGAGTTGGAATGACGTGATGCAGTGGTTATGCAAGATCTCAAACACAAACAGATAGATATCATTTGCTTCTTTCTCTTTGGGGAGTTGGAAAGAGAGTAATAGATAGCATTTACTCTAGATCCCCTTCAATTCAATTGGGTATATATATGTACTATACACTGTACAGTTTGTTGTCCTTCGTTTATTATTATCTAACGAACTTGATATGGCTAACCCTTCACTCACAATCAAATCCTAACAACCTTTCTATGTTTTGCCTTGTAACCATTTGTGGATGTCTTTAGTACAAACAACTCATCGTAGTAATGTAGTATGTTATCGGACATTAGACCTCTCTTTACCCTTTGTGGATGTTGATTATTAAACTGTTGGTTAAGTTCGTGCGCAATAAAGTAGGAATCAGTTTGCTTTCATTTGAGTTTGTTTCTCCTAGTTGCAAGTGTAGTGCAAAATCCTTGCAGTAGTTTAGGAGGTGGTTGGTTACATGGTAGTAGGAGTTTGTTTAGGTTGTTCCACGTATTGTGCATGGGAACGTTGGCTCTGTTAGTAAGTTACAGAAATTGTAGGAGTTAGTTTTGGGCACCACTCCCTTGCATGGGAACGTGGGTTCTATAAATAAGAGGAGATAGCTTTCAAAAGTAATGTGAGTTACACAGAATAAACTGAGTGTGCTTCTTTCCTTTTACTTGTATATTTTTCTTTTCCTCTAACATTGTGGTATCAGAGCGGTTATTGTATGCCCAAGTATCCCCGATTCAACCCAATGTCCATAGTCACCGGAGGAGAAGGTTTTCGTGGCAGCAGCGGCGAGCGAGATACACTACGGTATGTGTATCCACAGCTCACCTTGACGAATTACACCTGCTGGAAGATCCGGGTTAAGGCAATGATGGAGGACCAGGAGGTCTGGGAGGCGATCGAGCCGGCGGCCGGGGCGGCCGTTGATGTCAAGAAAGACAAGAAGGCGAAGTTGCACCTTATCCAGTGCTTGCCGGAAGATCTCCTGTTGCAGGTGGCAAATAAGGCCACGGCAAAAGAGATTTGGGACTGCCTCAAGACGAGGTTCGTCGGCGCCGATCGCGTTAGAGATGCGCGATTACAGACGTTGAAGAGTGAATTCGACGATATGCGCATGAAGGAGGACGAGTCCGTGGATCAGTACGCCGGAAAACTGTCGGCTATGGCGGTGAAATTTAGTAGCCTGGGCAGTTCTTTGGACGATGCTGCACTTGTGAAGAAGCTCTTTGATACAGTTCCTGAGCATTTCATTACTGTCATCGCCGGCATCGAACAATTCTATGACCTTTCCACCCTTGTATTTGAGGAAGCAGTGGGCCGACTCACGGCGTTCGAGGAGCGAACGCGTCGCCCCACGGCGGGTGCGACCGGAGATGGGCAAGTCCTCTACACTCAGGCGGAGTGGGAGGCGCGCCAGAAGAAGATGGGTGGCGAGAGCTCCGACAAGGGCAAGATACCAGAGGCAAGCTCTCGAGGAAGAGGTCGTGGCCGTGGCCGTGGAACAGGCCGAGGGCACGGCAGGCGCTCCGTTGGGCGTGGGAACTCAACGGGGAAGGAAGTGACAGGTGGTGGCTCACGGGATTACAGCAATATTCAGTGTTTTAATTGCCGTAATTTCGGCCATTTCGCCAACTAGTGCAAGGAGCCGAGGAAGGTAGAAGAGGCATACCATGCCCGCACGGATACGATGGAGCACGCACTTTTGCTCGCAGTGTCGGAGGAGCTGACGCCGCTCGAGCAGGTGGAAGAGAAGCAGCCGGAGACCTTGTTACTGGTGGAGGACAATGTTTTTCCCGAGTTGTACCTAACGGGAAAAGACATAACCACCGGGAGCACATGGTATCTTGACAACGGGGCTAGCAACCACATGTCCGGCGACCGGGAGAAATTCCAGGAGCTGGATGAAGCAATCACCGGTAAGGTGAGATTCGGTGACGGGTCTACTGTGCAGATTATGGGAAAGGGCTCATGTTTGTTTGAGTGTAAGAATGGAGATCAGTGGGCTCTCAAAGATGTCTACTATATTCCAAGGCTGTGTAGCAATCTCATAAGTCTTGGACAAATGACTGAGGTCGGCTACCGTGTGGTGCTGGACGGAGGCAAGCTGGAGGTGTTGGAGAAACCGACGGGGCAGTTGCTCATGAAGGTGCCTCGGTCTTCAAACAGGCTGTACCATATCGAGTTGAAAAGGGCGAGTCCGGTTTGCTTGCTCACAAAGATGGAGGATCCGGCATGGCTATGGCATGGTCGTCTCGGTCATGTCAACTTCAAGGCTTTGAAATTTCTCGTTGACAAGAACATGGTGACAGGAGTGCCACTAATCACGCATCCGAACCAATTATGCCACAGATGCTTGGTGGGAAAACAAACGCGGGGAGCATTCCAGCAAAAGACGCCGCACCGGGCAAAGGAGTGGCTGGAGCTGGTTCATGTCGACCTCTGTGGGCCAATTACTCCATCGACAAGTGGAGGTAATAAGTACTTTATGTTATTCGTTGATGATTATTCAAGATGGATGCATGTGTGTTTTTTGAAAAGTAAGGACCAAGCATGTGCGGAGTTTGTGAAGTTCAAGGCTTTAGTTGAAACATGTTGTGGACGACGTATCAAAACGCTGCGGTCTGATCGCGGCGGCGAGTTCCTAAGTAAAGCATTTGCAGAGGTGTGCGAGGAAGCGGGTATACGGCGACAACTCACAGCGCCCTACACGCCACAGCAAAACGGCGTTGTCGAGCGCAAAAACAGGACCGTGGTTGAGATGGCACGATCCATGTTGAAAAGCATGAAGGTTCCGGGCGAGCTCTGGGGAGAAGCAGTTAGGCATGCGGTTTATCTTTTGAACCGTTTGCCAACGAAGGCAATGGGGGAGAGAACTCCATTTGAAGCTTGGACGGGGAAGAAGCCACACTTGGGACACTTGCGAGTGTTCGGCTGTTTGGCACATGCGAAGGTGGCAGCTTCACATTTGAAAAAGCTCGACGACCGGAGTCAACAGTTGGTTTATCTCGGTGTTGAGGATGGATGCAAAGCACATCGCTTGCTCGATCCTTGCCGGGGTAGAATAATTGTTAGCCGTGATGTGTTGTTTGAAGAGAACTTGAAATGGCAGTGGAATGATGGCACAAGTTTGTGGGAGTCAGTTGAGTTCCATGAAGAAAAAGGTGCTGGAGCCGTGTGGAGTATCGGAGGCGAGGTAGAGGCCACGGGGTTTGGACCGGGAACAGTTGCGAACAGTCCGGCACAGAAGCAGCAAATGCCGTCTCCAGGTTCACCCGAGCTTGGTTCGACTAAAACCGTGAGTCCAGTTCAAAGTCCACTGGTTCCGGGTTCGGTTGAGCATGGCTTGGGGGGTGCTCCGGTGTCGCATGAATCTCCAGGTGCTCAACTCGATGCCACCATTGATCCGGCTCAACCACAGAGATATCGAAGCCTTAGTGATATCTATAATTCAACAGCGCCAATGGAACCGGAGGATCTCGAGGAGCTACTTCTCACTTCGGCAGAAGAACCATCAAGTTTCGCGGAAGCGGAGCAAGAAGAGTGGTGGCGCAAGGCAATGTTGGAGGAGATGGACTCCATCATCAAGAACAATACATGGGAGATGGTAGATCCACCGGCGGGACATCGCCCAATTGGTCTCAAGTGGGTTTTCAAGGTGAAGCGAGATGAGCAGGGGACGATTGTCAAGCACAAGGCACGGTTGGTTGCAAAAGGGTATGTTCAAAAACAAGGCATTGATTTTGAAGAGGTTTTTGCGCCCGTGGCCCGTCTTGAGTCCGTACGGCTCTTGGTTGCGATGGCAGCGCATGAGGGGTGGGTTTTGCATCACATGGACGTGAAGTCCGCCTTCCTCAATGGCGAACTAAACGAAGAAGTCTATGTGGCGCAACCTCCCGGCTTCATTATCGCTGGACATGAACACAAGGTACTTCGGTTACGGAAGGCGTTGTATGGGTTGCGGCAGGCTCCAAGAGCATGGAACACCAAGTTGGATGCGAGTTTGGTGTCCCTGGGTTTCGGAAGGAGTACAGTGGAATATGGCTTGTATACGCGTGGGTCCGGCGAAAGAATGCTGTTGGTGGGAGTCTATGTCGACGATCTCATTATCACGGGAGCGGACAAGGATGGGATTGAAAAGTTCAAGCTCGAGATGAAGAGTTTGTTTCGCATGAGTGATCTGGGACTCCTATCTTATTACCTCGGCATTGAGATAGTTCAAGGTGCGGACGGCATTGGTTTAAGGCAATCTGCTTATGCGAAAAAATTACTAGAAAAAAGTGGTATGGCAGGGTGCAATCCATGTCATGTACCCATGGAGAATCGTCTCAAGTTGTCCAAGACCAGTGCTACGCCACTCGTAGATGCCACCGAGTACCGGAGTATAGTTGGGTGCCTTCGGTACTTAACACACACTCGCCCCGACTTGGCTTTTTCTGTCGGCTATGTGAGCCGATTCATGCAGGAACCTCACGAGGAACATTTTGTTGCGGTGAAGCGTATTCTCCGTTACATCGCGGGGACGTGTTCTCTTGGATGTTTTTATGGGAGAAAGAAGGAAGAAAGCCGAGCTATTTTAACCGGGTTTAGTGACAGTGATATGGCTGGAGATTTGGGAGACCGGAAAAGCACTACGGGGGTGTTGTTCTTCTATGGTAGTGCTCCTGTCACTTGGCAAAGTCAGAAACAGAGAGTGGTAGCTCTTTCTTCTTGTGAGGCAGAGTAAATCGATTTAAGGATTCTTGTTTTGACACTTTACTTTGTATGAGAAATTATATATATATATATATATATATATATATATATATATATATATATATATATATATATATATATATATATATATATATATATATATATAAACTCACGCAAGGGGCATAGAGTCTATGAATGTGACGACATTTTGTGATTCCTTAGGAACATCATGTGGATATTGCTTGGTGTCGAAGCATATCACTACAAAGAATTTGCCATATACCAACGGACACCTATAGTGACGGATCTCTAAAACTGTGGATATAGGTAACATATACCTACAAATGAGATAAAACACTGTGGGTATAGTCCATAATTTATTTTCCCCCAAAATTTTTCATTTTCCCTCTCTCTTCCCCCAAAATATTTCATTTTATCTATCTAAAACTCCTAAATCCCTCTCTCCCCAAACCCAATCGCTAAATCCTCCTCTTCCCGCTGCCGTCGGCCCCCTCTTCCCTGCTGCCGTCGCCTCTTCCCGCTACCGTCGCCCCCCTCTTCCCACTGCCGTCGCCTCTTCCCGCTGCCGTCGCCCCCCTCTTCCCACTGTCGTCGCCCCATCTCCCTCACTTAAAGGAAGAAGACGAGACCCCCCCCCCCCCCCGGCATCCTCTTCTTCTTCCTCGGCGTCGATCTCGACGAGATCTCCCCCGCATCTGCCGCCTCCTCCTCCTCCTCCGCCGACTGTGGTAACCCCAATCTCCATCTCTCTTCTTCTTCTTCTTTTTCATTTTATGTTAATTGTTTACTATTATTAACTTTTCTATCTGTTTGTTTTAGCTTACTGCTGTTCCACATGCTCATTGTATTTTCTGCTCATCTGGTTACTTCTACTGCTACTAAGTGTTTCTGGATATTTTTGCAAAGATATGCTTTCTTGTAAGCTGTGAACAAGAAAAACCTAATTTATGTTTCTCTAATGATTAAATTTAATCATCTTATTTTCTTATCTTACAGTTTGATATGGGGGATTTTCTTATCTTACAGTTTGATGGAAATTTGATCATCCAATTGCTAGAAATCAGAGGATCTAGAAAAAATTTGTAATATTTGCATTGTGAAATTCATATAAATTGCATTCTTGTTACGCATTCTAAAATTATTTGCAATTTCTTGTTATAATTTTATAAATGTTTTTATAACATAGGTTCTGACTTTTCCTGTTCCCTTTTCAAATAATATGTATCAAATATCATCAATGATTCAATGATCATCTTCTTATTGTTTTCAGACTGTTATTACTCAGGTGAATCACGCTATCGGTGCAGAAGGAATTGTCAGCATTGAGTGCAAACAAGTTGTTGGAGAGTATGAGGAGTTGATACTCGAGCTCTTATTGGATCAGGTTTCAGTTGATCACCCTTGATCCTTATGTGCTTCTTGTCCCCTTTTAACATATTTGTCAGTGAATAAATTTATACAAGTTTTCAACCTTGGCATTAGAGGCAAGGACGTTTCACCTGATCCTAATCACTTTGCACTTATTTGCTTGTCAGACCTGAGTCTTGGAGGCTTGCTCAATTGCTTGTCAAACTACTGTAGGAAATAAAGAAAATTCTGGCAAGGTATGTTTTTTCTTTTTCTTTTTTAGTATTTCACTACCATGGGTTTGAAATGAGGATCCAAGTTATAAACTGCTAATTACTCAAGGAAGTGAAAGAAAATACGAATGGATCAGTTATGCTGTATGTGGCACCAGAATATACATATTATAAGGAGCATAGCATCATGTTGGACCTGTAGTGGATAACCATGTGTAGTTCCTACATGTATGGACTCATACTCCAGGACATTTATAATTCAATAAGCCTTAATACTTGACCTCTCAATTATTTCATTTATTTCATTAGTAAGCTCTTTATACTCGAAATATTACTGTGGATGCTCTTAGTGACCAAAGGTTAATTATATGATGTCCAAATATCCCATTTACTTTATTTTGATATGTGAACATGTCTTTCTAAAATACAGGAATGATGGGTTGGGTTCTGGGAAAACTACCCACAGTGATAAGATCTTATCAGAAGTTTTAGGTTACTCTTTCTTCGACAGGTCTGTTTGTAAGCTGGTAAGTCAACTGGTAATTGAATAAATAATTGGAAAATCTTTTCTTCCAATTTTGAGTTTTAGAATTAGTGATCATACAATGTTTTTTGTACTCTTTTGGATTATCAGGAGGAACATGAAACAGGGGATAACAGTTTGGTGATCAAGAACCTGGGATAACAATTTGTAGGAACAGCTTCGCAGCCTCTTTTGCATCAAGAACCTGGTGATCCATATACATAACAAAGGTATCTTCATTACTATTATTTTCAATAGCATTCGAGGCTCCATTATTGTCGGTCAGAAAAAAATTTGACGACCATTATTTTCCTTGAGGTATCTTCATTACTATTATTTTCCTTGAGGTAGGGTTCCAAAGGTGTTCCGTGTGATTGTTCAAAATTTGACGACCATCTTTAAGGGGTTTTCTAAAGTATTTCTAAAGTAATTTGAACCACCACATTAACAGTCATGATGCCAAAATAACACACATGATTAAACTATTTGTAGAGTAGGACACTTCTGAGCAGGCTATCATTTAGAAGTTAATTTTCTTGACATGCTATAATATACTATGATTTTGAAGGAATTTAAGATTTGTGCCCCTGCAACTCTTGGTTATGTTCACAATTATAACAACTTCTGAATGATGTTGCTGATATCTAAACTATATCAGTTCTATTAAGTGCAATTGCGCCAATGAAAATGGGTTGCAGAGTGGTGTTAGTGGTTTTACTACCTGAATTAACTTGCATTTTCTATAATTATGCTTAAGAAGACTTGTTTTGGTAGAGAATGTGTTCATATTAGCATCATTACAGTTGTGGCGGTTAAATAGATTTTTTGCCATCAGATACACTTGACAATTTCAAAATCAGTGCTGGTACTAATTTTGGTTTTGATCTCCTATAGTTTTGGTTTTGGCAGTTTTGGCAATTTAAAGTGTTTGAATTGGAGTTTTAGTTTCTGACCTGGAATTAAATCCTCCACATTTTTAGTCCTTATCATACATTACCAACCCTATGCTTGTGTATTTCCGAGATCATACCTATGTGCTTATGTGTGCTATTATATTGCTTACATGCTCTGGAATTCATGCTTGTGGGTATTGTATACACCACCTTAAAGCAAATTGGCCTTTCCATTGATGATCCAAGTAGCATGAACATATTTTATGTTATTTCTGACAGATCGGCTTGGAAACTTTTAGTTTAGCTCATACAAATTTCAAATTTCTCCTTTATAAATAAGAGATTCTCAAGTCTAAACCACCTAGTTTAATTGACTCTTTAATTTGGCCCCCTTCATAAAAAAATTCTTTTATTAAACTAGCAAGCATATGATATTTTTTATGTGCCAGCAGGCTCGTGCCTAACTTATAAATCTTCCTAGGTGATACATGGAGGTAAATCAGTGCTTCATATGAAATGATTACTCCAAAAAACCTGATAATATAGTAGATACTAAGAAAATCAACGATTTTTTATTCAATTAATTGTACGAGTGATTTCTCAGATTAGTGGAGATTCTTTGCTAAGAAATAGTAGTAACTTCTGGCAGTGTTCTATATGTTGTTCCTACAGCAATTCTGATGTATGCTAATTGACAATTGTTTCACATTTTTAATAGGAAGAAGATCCTGCTTGGTATTCAAGGGTGCCTGAATTCACAGTGGAACCAATCGTAGATGTTGAAATGCATGTCAGTATTCGTGAAAATCCTATTTTAGGCAATGATTATCTGTTTGATATCTCTTGAATCAATCAACCTATTTTCATCGCTGGTTATTTCTTAAACACTTATCAGAGACCCTTTTGGGGAAATTCTTATTCATCATGTCTGGTTTTCTGGTTATATGTAGAATTATTGATTAGGTGCTTTAGTTGAGTATGGTGCCATATTTTTTCTTGATTGAAATCTGACATCATTGAGTGACTAATCTTTAAAGAAACACCGTTTAGAGATTTTTCATTCTCTGATTTTGTTAAAACTAAAACTGTTGGATTTGCGTATTTAGTTATTAATAAAATTCTGCTGGAAACTATTACACAGAGGTCTGGTTGAATTGTTGATTGCTCTTTTTTCCAAGATTAAACTATGTTTTTTGTTTTGTTTTGATAATACATCTATTAAGTGAGAATTAGTGAAATTTGAATTGTTGTCTTTTTCATTTTGGTCAGATTGTACTCAAACCTAATTCTGAGTGTCCAGGTTGGACTTATGCAGAGTTAGCACGACCATGACATGAAATAATAGCAAGTTGATTTGCCTTGTCACAATTAATTGAGCAAGTTGAACGATAACTAAATATAAAAACAGAACAAATGTCAAATAAGTAATATTCATTAATTCTTATACTATTATTTTTCTTGTTTACAAATATAAAATATACTTCAATATGCATGACATGTTTATGATCATCTTAGAGCCCAAAAGTGGAGTCCACTATTGAGCCAGCCATCCCAAATGGAAATGGTAATTCTGAGCCAGCCATCCCAAATGGAAATGGTAATTCTTTTGTGGAGCCGAAAGCTGTTTCCACAGAAAATGGAAGCATCCCAGATACCGAGGATAAAGATGTTATAATGGAGGGGCTCGGTTCAATTGGTATTTATGATCAATGGATTGCACCTTCAGTATCTGGACAACGTCCAAGGCCTCGATACGAGGTGATGCATCAATAAGCTTAAATGACTCATGACTCAAAACTAGTATTCGCTGTCATTGACTCCTAATTTGCTTCTAACCTCAAAACTGAATAACTTTTTTTTTGCAGCATGGGGCACCTTTAATGCAAGATAAAATGTATGTGTTTGGTGGTAACCACAATGGTCGCTATCTGAGTGACCTTCAGGTATGTAATAAGTGATTCTTACTTGAGTTTGAGTTTGAGTTTGAGTTGCACTGCAATCAAGGATATGTTAGGTGTTGCATCTGTTAAGTGTATTTACTGTGATAAGTGTATTTACTGCTTTAAATTAAGCATTCCTTTTGAAAAATAGTATGAGGTGTGAAGTTTGGCACAAAAGTGTAAGTTGTAATCAATTTCTTAAAAAGTTTGGCACAGAAGAATAAATTGTCAAGTTTGTAGTTGAAAAGAGACCATATTTTTTTCTACCCATTTCTTCTCACATTTTATGCTCTCCTGTTCTTATCTCTAGCTCTTTTTGGCTCTTAAGTGAACACACTTCCCTTCAAACACATCCACTTTTACCTGAAACAGTTTCTGATATCCAAAAATTGTTCTATATTCATAAAACTTATCATAAAAATACCCAAACACATAAACCATATTATTTTATAAGAAGTGCTTCTGGGCAGTGCTGCCTTAGAATGAAAAGACTAGTTATAAGTAAAAGGAAAACGAGCACACTTAAGTTGATCTTGCGAATAATTCTGGAAAAGTTTATTCATATTACTTTTCTATCTTTCCCTACATCTAGGTGGAATTTATAATTGATTAATTGCCCTGGCCAGCTTTTCCTTACAAATTTATGCTTCTACTTGCATTAGTGAAGTGTAGAGTATGGTTTGCCCTTTGCTTTCTTATATTCTTAAAAATTATACTTGTGGTGTTTGCTTAACAGTGCTACCAGTTTAGTACAGACACTTTTCACAGATTTTCATGGGTGTCCATTAATCTGTAGAAAATTTTTAGATGTAAAAAATCAATCACTTTTCACATGATACTTCAGTGTTCCTGCTTATTCATGCTGCCGGTACCAAATAACTGTATAAATTCTATAGCTCTTCTATTGAAGCAATGCCCTTTTAAGGTCGTTGGAAAGGTATACTGCAGTTCTATTCCTTTTCGTTTCCATATTGAAAGCTTCTTTCGTGCTTAATCCATTCACTAAACTCAGAAGTTGTTCTTAATTATTTTGTAGGGACAATTCAAAGATGAATTTGTCACGGCTGGTGGTGTTCCACTATGAAGACCAATGTCATGAAGCAACCTATGACCAGTTTGGATGGAGAGGTATGAATGTGTTCATTTGTGCAACCCCTCTTCCATTAGAACTAATAATTAGTATCGAGTCTTTTGCGCTGGTTAATACACTGCTGTGTAAAATTGAATTGAAGATCTAGAGTACACTGTTCTTTAGATCTCTAGATCATTTATCAATACAGCGCAGTGTGTATTAATTGTCGATCATTTCACTTGAAGTTTTTTGTTTCACAGTGCATCCTTTTGCTACGTACTAGTAGACTGGTTCCTATCAATCAAATCTAGAGTACACTGTTCTCTTTTTGACTATTTGTTGATGACCAAAGTTGGATCTTTTTGCTTTGTTTTGTTTGTGAATGGCTCTCAACAAGCGAGAAATGATTGAACTCGCTCAAAATGCAGCCGAGTTTGTGTTTGCCAACGATGAAGTGAAGAAGGTTGTAAAGAAGATTTGCAAGGTTCTAAAAGAAGATTACTGCAAAGAGAATCAAGATCAATCAAGATCTGGTTGCCGTAAAATAAGAAAATTGTTAGTGTCGTATCTCAAGTGAGGAGTTAATTGAATGTTATCTTATAATGTCATTGAATATGTTGATCGTCGTTTAAAGTATTGATTCTCATGTCTGCACACATGAATTCAATTGTGTATTTGGTTATTAACTATTTTGTAATTTGACATGCTTGTAATACTTCATTAATTTTTAATATGATTGAAGTTTATTTATTTTTTAATTTTGTTTCATAAACACATTTATCTATTTTATTGTGTATTTAGTTTATAATTGGATTAATATTATAAAAGAAAATATTAAATTATTATAAGCGTAATTAATAAGAACAAATTGTGTATAGAGCGATGAGTACATATTCAAATAATTGGATGCGAAAACCATCGCTAAAACCTATAGCAATGGAGTTTCAACCGTGGGTATAGGAAAGCAAATGGTGTCTTTAAAACCTATACCAACGGATACGAAACCGTGGGTATAACACCGAGGTTTTGTCCAACGGGTGAAAAAACCATCGCTATAGGCTATAGTGACGGCATTTTGCCGTGGGTATAGCTAATTAAAAACGACGGAAAAATATGTCCGTTGGTATAGGTTTTAAGGGCTATACCTACGGTTTTTTGCCTTTTACCCACGGATTTTTGCTGTCACTATATGTCAAATTCCTTGTAGTGTATAAATCGCAATTTATTGCCTTATAGTTTGTAGGCATGGCTATGAAACTGCTTTGGAATTTATTTTTTGAGTAACATGATAGAGCCTTAGGCTCCAGCCTCGAAAACATATTATAAAACAAGGAAAGTACAGATTACAAGGAACAAAAGGGCAACTGCACGGAGAGAGACCGAAGCAAAAAGGCCAACAACAAATATAGCAACAACCTACAGGAAACCTGGCCAATGAAAGATTAGCCAACAACCCAACACTACACCAGAACACTAAGAACATCCACCAAAACACTTGCAGACTGACTAAAACCACGCAGACCAGGGCAGCAACAGCAATGGACGATCCACAAAAGGCGACCACCAGCAGGAGCGAGGGAAGGGAAGGAAACAACTCCGGCAACCAGAAGACACGCACGGGCGGGGGCACCCTCCATCACACCACAGGAGCTCAGGAAGACAACAAAAAAAACCCACAGGGACAACAGATAGCAGACCTGCCTACTGAGGCCTCCAAACAGCGCCCAGGCACACACAGGTGACAATAACACAATGAAACAGACAGAAAATAGAAGGAAATAAATACCGTAAGCGGTGCACATCCCCAGTCAGAGGAGAGGCAAACTCTCAAAAATCCACAGAGAAGGGACACTAAGATCCCGAGAGAACAAACTTACCTACTCATGGAACTCCTTTAGAAAGAAGGTACAACAGCTCGCCAAAACACAAAAAAACCAAACCAGCAAAGCAAACCGTCTAAAACAAAGCACCCAATATGAGTAGGTAAGAAGCCATAGACCACCAACACCCTCAAAAGAGGAGTCCCAAATAACAGAGAACAAAGCATATACAGTGAACGAAAGTAAAGTAGTAAAACAACATAAAGGAAAACACCCCAGAAAGAAGCATGCCAAAAGCGCTACAGGGAGCAGCAGAAGAAATCCACCAGCCTGCAGCAAACCAAAAAAACAAAACAAGAGCTAGTAGAGTGCCAAACCCCAACCACCAAAAGAGGCAAGGAAGACCACATTAAGGGGTGAACACGATAATCCGCACCAAGCTCAGCTATAAAAAAATAGGAAGAAAACCAAACATAGTTAACGAAAACCAAAGAAGTGAAGGCGAAAACAACAAAGGCATAAAGTAATGCCATACCATACTACAACATAATAAAACAGCAAAAAGCAGAAAAAAACTCGCAGACAGAGATAGTAGACGACTGAGGTCGCCGGCACGTAGCCTGACCACTAGCAGACGATAAGGTCAGGGCGGAAGGTAAGTATTCTGATGGAATATCGCAACCGCCCCTTCAAGCTTATGAAGGTGTAGGTCGTAGAGCTTTTTTGGGGTCAAAGTAGAAGCCAAGAACTTGGTAAAAAAGAGGAGATCTTCTCTAAGAGCACGAATTGAGAGAGAGGCATGATTAAAAATGCGGTTATTTCTTTTCGGACCAAATAATCCAAATCAAAGCCATCATGGACAGATCCCACGCTTTGAGAACTGGCTTGCTAACATAAAGGTCCCTCTAAGCCGACCACCAAGAAGAGATACAAAGAGGACGGGACATGACATGCCAAGCGTTTAAGCAATTCGTCCATAAAGGATCTAAAGAAGCACAATGTAGGAAAAGGTGGCTGGAATCCTCAAGGTGAGAAAGGAAAAAAACAAAAAGTTGGCCTAAAGCAATATTCCTCTTATTGAGGTTGGCAACAGTCAAAAGCTTGTCTTGAATAGCAAGCCAAACAAGGATCTTCGCCTTTAGAGGAGCATTACAACTCCATATAAAACTAGCCGAGGGAGAAGACACTCCTCCGTGGTTAAGGAAGGAGTAAAAGGATTTGACGGTGCAAGACCCAGAGGATGTCCATCTCCAGGAAATATCTTCATGGAGGTTCCAAGAGTAAGCTTGTAATTCTGAAAGCAGGAGTACATAGTTCGAAAACGCGGCAGGTGGGATAATCCTTCTAAGATCCACTCAATATGGCCGAAGTCCCCCACCAAGTAGTCAGCTACGGAAGCGTTCGGATTAGAGGCTAGAAGGAATAGGTACGGGAAGGCCGAAGCAATCTTATAATTACCGATCCAAAGATCGGTCCAGAAGCTGGTTTTAGAACCATCAGCACATAATTTAAACAGACCAACGCGGAAAGGTTTAACCGCTTTCCAGACTCCTTTCCAGAATGGGGAAGCCGAAGGAGAAAGATTAGAAGCAAGCTCCCAAATTTTGTGATGGGAATGACATTTATGAATAATCAACCGAGCCCAGGAAGGAGAATTATCCTTCAAAATAAGCCAGAGCCACTTTCCTAAAAGTGCCAAATTTTGGCACCTAAGGTTAAGTGCTCCAAGCCCTCCCTCTTTCTTAGATTTACAAACCAACTTCCAATTGCACAGATGTTTCCCAGCCCTATAATTAGCGGAGCCAGACCAGAAGAAATTTCTCTTGATCCTATCAATTTTCTTAATGACCTAAGACGGGACGTAAAAGAAGGACATCATATAAAGGGGAAAGGCTGAAAGCACCGAGTTGGTCAGAATCATTCTACCGCCACGAGAAAGCAGTCTACCCATCCTCGAATTGAGCCTATTTTCGAATTTTTCGATCAATAGGCATCCAATCCGCCAAATGAAGCTTCCCCCATCGTAGAGGAATACCGAGATAGTGGATAGGAAAGGAAGAAGAAGCACAATTGAAGAATTGGGCTATCTCGGCTTGATGGTCGGTAAATCCCCCTAACCATAGGACGGATGTCTTGTTAAAATTGATGGACAGGCCAGACGCTAATTCAATGAGATATAGAAGGAATTTGATGTTTTGCAGAACAATCCCATTAGCTGTAGAAAAAATAATGGTATCATCGGCATAATAAAGGTTAAGAACACCTCTAAAGTCCTGGAAACCTCCCAGTCCATCGATGTACCGGGCGTTCAAAGCTTTCAGAAGGATCCTACACAAAACATCCGAAAGAAAAGAAAACAGAAGAGGGGAGATCGGATCCCCCTGCCGAAGACCCCGTTTACACTTAAACTTATTACCTTCGGAACCATTGATGAGAATGGAAGAAGTACCTGAAAGATACTGGATTTAATCCAGGCAATCCATCTGGGCCCAAAGCCACGGTGATGCAAAATGTCAAAGAGGAAAACCAAATCCACTTTGTCGTAAGCTTTTTCAAAGTCCAGTTTGACGAGGATCCCCTCAGACCTAGAGCGGTGACAGCCAGAGATAATCTCCTGAGCCGCCGCCACACTATCAAGGATAAATCTATCTTTAATAAAATCCGATTGAGCTGGGTCTATGAGAGAGAATCACTCGGCTCAGGCGATAAGAGAGACTTTCATAATAATTTTGAAGATCGAATTAAGAAGACTAATCGGACGGAAAGCAAAGACTCTGTTGGCTCCCATCAATTTGGGAATAAGCACAATATAAGTATAGTTAATACGGTCAAAAGAGAATTGACCTTGATAAAGTTCGGAAAACATAGCGAATAAATCATCTTTAAGAAATTCCCAAAACTTTTGGAAGTAGAAAGGCGGGAAGGCATTAGGGCCAGGCGCGGAATCACTGCGCATACCGAAAACAGCCACTTTGATCTCTTCCATAGAGAATGGGGCTTCAAGACTAGAAAGGTCATGATTTTCCTCACCATAGAGCAAATCCCAATCAAGACGAACCGCATGATTGGCCGAAGTGCCAAGAAGGGTCTTATAAAAGGATAAGAAAGCCGAGTGAAATTCCAAATCGTTGTTGACCTCAACATCATTAACAAAGATAGAAGAGATACGATTACAACGTCTCCGATGAGAAGCAAAATTGTGGAAAAAGGAGGTGTTAGAGTCCCCATCCTTGAGCCATCGAGTCTTAGCACGTTGGGCCCATTTTAAGTGCTCAAGTTGCAGGAGTGCAACATAATCATGTTTACACACACTCCTACACAACCTAAGGGCGGGAGAGATGGGGCCGGATTCTTCCAGGGTATTAATGGAATTAATAGAAGGGAGGAGAAAGTTTTTAAGGACAAGAAGATTACTAAATCTTTCCTTGCGCCAAATCCTACATCCATGCTGAATCGCATGCAGTTTGAGTAGGATCCGCCCTAGGCCGTGGGAACCCACAACACTAGCCAGGCAATTGGAGATATGGTTCACAAAGATTTGGTCTTGAAGCCAAAATTTTTCAAAACAGAATTTTCTAGGTCTGGGGAAGGAAAAATTAGAGTTGAAAATGGGAATATGATCCGAACATGGATTTGGTGAAGCTTGAGCGAAAGATTTTTGGAAGGAGGCCATCCAAGGATGGGACACTAGGAAACGGTCAAGCTTAGCCAAAGAAGGGACTAGCCTCATATTCGACCAAGTAAAGGATCTACCATTGATTGGGACGTCAACAAGATCCAGATCCCGAATAACATCGTTGAAATGCAAAGAGCAATTAATGGCAGAGGGGTTGTCACTCCTTTCATGGGCAAATCTAGTAACATTAAAGTCGCCGCAGAATATCCAACACCCATGGATCAATCCGATAAAAGAATCGAATTCATTCCAGAAGGTCTGGCGCCAATTAGGGGTACTAGGCCCGTAAACCGAAATAACTGTAAGATCACAGTTGAATTCCAACTAATGAAGGCCAACAATCAAAATAAATTGCAAATGGCGAACGGAAATGAGTTGGAAAGAGGCCTCTTTGAAACCAAAGAGGATACCATCCTCGAGTCTATCGAGTCTAATGATATCCATTTGGATATCATAGAACCACCAATAGATCTAAGAGTGGAAGGAGAAATGGAATGAAGTTTAGATTCAACTAAGGTAATCAAATCACAGTGAGAGGAGGCAATTAATTGGTAAACGGCTTGTTCTTTCGGGGCACTGCCAAGCCCCCTGATATTCCCAGAAATACTAATCATGAGAAGATGAGAAATCCCTGACACGCTGAATTTCCAAGTTGCGGATGGCATCCACATCTCGGAGATTGGAAGGATCTAATAAGAAACCCATTTCTGATTCCATAAGGAGCATCTCCGAGTTCGACAAGGAGTCGAAATGAACCTGGTAAACCAATCCGAAAGTCGAAGGGTTATTATTTTGCGGGTCGAAAGGTGAAATTTCTAAATTCCGAACCTGCGCTGCTAAAGATGCTTTTGAGGATGCCGAAAGATGGGCATTATTTTCGGCTCGGATCTGGGCACTAGATCTAATTAAGGAAATCGGGTTAAGAACAGGTCTGCGAACCGGGGGTGGAGGACATTGCCTGCATTGGGCAGCACCATCAGGAGAGATGACAATCCTACCCGCACTGGAAAATATGGACCAACAGGATTAGGGCTGGATACCCCGCACTGGAAAATTGCTTTGGAATTTGATCAATTAGAAAGCAAGCTGGAGAGCGAGGGAGAGAGAGAGCATCATATCTGTGTGATTTTTTTTTTTCATACAAATTGGTGTATCAAAATAAAAATTCTTAGATTATAAGTTTGTTAAAGAACATCTTGGTTCATCTTGATTGTTAAGATTCTCTACTGCAACTTGCAAATGAGTTATTTGATTAAACTAATGATTTAAGGATTCTTGTTTTGACACTTATATATATATATATATATATATATATATATATATATATATATAGGTAAAAGGGATATGAGCAACTTGCTCATTTAGTAAATGAGCAAGTGATGAGGTGGCATGCATGTGATACATTGAGTATCTAACCACTTTTAAGATTTTTGAGTATCTAACCACTTTTAAGATTTTCCAATCACATGCATGCCACCTCATCACTTGCTCATTTACTAAATGAGCAAGTTGCTCATATCCCTTTTATCCTATATATATATATATATATATATATATATATATATAAACTCACGCAAGGGGTCTATGAATGTGACGACATTTTGTGATTTCTTAGGAACATCCTGTGGATATTGCTTGGTGTCGAAGCATAGAAATCGCAATGTCCCAATTATTGCCTCATAGTTTGTAGCCATGACTAGCTTGAACTAACTAAATTAAATTCCGCAAGGATATATTGCATTTTCAATTTCAACAAGTAGACTATGATTAGAGCAAAGAAACAGGCTTCAACAATCAGTTCAAAAGGAAAAGATCGAAAATAAAGAGGTAAATAAAGCAAAATAAATTCAATTGTAAATCGAACATATAACCTTGGATGTACGTCATGAAATCTCCAGTTTCAGTAATTTTCTCAGTGATGAAAGAAGGTGGATCGATACTGTCATTTTTCCATCAATAAGAAAATATCAATCTTCTATAGCTTGTTCATCCATATGCGCGCATCAGAATGATCAGCCTAGCTAGCTTATTGTGCAGAGCAAAAACTATCAGCCACAGCAATCCTAATTACATAGCTGTAAATTAATTTAGTAAGCTACACTTAGTTGATTAATTAGAGAGAGGAAGATAAGATGAGTGAAGCAGTGAGTCAATGAAAATACCTAGGTGATGATAAACCCTAGAGGATGGTCATTTAATAGCGTAATTACATTGCTTAAATTGTCATGCTCTGATCAGTTAGGGAGACAGACAACAAGAACAATGGTGTACTCTTAAGGACAGCACAACACTGGTGTATTAATTCTCTGTAACTGTAAATTTGAAGGAAACCCTAGGCATGCTTAGAGAACTATACCTTCACAATTAAACTATCTATATATACTTGGATAATGCTGACTGATTTTATGGGGATGTTGATGATAATGGTCTCTAATCATATATAATATTAGTTTTTTTTTTTGATAAAGCGGATAGAGTCTTAAGACTCCAGCCTAATATAATAAATAAAACAGCATATTACAAGAATAATTTTACACGAAGTAAAATTGGAAGAGACCAAGAACAACAGTATATACAAACAAACTCTAAATAACAGGCAATGGAAAGAATTGTCATACAAAGACTGAAAAGACAACCAAACGAACAGGCAACCCAAAGCTCCGACAGCACCAAAAGCATCAGCCAAACACAGTCGCAGTAATAGATCGACCCATGAATCCCCGCAAGGAACAAAATCGGCCTGCTAGCCACCCATAAAAAAGCACGCAAGAATAGCAAGGGAAGGGGACCATCAGACAGTGCCATCGCCGCAAGCACCTCAACCACCATCACAAACAAAAGCTAACGTCAGAGTGAGCTCCTGAACAAGAGAAAAAAGAAACCACATCCCTCTAATTAGAGGTAAAGGCCTAGGGAAAACCCAAGGCAAATAGCTGACGCTGCAATCCCGCACCAGTATAAAGGGTGCACACAAAATAGAAAGAAAGAGTGTAAGTTCATGAAACCATGAACCTGAACGCAGAGAGAGAACACCAAAATTTCGCATGATAAAATACAAGATGGATGCATCGAACATGCAAAAAAGAACGTCGGCGAAAAATAACATAGCAACAACAAGCAATAACATCCCAAACCCAACAGAAATAAGCCAAACAGGTGCACAACAAGCGAACAGACGACGAGCAGTAAAAGAGACAAACCTCGCCACAACGCTGCAAGCAACTATACAACACCTAAGAGAAATGTGAACACAATAAAGATAGAAAGAGTGTACACTCATGGGTACATGCTCTTGAACATAGTAAGTAAGAGCACACCAGATAATCACATGATTATAACCAAGGAGAGAAGCACAAAACATGCATAAAGTGTCAAAGGAAAATAAAAACATTGTAATAACATGAAGCAACAACCAAAAATAGGCAGATAAAAGTATAGGCTCTGGTTGAACCCAAAGGAAACCTCAAAAAGATCCAAACTGCTGAAGCCCAAGGAGAACAAAAACATTAAGGTTCGGACCTACAGCCAGGCGATGAACATCAAAAGAAACTTAGCTCTGCATAGAGGTAAAGAAATAAAGCATTAGAACGAAACTTAGCTCAGCATAGAGGAAAAGAAATAACGCATTAGAACGAGAATAAAGTGAAATTAATGATTAATATAAATATAGGAACGGTAAATAATAACAGCCTCATCTAAACGCTAAAGACATAGATTACCAAGTTTTTGAACAGATAAGGAAGATGGCCAAAACTTGGTGAAGAATAAAAAATCATCAATAATAGTGTCAAAGAGACGAGCGTTATTGGAAAAAACACGGTTGTTTCTTTCTTTCCAAATAATTCACACGATGGCCACTATAGAAAGAACCCAAGACTTTCGATATTTATACCTCACTAGCTGAAAACTCCAGCTAGTAACGAAGGAAGTTGGGAAAGAAGGCACCTGCCACGCTTGTAAGTAAATAACCCATAAATATCGAATGACAACACACTGTAAAAAAAGATGATCAGCATCTTCATGTGCAGGAAAGCGTGTACCGTCACCGATCTTTTCAAGTGAGGTATGACATGGATGGAGGATTTCTCTCGCTAACTCCTTGCAAGCCTTTGAAGCATTACTCTCAACACACAAGTACATTTCCTCGCAATATCCAATGTATTGTTAATCTACAATACCAACCAAATAAATTAGTAGTAAACCAAAATTTATTCAACAAATATAAGCGAAATATGTAAAATAAATATAAATATATATTTGTTAATGTTAACAAAATTTTACCATTAGTTGGTACGAGGAAGCTTTGGGTTGATACATTGGTTACGACGTGGAATGTGCCGGTGGTGGTTCAACTTGGTGCCTAGGAACCGGCATTTGGATACCCATGGGGATATCCGATCTTGGAGCAATATACAACCGTGTAATATGCTGGTACCACGCCATGTAAGCTGTCTGAATCGACCCGTCGTAAGGTGCAATCATTTCTACAACCAAATTGTATTTACTCTCATTCCAACATGCAACATGAATACGGTGATGCCATACTTGGAAATCGATCTTGACCAGTAATATTGTGAAGTTTTTGGTCGTACGTTGTCTTTTCTGGGATGACCTGTTGTGCATTGAATTGTCGGAGGACCCGGTCGGCATAATAGAACTCCACGACAGAGAAATTTATAAGTAGAGCTCGTGTCAACCAAAGTTGCATGTTGGCGTTGCATAGTGGGGGTAGACGTTGTAGTCTTTCGGCCGTATACGGTATCCAATTGATGTACTCTTCTCTAAGCTGATCGAGTTCATCCCTATAATACGTCAGAACACCACGTGAGTTATCTCTCCATGTCAGTTTATCCATCCAACACACACCTAAAGGAGCCCTAAACACCGAATTCTCATTAAGCACCCTCCAATTATCTGATAAAACAGTTACTCGGGGCCGGCCGAGGTGTACTCGTTCCCAATACCATATTTGCAATAACCCCATCGGCCCCGTCATTTGTATCGACCCTAAGGAAGAATTGCACAAGGCATGGTAAAGAGAGGCTAAAGCCGCACTTCTCCAACTATATCGCTCGACTCTATGTCTGTCCGCAATCAAAGGAAGGTACATTAAATGGACTACATCACCGGAATAATTAGGAAAGAGAATACCTCCGATCATCGATAAAACATAAGCTCACGGGTAACATTGAATTTCGAAGTCGGTCGGTTCATTTCCTAAACTATTGTTGAATTCTGTAAAGAGCCATGAATGTCGGATTGATTCCTCGACGAATACACCTTTGTCATCCTCTTCAACCTCCCTCCCAAGATAATCTCTAACCAACATTACTTTATTAAACATAAGGTTCCCAGTCACCGCCACCCCATCGATTGGAAGATCTGATATGACGGCTATATCTTGAAGCGTGACCGTCATCTCACCAACGGGTAGGTAGGACATGTGTATCTCTGGCCTCCATCACTCCACAAGAGCGGTAAGTAATGAATGGTCGCATTTCACTTTGGCCAACATGGACATTCCATAGGACCCACAATTTATCAAATAGTTTTGTATTCGAGGGTGCGCAATATGGTGTGCATTCAGAAACTTATTTTCTCGACATCTCCAGTCCACACAGCCTGAGACCTATGATCTTCTTGCAAATAGAGTACGGACGGGTCTAAAGGCCTCGGACCTCCTTGTTGTACATGCGAAGAAGATGAAGCACCAACACTATGGGAAGAAGATGGTTGTGTAGGATCGATTTATCTGTGAACATAAAAAATAATGTGTCAAGAACAATATTAATAAATGATGATGTATGGAGATAATCAAATTTGTATGCAATGTTTATTCAACAGAATTAATAATCGATGTTTAAAGATAACAACAACTTCTCAATACTCGTGTCAAAATACTACTCACAACAATCACCACCACAACCTCTCTACTATGTATATAAACAAATCTCATAGCAATATCCACTCATATAAACCGAACTATGAATATAATGAATAGCAATATAGAATTTCAAATGTATGACCATTTATCGATCAATGTCTAATATACTACATTGTCATTTTTAGACTACATCAACGACGAGAATACTTAGATAGTAATATTGCTCATCCACATCTCACATAGATGAATCTCATTTCACATATCTAATACTCAGATGAATCTAATCTACATCTATTATACTATACTACCAATATAGCTCTTATTCATCAAACTGAACATTTCACACATCATCAACAACAATTCTTAAGTACATTTCACATATCTACTACTTAGATGAATCTATCTACATCTCTTGTACTATACTACCAATATATATAGCTCTCATTCATCAAAATGAACATTGTTAAATTTTTTTAGGGATTTCGAATACTTACCACAATGTCGGATTTCGGAAGAGTTTCAAAGGAAATAAATGAATCACAATTAGGGTTTATGTATGAGTGTTGAATTGTTTTATTTTGGAAGTTTGAGAGCACTCCAATAGTTGGGATTTTTTGATTTAGGGATCTAGGGTTTGTGGGTTGCAGAAGTGAAGAGAAAAGAGGTCGATTGATAAAGGGGAAGGAGAAGAGGGGGGCACTGATTAAAGGGAATACAATAACTGATGCTGTTATTCAAAATAACGGCATCAGTATAAAGCATGCCGTTCTCTCAAAGAACGACATCTCTTATTGTATTTTCACACTTGCCTTTTATCTCACAATTGAGACGATATGCTTCTTCAACTAAAATTAACAGATGCCCCTACTCCAAAAAATAGCATGAAAGTTTTTTTTCAAAATAGATGTCGTTATTGGGAAAACGGCATGTAAATAACCAATGTCGTTTTCCCCAAGAACGTTTGTTGCTGACGTGTCCAAAATGGGTCAGTTCGCTAATTGTTTTCGAAAGTGGGTCAGAGCGCCAAACATTTTCAAAAAGTGGGTCGGTACGGCAAAAAATTCTATTAAAAACAGTACGTACGTTCGAATGAGTAATTCAATAAAAGGAAGAACGCCAAGGTGATGAAGCCGCTTGAGCTAGCAAATGCAGAGCAATATTTGCTGCATGGAGCTTCAGCATCAAACCCAATCACCCTGGATATATAGCACAATACCTCAGCTGGCCGGAGATAGAGATTTGGCAACGTAGATAAGTTGAGCAGCGCGCAACAAGCAGCATAGGGTTTCTTTTGGAGCAGAGCCTCTTTTGTTGTTCAGAATCTGTAGATTCTAGCCATGTTTGGTATTGCTGTGAACGCAAAGTGCTTTCGTTGAAAAGTATTAGTACCAAAAGTAGTGTTATAAAGAATTATGTTTAACTTAAAAAAAAAATTCTTAGCGAGTAACATAACTTTCTAAAAAGCTAAGCATGTACACCATTTTAGCTCCTTTGAGAAAAATGTGAAAAATAGCAATTTTATATAAAATACTTTGACTAAACACATTTTTAATTGAGTTGACCGAACACCTATTTTTAGCTTAAAAGAACTTTCAAATCCAATAACACTCTCCAAAATTAATACAAAAAAGAACCTCTATATTCAATTGGAAATTATTTTGATCTAAGACTTTCATACTGGATATATAGAGTTTGTTGCTTGAGTGATGATTGATCCAATTTCGTAAGGGGAGTACGTAGTGATGTAAGATTAATTAACAGGAGTTATTTTAAGTTGAGATGTTCGACAACAATCTTCTCCTCTCTCTTCACTCTAAAGTCCGTATATACTCTCTTGAATCTCAGCTAATTTTGTTCTAAACATTTTTTTTTTAAAAATTTTTTTAGGGAAAAGGTGGAATCTGGCCACCCTATTTTATTAATAAGAATTTAACGAAACAAACCCAGAGTACTGGGCCCAAGTACAAACTACATATAGAAAATAAAACATATATGAAGTAACATGACGCGTACAAACAACAAATCCCTCCAACAATCCTGGAGGGTGGGCCGACAAACAAGTTCGGACCAGCAAAATTGTAAGTACGTCAGTTTAGTTTCGTACAGTGCCTCCACGACACATGCACACCCACCTGAGACAAGTCTGACAGGATTTTATCACCCGCCAATCCCTACCTTCACCTCGCTGGGGGGACCCCATCTTTGGACCCAGAGTACTGACCCCATATTTTAAACCTATTTCTCACTAAGATTTTCCACTCGATTAATTTCAGTTTATCTTGCATGTAAGTAACTCTCTAACTTGCAGGGCTGGCTCCCACTCGAGTTTTTTTTTGCAATTTTACGGGTTCCCAAATTTGTATTTCTCATGAAAATATAGGTACATATTGTGAGGTAGGCTTTCAACCTGCCTTTTTCTAGTTTAAGAAGGAAAAAAAGAGAAGAAATATTAATTCCATCTATATACTAGTTGAAAAATGCTAAACACAAGCAAACACGTGCACATTATGTGTAACAAAGGTGATCTATCAGCCTCAGCAGAGCCCATGCTTTAAAGCCCATGTTTAGAGGCCCAACAATAACCCAAGACATATTAGTGGATTTTTTACCCGACCCGACATCTGACCCATTTTCTGCCACCTATTTATAAACTATCTGTACGCTCCCCAGAAAACATTTAAACTCACCGCCCATTTTCTCTCCCTCCTCCTCCTCAAAATCCGAGTCCGAATGGGAATCGGAATCGGAATCTTCCGATTCCATTCCAATCTCAGATCCTAATCCCAATCGGAATCTCCACATTCCAGACTGGATTCGGTGAGATCTCTCGTTCTTCCTTCTTCAGTCGATCATTTTCTTCTAATTTTTGCTGGCGATTAATCGAATTAGGGTTTTAACTTCGGAAATGCTGTTACTACGATCGGAATTCGTTAGGCTTTGCAGATTACTTGATTGATCCAACTTTGGTTTGATTTTGAGGATGGATCTGTGATTTGAATAACGATGGGGATAGAAGGGGATTTGGTAATTGATCTTTCCTACTTTATTGATGGTGTTCTTGTTGCATCTTCAAAATTAGCTAAATTTTGATTGATTGGTAATGGTTGGTTCGATTCGTTGTAACTTATGAGAATGAGATACAATGAAGGGTAAATTTTATGCAGCCCCACTAGGTTTGTCACCATTGGCACATAACCCTACCAGGTTTTATTTTACTCACTAATCCAAGTCTGTTAGGCACATGACTCTATTCCTACTAGTTCTGATATAAGGTGGGATTTTACATGGCATTCTTAACACTATTTTATGCCTAAATTACCCCTCTATCCAACTATTGGAGGACTTATTTGGAAAGAATGTAAATCAAAATAGAAATGAGAAGTGGTAGGAAACTTTTTTGCAAAATGCTAGACATACATGAGTTTTTACCCCAAACATACTGTAACCCCTGTTTCCGATTATATGGATTTCCATTTCTTTTCTTTTCTCCATGTATTCTTATATTTCAAATTCCGTATAAATCATTTCAATGCATTTAAATACTTTTGAATCTCCTATTGAAATCCAAATTTATATTCCAAACTACAAATCTTGTCTCTCACCTTTTTGGTTTGAAGCCCACAATTATTATTCAATTTATGTTATATTCATTTGAAGCCCAAAGTGTAGCCCATCTCTTGTTGGATTTTAGCCTAAACCCAATTCCATCTCCTATTGGACTTTAACCCTAAACCCAAACCCACAAACCAATACACTCACCCGCATACAAATTTTCCTACTTTTCTCCACTCTTCCCACATCCCCGTAACCACATCCCCACTCTCTCTCTAACTACCCCCTTATTTAATGTTATATTTATTATTTTCTCCAGTTACTCCCACTCCCTCCCGTTACTCCCACTCTCTCCCTTCTTCTCTATTTTTCCCAACAGAAAACTCAAGCGAAACACAGTGCTTCCCCAATTTCCCCTTCGACTTTCTTCTTGCTCCTCCGGACTTCGAACCCATCAACCATCTCGAGTCGACCACCCAACGTCGCTCTGCACCTCGACGCCATTGCCCCCACCTTCGCTCGTTTTCCACGTCGAGCACTGTCTTCTCCTCTCGCCTCACCATTCCATCGCAGACCTTGAAGCTCCACCTCTCGCTCTCCCTCCATTGCCGAACCCATCGGTGTGCCGCCATTGCTGCCGACCAATCGACCACTCCCCGCTCGAACCACCTTCGTCTTCCTCCGCTTGAGCCGCTGTCGACACACTTCTGCCCGTTCTTAACCTCGTCCTCGACTTCTTCTCTGCCACCATCGAAGACTTCCGCCATTGTCGAGACCTTCGAAGCTTCCCTAGTCGCGGCCGCTCCTGCTCTCCGTCATCTCCTCCTCCAACCCATTGCAGTACCTCCATCGCTGCCTCCCCTAGCGCCAATGCCGTCGACCTCGCCGCGCTCCGCCATTGCCACTCACCCGAACCCATCGCCAAGGCCATCGAACCCATCACCGAACTCCTAGGCGTTGCCTCCGCTCACCTCCATTGGACCTCGACCCTCTCCGCTCACTCCCTACATCCACCGCAGACCCCCTACTGCCCTCGTCATCGCCGTCCAAGTCCCGTCGGAGTCCCGTTCCTTCTCCTATGTTTTCGAGCGCGAAACAGAGCCAGTCGCTCTCACTGTCGAAGCTTCTGCCCGCGCCGTTCTGGTGTTGCGTCGCTTCCCGACCAACGCCGTTGCACATTGCCGCCGCTGTCCCCGAGTGCCCATGCCGGTCGCCATTCCCTCCCGCTCTCTCTCTCTCTCTCTCGCCCAGTCGAAGTAAAGAAGGAGAAGAAGTCCGATTGGCTGAGTGCAGTGTCCAGTGTTTCGGCCACACCGAATCCCATCTTCGCTGTCCCGTGTTTGGGGCAATCCGGTGCGAGGGTGATATCCTATTGGTCGCTTTTACTGTTTGCTGTTTTGCCGCACCAGATCCCATATTTGCCATTTGCTGTTCGGGCAGATCCAGTGTGGGGCGCTCTCACTGTTTGCTACTTATTGCTTTGATTTTCTCGCTCAGTCTTTGCACGCGTTCTTGGGATTGCTCCCCGGGATTCTGATCCCGTTATTCCTTAATATTATATCATTGAATCGTCTACAAGAAAAAGGCAAGTCCACCTGAACTTTTTTATTATTCTAATTCAAGATTTTTGACCTCTATGCAAGTAGTTCCATTTCAATTATTCTAATTTGCATTGTGTCCTTTCTGTTGGGAGTATCGAGGGTTCACACGAGCTAACCCGACGTACTCTTGACATCTTATTAGTATCCATTGACTCAAACCCAAGCCTACATACACAATAGACATAAATGAAATGACTAGAATCATATATAAGGAAAATGAATGGTGATTGAATACATTGATTGATTGAAATATCGTGACTTGAACAATGACATCGTGAATTGACTTGTACATTGTAAAATCCATTCTAAGAGCATTTGTAGTTGTTTGCCAAATATCGATAAAATGGATATTTGGCAAACGAACGTGCTGCACTCGTTTGCCAAATATCCATTTTATCAATAAATCGCTACAGTCGTGCGCTATAAATGAGAATCGATTTGAGAATTATCCATATTTGAACGACGGAACTTCGAGTGCCGTCGCACACAAAAAAAATTTGCCGCGTCGGACGGCACTTCATGTGCCGTCCTTTGATTTTTTTAATTTTTTTGCAATTAAAAAAACCCCAGTGCAGGCCGAAATCCTCGGACGGCAAGTGCCGTCCGGAGGGTTTTGTAATTTTTAATTTTTTTTAGCAATTTTTGAAAATGTTTTTGCAATTTTTTAATTTTTTTTGCAATTTCTGAAATGTTTTTGTAAATTTTTTGTAATTACTGAAATGTTTTTGTAATTTCTGGGAAAGTGGAAAATGACAACAAAAATTTCACTAACCTCTTGGACGGCACTTCATGTGCCGTCCGTGTTTTCGGTCCTTTTTTTTTTTTTTGCGATCGGACGGCACTTCGAGTGCCGTCCCACAAAATTAAGCGTTTTTTTTTCTCTCCGACGGCACTTCATGTGCCGTCACTTATTATTTTACGATAGATTGCTTTTAAAAATAGCTTTTAACGAGTGCAGCCAAAGTTCGATTCTTATTTCCATTTATCCATATATCCATTTTTTCACCCACAACGACTACAGATGCTCTAATTACTGTATAATAGTGTAATGCATTTCATGATACTATAGCATGTTAATTACCCATTTGATGAATATATATATACGTGATAGCTTTTATAATTCCTGCTGCCTTGTCCGTCTTGTACTGAGGTTTAGACTAAGTTATAATTGGAATCAGCTAAAATAATATAGAGAGAATTGTTGTTTTAGATTTGCTACTTCATGTTTATTATTGTGCAATGCATCATGTTGCTGCATTCGTATCGTTTCGTTGATATTTTTATACACACTTGCATGGACATGAATGACTTAATAATAAAATACTAAACAAGCCGGGGTTCCTAAGGGTTGACTTAGTAGTGGATAGTCTCAGAAAATGTACTTGGTAAGGCCTATCGTGATATCGTATTGACATGGAAGGAGAAGTAATGATTGTGAATGATTGATTGGAAAAATTGAAAATTGATTGATTGTAAATGGTAAATAATTGTTATTGACACCGAGTACAAGCTCTGTGGATTCCACCACGAAGTCTAAAACGAACACTGTTGTGTGTGCACCGAACCTATGGTATGGGATGCAGTAGTACGTGCACTAGATAAGAGAAATGACATTCTAATGAACTTAAATTGACACGTGTATACTCGATTAAGACCATTATTTATTAATATCATTATTGTCCTTGTAATTTGGTCTTGATTCATATTTTTTCATGTACCTTGTTCCTTACTCTCTGCTTTCACTACTTGCTGTCCGTACTTGCTCTAAGAACAAATTATTCTTTCTTTTTAGATGAATAAGTACAGATGTAAGAGGAGAATTCTCAGAAGGCATTGATGAGCAGCTCTTTTAGGATTGGAGCAGGAGCCTCTCGAGTTATTTGGTAAGTTCTTGTATTCCAGATTTGGTTATTGAATTTCATTCTCGTTTATGTGATTATGTTTTCTGCGTGGTTGTGATTCATTTTTCTTATATTGTCGAGTTAAGACTAGTACAACTTACGGATGATACGAGTTGGCATACTTATATCATTCGCTGGGCCTTAGTTACGTGTCTGTGTTCCCGTATTCCGGGAAGCGGGGCGTGACACATACATTATAAATGCATTGGGACCGACTTCTCACTAAACATACATTATAAATGCATTGGGGCTCACTTCTCACTAAAAGACAATGTTACAACATTGTCTTTAGTGAGAAGTGAGCCCCAATGCATTTATAATGTATGTTTGGGGTAAAAACTCATGTATGTGTAGTCATCCTCAAGTTTTTTCAAACTTGTCTCACATTATAGGATGATTGTTCTGCAAACTTTTATGTAAAAAGTGATAAGAAAATTAGTTTGGCAATTAACCCTATTGAGTTTTTCGAAGACAAAAAAGTTATTTCACATTTAAACCAACGGTGTTAGTAGGATTGCAAAACTGTTTTTTGGTTTAATGGCTAAAAGTAAAACCAGGTAAGGTTACGTGCCAACAATGACAAACCTAGTAGGGTTATGAGAAATTTACCCTAGAATGAAATTCAAGTAATGATGGTAAACATTTTGTCGTGGATTTTTTATAATGATACACTTGACAGTCAGTTGGGAAATGTTGTGGATATTAACGAAGAATAATGTTGTGGAAAGTTGAAAGCAATTGGAAGAAGGAACAATGACTAGGAGGGAAGGGGTTGAAAGTGAAATTGAATCTATTTGATGGAGAATTAGTACTTAATGTAGCATTGGCATCGATTGTCTGAGTTGCTTAAGTTGTCTTGTTGACAAAAGTAAGATGTGGGATATAGAAACACATCTTTATGTGGTTGCTTGGGTATGTACCATTTTTCCTTCTCTATGCAAGGCACAAGATTGGATGATAGAGTAAAAAGAATGACTAATTCTATGGTCACAAGATTGGATGATAAAGTTGATAAACATTTTGTCCTTGATAGGGTAAATTGTGGAAAACACCTCTGAACTATTAGGTCAACGCAAATAATTCCCTCACTTTCTATTCAATGAATAAAACACCCCTAAACTATCTAAAGGGGCTGACGTCGTCAAAATCAGTCAGTTGACCAGGTCAAACGTGTTTGAAAATTTGGAAATGACCCTATTGTCCTGACTCCTCACTTTTAATTAAATAATCCCATCCCCTTAAAACCTCATTACTTTCTTTAGTGCATCCACAGTCGTTTGCTAAATATGCATATTTTCGTTAAAAGGCGCTGCAGTCGTTTGCTATTTATGCATTTTTTTTGCAGATTTTGCGACAGTAGATTACTATAAATGAGAGTGGATTTGAGAAAAATACATATTGTACAGGACGCAACTTCACTTTGCGTCCGACGAAAAAAATTAATTTTTATTTCTTCGACGCAACTTCACTTTCCGTCCATCAAATTTTTTTTAATAAACCGTAATAAAAAAACTCAAAAAACAGTAAAAAAAGTAAAAAAAAAAATTCAAAACATGTCGGACGCAACTTGAAGTTGCGTTTGACCAAATTTGTGATTTTTTCTTTTCTTTTTTTCTCTTCGGACGCAACTTGAAGTTGCGTCTGACCATTTTTGTGATTTTTTTTTCTCTTCCAACGCAATGTGAAGTTCCGTCTACCTATTAAAAATATTTAAATTCTTTCGACGCAACTTCAAACTCCGTCTGATACGAGATTTTTATTATTTTAAATTAAATTGCTATAAAATATCATTCGACGACTGCAGTATAGAGGCAAAATGCTATATGCATTTATGTATTTATGCATTTTCTAACAATCACGACTGTGGATGCTCCTTTCTCTTCATCTCCAAAAATACCCCCCAATTTCTCGAACTAAACCCTAGATTTGAACCCAAAAATTTAGAGCTTTGTGGCTGATTTTAAAGAGGAGATCAAGGAAGAAGAAGACTAAAGGAGGCGGGGAGAGAGAGAAGGAGACCTGGAGTATGCCCCTCCATGTGTGATGTCATTACAGCTTGCAGGTGATGGTGATGAGGAAGATGAGGAGGAGGAAGGGTTGTATTGAGAGGTTGGAAATGGAGGGAAAAAGTGGCGGGAATTGAGAAGTATTTGGGAGAGAAGCTGAGAAGGGCATTTTCATTATTTTTACATTAAATATTTGAATTTGACCTGGTCAACTAATGGAATTTGACTCGTTTTTTTTGTGCTGAATAGAAAAGAAGGGCGCTATTTGTATTGACCTAATAGTTCAAGGGTGTTTTCCACAATTTACCCTTTTATATAATGATACAGTTGACAAGCTGTCGAGAAATGTTGTGGATATTCATGAAGAATATAATGTTGTGGAAAATTGAAAGTAATTGGAAGAAGAAACAATGACTAGGAGGGAGGGGGGTGATATTGAAATTGAATCTATTTGATGGAGAATGAGTACTTCATTAATTGTGTAGCATTGATGTGAGTGTCTGAGTTGCTTAATTAAGTTGTTTGGTTGACAAAAAGAAGATGTAGGATATAGAAACACATCTGTATGTGAGTGCTTGGGTACGTATTCACATTACTTGTTTGCTTAGCACGGCAACCTTCTGTTTTTGGTTCTGTAAGCAAGGCACAAGATTGGATGATAGGGAATGACTAATTCTATGGTCACTATGTTTATGTACTACACCCTATATACTAGTATAATAATCTTCATGACCTTGCACGAGTCTTTCAAAATGTAAGGTGGTGCTTCGCATTATTTAGGGGAGTAGATGCAATGCTCATATTGTTCATAGGATATTGGGGGCACCTATGCAATTCTTGTTTTGAATGTCCTTCCATGGATCCTTTATGGCTTTTTTGGATGTGATGTTATAGTATAGACCACGACTGCAGGCCTTTAAATCCACTCAAATTTCAATGAATTATGATCAGGCTGATCAGTGTTGCCTGGTTGTTTATAAATATTTCGTTACGAGTAAAATCTTGCTTGGAAATATGTTTATAATTTATATGCATAACTGTCTTGTACCATGCACTAGACTTGTATTATTTGGATAACATAATATCCTTGTGGGATGTTCTTGTGATGGATATGTAACTTATGTTACCTTCCCATTTTCTATTTGTAGATTCTTGCATTAGTACCATTCAGCAAACCGTGGTGCATAATACCCATTTTGTATGTACTGGGAATGGCTCCAGAAGTTCTATGTTAATTTCCTTTTTGTTCTTGTTTCACTGAATATGAATATCATACAGGGTATTTTGTTGGATAATCTATAACGTTTGCTACTTCTTGATCAGCAGGTTTCTTTCAGGAGAATAGGGCACTAGTTACAACAGCATGTGGATTTAACCGTCAATGCTCCATGTATGTTTATTCTGTTATCTAGGTGATCTATAAAATGTTAAGTTCCTTTCCCTTTGGTTCTTGTTTCATAAAATATGAATATCATGCAGGGTATTTTGTTGGATAATCTATAACATTTTGCTATATCTATATCTGCAAGTTTCACTCAGGAGAAAAGAGTACTAGTGATATGGCTAAAAATAGGACTAAATCGGAACCGTTCAAATCGGACACGAATCTTAAAGCTCACAGGGGCAAAATGGTAATTTCACCTACAGATGGGTTCGAAATGGAAACTGGGTTTCTTCCTCAGGGCCCAACAATTTATAAACGGATCCGCCCTATTGCATACGGGTCACAACCAGTTACAAGCCAGTTCCGAAGGATATGGAGAAATCCAAATTCGTCCTTATTCCTGAGAGGTGGTTTTAACCACCTCTATCCATCCACACCGGGAGGTAGAGATTTGTTCTTATCTCGAAACGGATCTCCTACGACGACTATAAATACCCCTCTCTTCCCTACCGTTATAAAGTAATAAATCTTTGCACACCTAAATCTCTTTCTTAATCTTTCTGGTTACTGACAAGAGTGTCGGAGGGTTCGTCGCCGAGATCCATCCCGGTGTATCGAACTTTGTGCAGGTTCGCAGCAGTGGCAAGGAACGAATCAACAAATAGCGGAGTCAACAGGTTTGCTCTTACTGTTTTCCTAAGAATCCACATATTCATCTGTTTGCTCCCACACCCAAAATCAGCAGCAACAGATTGGTGCCGTCTGTGGGAACCAGAACCAATGATCCAGTCATCTCCCATCATCTCACCTAGTTTCGAGCCATGCCTCCCAAGAAGGGGAAGACCACAGCCTCTAACCGCAGAGAAACTCCCGCACCTTCTCCTCCTCAAGTACTTGAGGTTCTCCCTCAACCTACACAACAAGTCCAGCAGCCTAGACATCCTTCTCTTCAACCCGTCCAGCAACCGCAGTCAGGACGGCCTCTTTCTCAACAACCTCAACCCCAGCTGGCTCCTCCAAAGCCACAAGAGGCTGCTGGGGGCCCGCCCGTTGGAGTCGACAGGGGAAACATCCTCATCGCGACCATATGTCGATACACAATCCCTCGTTCGACTCCATGGCCTTGCATTGCCCTCCTACGCCAAAGGATCTCCGGAACATCATCATCAACATGCAGTATCCGGAAGATCTCCGGATCCGCCTAGATGAGAGGTGGACCCATGATGGGATACCCCGTTGAGAGCATCACAGGGGTCCAATGATCCGGTCTCCTAGAGCCCGATCCCCCCGTAGGCCCGACCACAGAAGGTCCAACTCTTCCAGGAGGCGGAGGAAGTCGCCCCATCGTCGTCAAAGGAGAAGCTGCTCTTCAGTAGGCCGACCTGCCCCTCAGGACCATCGGGAGCAGGAGGGCCCCGTCACGAGGGCAGAGTTCCAGCAGTTCCAGGAGGCAGTCTTGAGGGCCCTCAATGTTGCCCCTGACCACGGTTAGCGGGCACCCAGTCCTCAACCTGTCCAGGACCATAGGCGTCGTACGCCTAGCCCCCAACCTGCCCGAGACTATAGGCATCATTTGCCCAGTCCTCAAGCGGCCCCGAACTATCGTTGTCGTGTCCCAGTCCCCTTCCACGCGAGGACGAATCTTAGGCCTCGGCAATGCATGACCAGAGGGAAGACTCGGTCTACCGTCGTCTCCACGAGATGGAGAGGCGCCTTGGCCGGCTAGATAGAAAGGAGGAGCAACGGGCGAGAAACTTCTGCCCCAGTAGACTTCGAATCTTGGAGGCACCGGTCCCAGACAACTTCAAGCCTCCTCACTTCGAATCTTACAATGGGAAGTCCGACCCCGCTGACCACATTGAGAGTTTTAAAACTCTCATGATGATACATCAGGCATCAGAAACCCTCCTCTGCAAGACTTTCTCAGCCACTTTGAAGGGGCTTGCAAGAGAGTTGTACTACTGTCTAGCCCCGGCCTCCATCTTCTCCTTCGATCAGCTCAAAGCCCTCTTCCTGACTCAGTTCGTGAGCAGCCGCCGCGCCGAAAAGACCAACACCTCCCTCCTCTTGCTTCACCAAAGGAAGGGTGAGCGGCTAAGGGATTATGTCAAACGCTTTACCGCGGAGGCCAGATCTATCACCTCCCTGGACTAGTCCGTCACCTTCGTCGCCTTTCAGTCCAATGTCGCTAACGACAGCCTCCGAGCATCCCTCGCCAAGAAGCCCCCTCGTGATTTCTCAGAACTCCTGCTTAGGAGTGAGAAATTTATTCGAGCGAAAGAAGCCCTCTCCTGTCCTGCTTTTGAAGGATCGCCCTTCGGGAACAAACGAATAGGCGGTGAAGAAGGAGCTAAGAAGCTCCAGAAGGACAATGGGGGCCAGCGTCGCCCTCCTCCCCGCTTCGAGAAGTTCACTCCACTCAACGCGAGTGTCTCAGCCATCCTGATGGATGTTGGGAAGGAGGGTCTTCTTCCGCCCCTTCCAAAGATGAACACCCCGGGAAAAAAGATCGGAACAAGTGGTGTCGATTCCACAAGGACCACGACCACGATACGGATAACTGTCGGGCCCTGAAGGACGAGATCGAGACCTTCATTTAGAGAGGGCAGCTTTCTAGGTTCGTAAGGAAGGACATGGCCAATCCTTCTCCGCCCCCTAGGGGGCTAATAAGTGACCCGAGTGGCACGCGGAGACCCCGGACTCCGAGCCAGAGGCCATCCTGCATCTCATTCACGGAGGCCCAATGGGAGGAGATTCAAACTCTCGAAAATCCTTCGTTCGGGAAGTGAATTCAGTGGAGAACCATCCTCCCCCAGGGGCCTAGGGGTCCCGATCACATTTTCAAATAGAGATCTAGAGGGCGTTCGAATCCCCCATTGTGACACGTTGGTCATAAACCTCCATATGGCCAACTTTGACGTGCGTCGGGTTCTAGTAGACAACGGAAGTTCGGTTAACATCCTCTTCTTGGAGGCCTTCCAGGGGCTCAAGCTATCCAGGGATTGGCTCAAGCCCGCTGGCTACACTCTGCACGGGTTCACGGGAGTGTCAGTGACGATCGAGGGTGTCATAACTCTCGACGTAACTGCTGGCAAAACTCCCACCACCCGAACCGAGCCAATGGACTTCATGATGGTAGATTTGAAGGCTGCCTCCAACGTCATCCTAGGCCGACCAGGCCTAGCTGCTCTGCAGGCCATACCTTCGGTATATCACATGAAGATGAAGTTCCCCACCACAGCGGGCGTGGGAGAAGTTCGAGGAAGCCAGGAGGCAGCCCGCAAGTGCTACATGACCTCGGTGGGAGGACCTGTCCTCTCCTTCGAAGCTCTTAAACTCCCCCATGGGAGTAGCCCACCTATCTCGGAACCGGTCGATGAACTGGAAGAGGTGGCCTTTTCTGAAGGAGATCCAACCCACAAGTTTCTGATTAGCAAAGCCCTTCCCCCTCATTCTCACTCCAAAATTATCCAATGCCTAAGGGGGAATCGAGACCTCTTTGCCTGGACGGCATCAACATGTTGGGAATCTTTGAGGAGCTCCTCACGCATCACCTTAGCATAGCCTCGGGGGCTAGACCCGTTCAGCAGAAGCGACGCAAATTTGCCCACGAGCGCCAGCAAGCTATCAAGGAGGAGGTTGAGAAACTCCTTAGAGCTCGGTTCATACAGGAGGTCAACTACCCAGAGTGGCTCTCTAATGTCGTGATGGTCAAGAAGGCCAACGAGAGCTGGAGGATCTTATCGACTTCACAAACCTAAATAAGGCCTGCCCCAAAGATCCATTCCCGCTCCCGAGCATCGACACCCTGATTGATGCGACCTTGGGCCATGAGCTCTTAAGCTTCATGGATGCTTTCTCCGGGTACAATCAGATAAGAATGTTCACTCCTGACATCTCGAAGACCTCCCTCGTCACTGATCAGGGCCTGTATTGCTACCGGGTCATGCCCTTTGGGCTTAAGAATGTGGGCGCCACCTACTAATGCCTTGTTAATAAGATCTTCAAGGAGCAGATTGGGCAGAACGTGGATGTATATATGGACGACATGTTGGTGAAGAGCGTCAGCGGATCAGATCATGCCTCCGATCTTCAAGAGGCTTTTGACATACTGAAGAGACACAATATGAGACTGAACCCAAACAAGTGTGCGTTCGGAGTCTCATCCGGCAAGTTCCTAGGGTTCATGGTCAGCCAGAGGGGTATAGAGGCCAACCCCGAGAAGATCCAGGCCATACTCAATATGGCTCCCCCCTCCAGTGTTAAGGATGTGCAGAGACTCACTGAGTGCCTTGCGGCGATTGGGCGTTTCCTTTTCAAATCCGGAGAGAAATGCCTATCGTTCTTCAATGCCCTCGGGAGGCTAAAGGCTTTGAATGGGGGCAACAGCAACAAGAGTCATTTGACCAGCTCAAAGCGTATTTAGTCAACCCCCTGCTCTTGAGCAAGCCAAGGCCTAGGGAGGTCCTCTCCCTATACCCCGCCGCTTCGGAGCAGACCCTCAGCCCTGTCCTGGTAAGAAAAGAAGACAAGACGCAGAGGCCCATCTACTACGTGAGTAAAGTCCTCCGGGACGCCGAGCTCCGTTACCCGAAGCTAGAGAAGATGGCCTTTGCCTTGGTTATAGCGGTCCGAAAGCTTCACCCCTACTTTTAGTCTCGCTCGGTGGTCGTTCTTACCGACCAGCCGATCAAACAAGTTCTCCACAAGCCCGAGACCTCCTGACGCCTTATGAAGTGGTCCATCGAGCTAAGCCAACATGATATCAGCTATTAGCCTCGAACCGCTATCAAGGCTCAAGCCCTGGCCGAGTTTATAGTGGAGAGTACAATTCCCGAGGCCAACAAAGCAAGAGAAGAACCCCCTTCTGGACGGTGTATGTGGATGTGTCTTCGTGCGTCGATGAGAGTGGAGCTGGAGTCATCCTAGCGGGACCAGATGATTTCATCCTCCAGTGCTTACTCCGCCTCAACTTTCGAGCTTCCAACAACGAGGCTGAGTATGAAGCCCTAATAGCAGGCCTGTGCATGGCTCGCAAGGCCGGGGCGAAGCATGTCGAGATGTTTAGAGACCCACAGTTGGTGGTGAACCAGGTATTGGGGGAATATGAAGCGCGAGACGAACGCATGGCCAAGTACTTGGCCAAGGTCAAGGACCTGATGGCCACTTTTGAGAATGCCAACTCCAGCGGATCCCCTGAGAGGAGAATGCGCAGGTGGACGCTCTTTCAAAACTAGATTCCTCCTTACTCCAAGGGCTCAAGCAAACTGTCCTAATAGAAGTTCTAATGAAGCTCAGCATCGAGGAAGAAGGCCCCAAGCCGATGGAGACGTTGCCCTTACAACTCGGGGATAATTGGATGAGACCTCTGCTCGAGTTCCTCAGAGATGAGATTCTTCCCTTAGACCCTAAAGAGGCCCGAAAGGTCCGAACCAGGGCAGAGCGGTACACCCTCATCGAGGGAGTCTTGTACAAACGCTCCTATACCTAAGTAGACGGTCGGCTCTACTTGAGGTGTCTCTCCCCGGACGAAGCCCAGTATGCCTTGAAGAAAGTGCACGAAGGGATATGTGGCGCCCACTTGGGAGCAAGGTCCCTCGCCCGCAAAGTCCTGAACTATGGATATTTCTGGCCTACTCTCCTTCACGATGCCGAACAACACGTTCGGTAATGCGGCCCTTGCTAAAAGTTCTCGACAATCCGCCACCTACCGCAAGCTCAGCTCTCCTCTCTATCCAGTTCGACCCCCTTTGCAATGTGGGGAATGGACTTGCTCGGGCCGTTCCCTCCAGCACCAGGCTAGTTCAAGTTCCTCGTTGTGGCAATCGACTATTTCTCTAAGTGGATCGAGGTCGAGTCCCTGGCAATGATCACGGAGAATAGGGTGCAGCGCTTCTTTTGGAAGAACGTTGTCTGCAGATTCGGCGTGCCCCGAATCTTGATAACGGACAACGGAACTCAGTTCACGGGGGCGACATTCCGTGCTTTCTGCACGGATCTTGGCATTCAGCAACGATTCTTCTCGGTCTCCCACCCACAGTCCAATGGTCTGACAGAGAACGCCAATCGGCAAATTCTCTCCGGCCTGAAAAAGAGACTGAGTAGGTCAGCTAAAGGGTTATGGGTAGAGCAACTCCCCAATGTGCTCTGGAGCTATTGCACCACGAAGAGGACCCCCACGGGAGAATCGCCCTTCAACCTCATTTACGTCTCCGAAGTCATCATCCCCTTGGAGGTGGGTCTACCGTCCCCCCGCTTGATTGCTTACAACGAAGAGCAGAATACGAACGAGCTTCGCGGCAACTTGGACCTCATTGATGAGCTTCGGGAGAGATCCTTCATTCGGCAAGAAACCTATCGGCGTAGGATCGAGCAATCCTACAATCGGAGAGTCCGCCCTAATAATCTCAAAGAAGGAGATCTAGTGCTCAGGAAGCTAGCTATTTCTTTTCCCAGCAAGAAGAGCAAATTGGCACCCAACTAGGAAGGATCGTATGGAATCTCCAAAGTTGTCCGCCCGGGTCCTTATCAACTTGAAGATCCGTAGGGCAAGAGGGTGCTGAGGACATGGAACGCAGAGTACTTGTTGAAGTACCAAGATGGTGTTTAAACACCGCTCCAAGCAACTTCTCCAATAGTGTTCTCCTTTAAACATGTTAAAAGTTTCTCTTTTTTCATTATCAAATGTAATAGCGGCTCGTAACTTAGAAGCAGCCGCCTAGTTGTTTTCAATAAAAGTGATTTACCCCTTGGAAATTCTCTATTCCAAAGATTCTGGTTGTACTACTTTTTGGGCTTACAAAACAAAAAACACAACTCATTAAAACAAGAAGTTCGGAGTCCAACACTTGGTTCGATGCGACTTCTGCTACTTGCGAACGAGCGAGTACGAAGTAGCTCACCATTCGGAATTGCTCCCACAACCGTTGATACTCTCTAAACGACAAGTTCGGAGTCCAACACTTGGTTTGATGCGACTTCTGCTACTTGCGAACGAGAGAGTACGAAGTAGCTCACCATTCAGAATTGCTCCCACAACTGTTGATACTCTCTAAACGACAAGTTCGGAGTCCAACACTTGGTTCGGTGCGACTTCTACTGCTTGCGAACGAGCGAGTACGAAGTAGCTCACCATTCGGAATTGCTCCCTCAACTGTTGACACTTGCAAATACTAACAAAACACAAAACTCTTACAAGAACCTCGAAGGGGTGTATATTATTTCATCAAAATTTGAGGTACAAGTCTAATTCTGGACAAAAAACTCATTATTTGAGACACAACTCATACGAAACAACGACTACAAGATTACAAAATTCTGCCCTAACCCCTCATAGGGACTGGGGATACTTTTGTTAAGTGATAAGCGTGGTCAGTGAGCACTGTGTTGCTGTCGCCTCATTTCCGTAGAAGTCTCCAAGCCGGCAAGCCGAGTAGCGTCGTCGACACCTAAGAGCCTTAGAGTCGCCCCAACAGATGCCCCGCTTGACGAGCCGGACACCACGCTTTGTGCATCCCCAGGATGTGTCATGACGGGGGGCGAGCATAGCGCCAACTCATGGAACGACCTTCCTTGTGCGTACTCACCTCGGGGGTAGAAAGTGCTTCTGATGTTACTCCCCTCAGAAAGCCACCGCATGTGAAGATTCTCTGCCTCTAGTTCTGCAATTCGTTCCTACAGCGAGTCGTTCGTCACTCTAACCTTCAGGCGAGGCATTCGGAACGAGCTGCCCCCATGAGAAGCCTCGGAGATAGCCCCCCGGAGGTGCGCCGCTTCCAAACTCTTCTCGAGCACTACGTTCTTCAACCCGTCTCTCTCAGCCCTAGCGTCGAATAGAGACAGACAAAGGAACTTGAGTCTCAGGCCTTGGCTGACGGCCATTGAGGGACATGTCTCCTCCCATTCAGGGGTCACTTCGCGAGTCTTCTCCTCTAGGCATTTCAACTCGGAGTCTCGATGGGCCAACGTCAGCTTTAGATGATTCAACTCCGACTCGGCTTTAAAAAGCCTCTCTCGAGATCGAGCGAGGCCTAACTTCGCGACCCCTAAACCAGTTCAAAGGCGTGATACTTCGACATTCTGAAAAATTCAAGAACATGAAGATACAAAGTCTAAACGAAGTAACTATGGGACAACTCAGAAGTAAATCAAACATACAAGTTTCAAGGCCACAACACTTGTCAATTTTTTTTTTCATTTCATTGAAATTCAGCAAGTACAAGCGGTGGCCAGTCCGCGATTAGGCAACATTTCTTGGTTACAAACAGATAAGAATTACAACTAGGTCAAGGGCGGACCTCTTTGCCGTGATCCCCGGTCGATAAGGGCTCCGACCCTTGTGCGGCGGCGATGATCGCCAGGGGCATGGCCTCCGCGTCGGCCTCCGCCTCTGCTTCGTCGACCTCGACCACCTCCACATCGTCCTCTTCTTCACCCTCCTTGGAGGCATCGACCAACCCCGGGACGGGGTTGGGGAATAGGCGCCACCCGGCGCAGTTTACTTCCGGATGTCTCCTTCACCTGCTCGATGGCACGGGCATATGCCTTCGCCATATTGACGGCGAGGAACCCCTTCGCCCTCTCCATGGCCTCGGCCTTAGCCTCCTTAGTTGTGGTGACCCTAGCAGCGGAGACGACGTCCTTTTGTCTTTCGCCGCCGACTCCTTTTGTTACAGCAGCAGAGCATTGTCGGTTTCCAACTTCGCCACATGACCCTCGAGGTACTCCAACCTCGCTGCCTTCCGCTCGGCTTCGGCCTTCAACTGCTCGAGCTCCTTGGCGATCCGAGCCTTTTCTGCTCGAGCTCAGTCCGTCTATTCAATTCCTTCTCTAGTTCGGTCATCTTTTCCATTAGATGACCGAAGTGGCAAGTTTTTTGCAAAAAGAAAGCGGAGCACCATTACGAACTCGAAAAGAATGTAGAAGTTGAAGATCACAAGTCCACTGCTTACCGATACGGCCGCTCGTGCTATCTCGAGCATGTCATCCCCAACCCCGCCGGCGTCCATTGCGGCCTTATCCTTCAGCGTTGTGAGGTGCCGAACAGCTTGCATACTGGCCCCTAGACCGTTGAGCTTGCGGACTTGCCAGTCTGGGACAAAGATTTTCTTGTGCTCCTCGGTCAGGAACACCTCGGCCTTGGCCATTAAAGGCGCGACCTCCAAACCCAAAGCAGCTGCTAAGGGGAAGGTCCCCGCCTTTGCCGATGCTGAAGTCGCTGCGGGGGTCGGCGGTCGCTGAACAACGGCGGCCTGCACCGTCGCCTGCTCTACGGCAGCAGACACCTTTGGAGACGACCCTTTTCCTCTTCCTCGGGGCCTTGCTGCTCAGGACCCTACGCTGTGCCAACATAGCATCGAAGTCCATGGTTTCCGCAACAACAAAAAGAAAAGAGGATTATGCACAAATAAACCGAACTCAAGAAGAAGAACTAGAGGCTAAAAATAAACCGCATACTAGGGTTTATGTGGCTGAGACCCCCCATGAAGAGCACCTCCTCGGTCAGGTCCCTCCAATCGAACTTCGGCCGATCGAGAAGCGTCCGAACCTTCTTTTCCTCATCAGGGCTGAGCACCGGGCCCTCCTTCACCCTCCTCGACACTTCTTCAACCCAAGTCGTCGGGATGATCCACGGCTCTCGACTCCGGATAATGAAGTACTTGCCCCTCCAATACTTTATCGACTCGGGGCAGCTGACGAGCTGGGTGCCATGCCTCGGAGCCAGGTAGAACCTGAACTCCGACTTATGATGTTGATGAAGCCGGTACACGGTTCGCAGCACTATCAAATCAGGCTCGAGCCCTGCCGCCTGACAGTGAAGGATGAACTTGTTGATCAGCATCCACACATTCGGCATGAACTGAACTGGGCTGATCCGGTACCACCGCAGCACCTCGACGACGAAAGGATGAAGAGGCAGCCGCACCCCGGCTATGAAGGCGTCGACAGGCCAGAAGCACATGTTCTCCGACATCGGAGAGTTGGACCTCACTCCGGGCCTTGGCAACATCAGTTCGAACTCTTTGGGGATCTGAAAACACTCCCGAATAGACGCCAGATCCGCCTCGTTGAGTATAGAAATCATCTTGTTGGCCTCCAAAGTCTCCCTGGCAGCATTCTCATCGAAGCTCCGCCCCATGCTGTACACGATATGTTCGGCATGTTCGGCCAGCAGGTCCCGAACCCTCTGAAGTCCGGTCAGCACCTCAGGCATCTTGCCGAACTCCCCCATCCTCCGTTGATCCTTAACTAAAGTCCCCACTATGACCGAAGAAGGCCCTCCTACGGCTTTGCCTTTGTCAACTGAAGGAGCCTGGCTCGAGGTCGGCTCATGAGCGAGAATAAGGGAGGTCTCTGGTTCGGGGGAAAGCTAGACATTCTTTAAAAATAAACTAAGTGTAAGATTACCTTGATGTGACAACGACGGTCGGAAAGATCACCGGAAATCAGTAAAATCTCGCCTGAAGCTCCTGCTAGTGAAAAAGAATCGCCTGAGTAAAAACTAGAAAGTGAACAAGTGAGGAGGGGGGGTGAAGTTTTGTAGAGGCGGCACACAAAACGAGACTAAAAGGCCTCAAAAACTCAAAAGCCCGGCCCATTTACCGCAAGATTACAAAAAGTGGAGAAACTCAACATGCCTTTGATTGGTCAACGGTCAAACAGTCAACGTGCCACATGACAATCTCCTGGACCTCGGCGACCTGTGCCGAGCAATCTTGCCACCGACGTCCAAATGCGAGAAAAATCTCCCCTGGACTTCGGCAATGTGTGCCGAGCACTCTTGCCACCGACGTCTCGACTTCGGCAACGTGTGTTGAGCACTCTTGCCACCGACGTCCAATTGTGAGAAAAAAATTCTCGTCTGGACTTCGAAAACCTGTGCCGAGCACTCTTGCCACCGACGTCCAAATGCGAGAAAGATCTCCCCTGGACATCGGGAACATGTGCCGAGCACTCTTGCCACCGACGTCCAAATGCGAGAAAAAATCTCTCCTGGACTCGGCAACCTGTGCCGAGCACTCTTGTCACCGACGTCCAAATGCGAGAAAAAATCTCGCATGGACTTCGGCAACCTATGCCGAGCACTCTTGCCACCGACGTCCAAATACGAGAAAAAATCTCTCTAGGACTTCGGCAACCTGTGCCGAGCACTCTTGCCATCGACATCCAAATGCGAGAAAAGTCTCTCATGGACTTCGACAACCTGTGCCGAGCACTCTTGCCACCGACGTCCAAATGCGAGAAAAAATCTCTCCAGGACTTCGGCAACCTGTGCCGAGCATTCGTCCCACCGACGTCCAAATGTGAGAAATTTTTTTCCCTAAACTTCGGCAACGTGTGTCGAGCACTCTTGCCACTGACGTCCAAATGCAAGAAAAAAAATTTCTTCTGGACTTCGGCAACATATGCCGAGCACTCTTGCCACCGACGTCCAAATGCGACAAAAAATCTCCTGGACTTCGACAACCTGTGCCGAGCACTCTTGCCACCGACGTCCAAATGTGAGAAAAAATCTCTAATGGACTTTGGCAACCTGTGCCGAGCACTCTTGTCATCGACGTCCAAATGCGAGAAAAAATCTCTTCAGGACTTCGGCAACCTGTGCCGAGCACTCGTGCCACTGACGTCCAAATGTGAGAAAAAATCTCTCCTGGACTTCGGCAACATGTGCCGAGCATTCTTGCCATCGACGTCCAAATGCGAGAAAAATCTCTCCTGGAATTCGGCAACGTGTGCCGAGCACTCGTGCCACCGACGTCCAAATGTGAGAAAAAATCTATTCTGGACTTCGACAACGTGACCCGAGCACTCTTGACACCGACGTCCAAATGCGAGAAAAATGCGTTGAGTGGTCAACGGTCATCGGTCAACGGTGAACTCAACACGTGTCATCCTCTCGAGGTCCCTCTCGACTTCGGCAGCATTCGTTGAACCTCCTCGACCTCGGCCTCCACCTGAACACGTGTCAACCTACCGAAGTGGCTAAGGGGGTCGGCAACTGGTGCCGAGCGCTCTTGCCATCGACCCCCCCAAATGAGGGGAAAACACCTGCGCTCCAGAGGAGCTGTCCGATTGCCCAAAAATTCTCGCCGAAGGCTGATGGCCGTCCCAGATCGCGCCACGTCATAATTACCCTGATTAATTCCTTTTTCTTATTTATTAATTCGAATTAACCATTCAAAAATTGCAAAAAACTATTGAAAATTCAGTAAAATTAATTAAAAATTTTAAAAATAATTATATATTCAGGGAAATATTTTTGTGCCCCTGGAAATATCTATACTATTATTAAGCAAAGCCCTATTTTGACGGCTTTTTACAATCATGCCCTCATAAACATAAACAGCTAAAAAATAATGCAGGGTTAATTCTGTCAAATTTTACCCCTGATCTCTACACAATCAGAAGGCACAAGTGTAATTTTTGCTTCACATTTACTTCAATCTCTCTCACGAGGTGGAAATTGAATTCAGGGCCCAATTCCTTCTCAAAATCGCAGCTCTTCGTCTATTCCCCAAATATCCATATCCCAAAATTCAAAATCACAAAACCCAATCTCCTCCGCTTCCCTTCTCATCGAAATACCTCTCCCTTCATCGATTCCTCCCATCGGAAGCTTCTTACCTTAACTCCCTAAGATCCCGCACTATATATAAACCCTACCATCTCCGATTCTGATCGCGCAATCCAAGAAGACATGGCTTTCATGGCGGTGCTCCAGTCCGATCTGCGAGCTCTCTCAGCTGAAGCTCGCCGCCGGTATCCTAACGTCAAGGACGCCGCCGAGCACGCGATCTTGAAGGGGCACTCATGTGGCACTGAAGCAGGAGCTTGAATCCACCCATTATGAGTTGTAGAGGATGTCCTGGGCAGCGTCGGGTATGCAGGCCGACAGGGAGGCGCAGCTCTGTGAGGTATAATGGTCTTTCGTCCTTTTTTTTATATAGCAAGAAGGTTCCTTTTGGCAATTGAGAATCGGTCGAATGAATGCATTCTGTGATCAAATATCGGTATTCTCAATTTCCCAGAGAAACTTTAAGGTTGTTTAAAACATTATCAACCATATACCCATCGTCTATAGTTGTAAGGGTTTGGTTTAGCTCTTAGGATTTTTTTCTCTCCAAAGTTGGTTTTTGAGTTAGAATGTGTTGATGATAGCATCTGATTGAGTTGGACCATGGTAACTAAAATGAAAGATAAGTACTTGGGTTGCAATTTCCAGGGAGAGATAAAAGAGTCTTAGTTCAGTTTCGAAATGTTGTGATGAAGATAGTATGTTCCAAATTCAGTGAGTTATATCTCTTCAATAGAAATAGTATGGATAAATCTATTTCGACCATTTCCCCTAAAAACCAGAATTCCCAATTTCGAGAATAATTTTAAAATCTCAGTATTATACAATCAAAATCGTTGATTTTTTTTTTCTCTTAATAGGGCGGAGATCCGATGGACTACGGAATCAGTTTTTGCGACGGTAAGATAGGGTATGGTAAGATCAATTTCTACAAATTAAGGGTTTTCCGAGAAATTACTTGGTTTAGGTTTCCAATTACTAAAAATTGGCTTTTTTTTTGCAGTGCAGATCAAGGATCCTGAAAGTATCATTTGAAGGTGGTGGCGGAAGGCGCTCGAAGGTGGGGTGCTTCAGTCGACGGCGACAATGGCGGAGTTGAAGGTGGATGCGGGCGATGTGAGGAGGAAGATGAAGGGCCTGGGTGAGCTTTGAGCGACAATGGCGACAATGGAGGCACGAGCTCGAGGGATGGTGAAATATACAGTCACCCCACCTTAATTTGTAAGCATTCAACCATCCATTTTTAGTCAAATATATTGATGCATCTGAATCACAAGACTCTCTCCCTCTCTCTGTCTCTCTCAGGCAAGGGGCATGAATTATCTTCACTATTGCCATCCACCAATTGTTCATCGAGATTTGAAGTCATGCAATTTGTTGGTAGACAAGAATTGGAATGTGAAGGTATTTTTCTTAGTTATATATTCCAATTGATCTCACTAATATCTACTGAAATTATTCTGTCTATATTTCCTGGTTAATAGGTTGCGGACTTTGGTCTTTCGCGCTTGAAGCATGAAACTTATCTGACAACAAAATCCGAAAAAGGAACGGTATATTGATACATAAGACACCTTAGGGAACTTAGAGATTATATTTAAGTCTATGACGCTCAAATTTATTTTATTTTATCTGGTATTGATATGTAAGACACCTTATGGATCTTAGATATTTTATTTATGTACCTCTTGAATTTGTTTAATTTTTTCTGATGCTGACAATCAACATTTTCCTTATTATCTTAGCCTCAATGAATGGCCCCAGAAGTTATTCGCAGTGAGCCTTCCGATGAGAAGTAAGTTTTTTATCCTTGGCTTTGCTTTAAGTTAGATGTGAGGCAGTAAAATAGCATCAAAACAATATTTTTTTTAAATAAAAATGTTGGAATAGGTCTGATGTGTATAGTTATGGAGTTGTACTGTGGGAGCTGGTTACTGAGAAGGTCCCTTGGGTTACTCTTAACTCGATGCAGGTAAATATCTCTTCTTAATTTTGTGAAAATTTGTTGTGTTTTTGCTATTTGGTTGGGAGCGCGCATCAATAATATGCAAGCTGATTAGATATTGTGCATTTGTAATTACCAGAATTCTTCCATGTGTAATGCCTGTGTTCTCCAATGCAGTTATAAAAATATGATCCGTAGTTTGAAGTATGGTGTGTGGTTTTGAAGCAATTGCTGTAATAATAATAATAATGTTCTCCATGTGTAATGCCTGTGTTCTCTAATGCAGAATTCTTCCATGTGTAATGCATGTGTTCTCCATACCAATGATGTTTGTATACGCTTGATAGGGAAGCCTATTCACGGATGGCTCGCTAAATTAGGTAAAGTCCTTTTTTTAAAAATTGTTTTGGTCTTTGTTATGTCGTTGCCGAATCATTTAATAGTGATATTTTTTTTTCTTCCAAAATATTAGGTTCATATTGCAATTGCCTTCTTCCTGAGAATATTCAGATTGCAGCAGTACGATATTGTCCAGAGCATCTGGAACTCTCTTTAACCGTACATTTTATTTTAGTTCTTATTAATGAAGCTAACATTAAAGAATCTATCATCTGGATGTAATTAAGGATCAAAATTTTAAAAACCAAAATGCTATCCTGAACCTTTGTCTGTAGCACAATTCTTTTACCCCTTATTTTTAAAGAAATTTGTTTGGTGCTATGAAGAATATCTGATCTCAGATAGCGCACCAGATGTAGCGACTATGATATTATAGTTTTATTTTTGTTTGATCTTGGGAGAAAATTCGTGATTTTAATTAGAAAAAAAGGTTTGAAGTTCAAAAGAAGGCAAGAAAAATATTGATTTTTTTCTAAAATGAGGCTCAGTCTAAGTTTCATATATCTGACCTATTAATCCGGTCATCCTAAAATTAGATGGATCGGAGTCAATAGCTTCATCAGGAATGGGTGATAGTGTTGGTGATGATGATGATGATGATGATTATGATGAGCCACATAAGCGCCTGCTTACAGCACCAACTGTTGATACTGTGAGTCCAAGAAAAAAACCAGTGAAGCTAGGTAGAGATCTTTTCTGATGCGTTAACATCTTCAACTCGCTGTTTGGATTGAAGACAGATCGGTGTTTTTGGTTTGGGTTTTGGATCTTATGCAAGGTTGTGGATTTTGTAGTGAAGATGTGCAGTTGTATCCCCCAATTGTAGAATTGTATCGATAGTTCTAGTTGGGTTTTTCTTTCTTTCCTTTTTAATCTTTTTGGAGGTCTGATGGTATGTAGAGCCGACTCCTGTCAGCAATTTGCAAGCTGTTGTTTTGACAGCCAATGGTTAGTAATGTTCGTTATTCTTTTCAATGATGGATGTATGTAGTATCTCAACTGATGTTGTTGGAATATGAATGTAATTGTTTGTTGGCTGAAGAATCACAGATCTTAATCTTTTTTATAGACGTGCATCGCACGTGCATTATACTAGTAATTATTAATTAGAACGGTTAATTAGTACTCTTTGAAAATAAATCACCACTTTGCAAAATTGAATAAATGATTCGAAAAATAGTTAAAAAATCGAGAAAATTCACCAAAAATTAAGAAGAGTCTAAGAATAATTTTGGGCGCATTGCCAGCTCAGAAAAACACCGTTACACCTCGAGCAAGATCCGAACTCCCTTTAAGAGCTTCGATAAAGTCTCATACGTCACTGAAACAGTAAAACTACTCCCTAAAGGCTGTAACACACAGTTTTTAAGTGTGGGGTGCTCATGATATGGCTAAAAATAGGACTAAATCGGAACCGTTCAAATCGGGCACAAATCTTAAAACTCACAGGGGCAAAATGGTAATTTCACCTACAGACGGGTCCGAAATGGGAACTGGATCTCTTTCTTAGGGCCCAACAACCCATAAACGGATCCGCCCTATTGGATACGGGTCCTAATCCGTTACAAGCCAGTTCAGAAGGATATGGAGAAATCCAAATTCGTTCTTATCTCTGAGAGGTGGTTTTAACCATCTCTATCCATCCACACCAGGGAATAGAGATTTGGTCTTATCTCGAAAGGGATCCCCTACGGTGACTATAAATATCCCTTTCCCCCTACTGTTACAAGGTAATGAATCTTTGCACACCTAAAGCTCTTTCTTAATCTTTCTGGTTACTGACAAGAGAGTCGGAGGGTTCGTCGCTGGGATCCATCCCGGTGTATTGAACTTTGTGCAGGTTCGTAGCAGCGGCAAGGAACGAGTCAACAAATAGGCGGAGTCAACATTTTTGCTCTTACTGTTTTCCTAAGAATTTACAAATTCATTTGTTTGCTCCCACACCCGAAATCAGGAGCAACAACTAGTTACAACCGCATGTCAATTTAACTGTCAATGCTCTAGTATGTTTCTTCTGTTATCTAGATGTCCATAATTTTGTTCTTACTCGCAAACTGTTTTCATGCTTCCTCTATGAGTCAAATTTATGATCAATTTGTTGGGTGGTTCCCTCCGCATTTTTTATGCTTCATGATGCATTAGGTTTTGCAATTAACCTCTGGTGCTCTGCATGGACTTGTAGGTTCTCGGTGTGCAATACATGAACATGTGGGTTTCAATTAGTGGGATCTAGATGTCCAACTTACTTCTTTCACCAAACATACGCACAACATTCCCATCTCCTCTTCTCACAGCCTCCGCCAACAACCATCTCATTCCAACTCCAACCCCAACACCAAACGAACGCACAACCAACTTCAACACCCTCCGGGCAACGGAGCTGTATCTGTTCACAACATTTCGCAACAAAACAAAACCCCAGCCATGCATCCCTCTTATCATCCTCCAAACTCCACCACCCACCACAATCCCACCACCTTCCAACTCACTGTCCAACCACCACCAGAGCCCAAGCAACCCAGTTCGCTTGCCGAGCGAGACGTCGTTGAAGCCTCGCTGGACGAACCAAAAGGGTTACTGACTGTGGGGGAGGAGGACGGGGAGGGGCAGTGGATCATGGGGGGAAGAAAATAGAAAAAGAGACAGGGGAGTTCATCTAACCATGTTTCCGACCAAGCAAAGAAACAGAGGAAGGGGAAACGCAGGCCAGCTCCGTGTTTCAATTGTGGCGAGCTTGGGCATTACAAGTTCGAATGCACCAAGGAAGTTCGATGCCTGAAGTGCATGAAGTGGGGCCACCTATCATACGTTTGTACCAACGTCATTGAAACCACCAGTGATGTTGAACGTTCAGTGAGTAGAGGGAGATCGCCGGAAAACCCTTCGGTGATCCGTCTCACTACTAGCCTAGACTTCATCAAGCGCGAAGAAAGTTGGTTGAGAAAATGGTGTGCCATTGCAAGAGTCAAGAAAGGGAGGCCGTCGGAGAACCACGTCATGCAGGCGCTCACCGAAAGGTGGCCCATGAGCGCTCATGGTGACTGGGTAGCCAAAAAGCTCTGTCACCTTCAATTTCTCATCGCTTTTCCATCACAGGATAAACTGGCGGACGTTCTCAGCTTGGGGAGAGTGGATTTTGGCCACTTTCAGCTTGAATTCACCGCCTGGTCTCCGACGTTTGGAGTTGAACTCCCACAGGGTGAGAAGTTTTGGATTTGGATCCACAACGTTCCACTACATTTTTGGAAGAAGGAAGCACTACAAGAAATTGTATCTGATTTTGGCTCGGTGGTGGAGATCGACGAGAGAACAGTGCAGCGATCAGAGTTGGTCTCGGCAAGGCTTCTGATCAGGTGCACTGACATCACACTGATGCCTAGGTTCGCCAAAATCTATTCGTTCGACGAATCCTATCTCGTCAGATTCATTCTGGACAAGAAAGTCAGTGATCCAAAGGAGCTGTTGCCAACCAAAACAAACCCCGCTCCCTCAGCATTGAGGGACGAAAGGTCCTACTGTCAGGTGGTTTCGCCTAGTAAGGAGCTCTCTATCGACGGGTCCCACGAAATTGAGAGAGCGCACAGGGAGGTCATCAGGGCGGCACAGGCGACAAGGTCGCTTGCTTCTCCGAGCAAGGTTGGTTGTGGAAGGGATCGTCCCGAGGGATCTTACGGTCAAAAGCCACGAACAGCTCTCAACTCAGTAGATCCAACGGTGATCCCTCACACCAACCCTGATTTGGAAAGCACAGAGATCGAGCGCAAGCGCAATGACAAAAGAGGAGCACAAAAAGAGGGTCAAACAAGGGCAGATTCAGAGGCGAGGTGTACAGGGGCTCAGAAGGGTGGAACGGGGCAGGTGCACTCTTCTCATGGCAAAGCTTCTTTTGGTAACAACATGCAGACTTCCAGAGATGGGTTGGTGGGAGAGGTGGCTATTTTGGGGAAGAAGACAACCGAGCGACCTATGTCGACCAAAGAGTGGGTAACCAAAAGTTGGTTCCCATCTGAAAAGGCGTTGGGTACTTCTGAGGACCATGGGGGGCTAAAGACTGCGACTCGTCTAGGGAAAGTGTCAGAGGCTACTTTAAGGAATACGACGAGAGTTGGTATGAGTACCAAGAGCGATAAGCGTACGGGGGATTACGCTATCGGTGATGAAGGGGAAGGGGTCAAGCTCAGTATTTTGAGGAGAGACGAAAGTGGTATTGGAGATAAATTGGAAGAGACAGAGGTAGAAGATGAAGTGCCTCGTTGTGGTAATGGGATATTAGAGGAGGCATCGATTGCTGTGAAGGGTTTTTTGAACCCAGCTTCTGAAGCACCCACCGACACACCCCCCTATGAGGAGCGGTCACGTGGTGTGCTCAGCAGCGCAGGCTCCAAGCCTGGTTCGATACACCCAGCGCTATTGGCACCCACCGTAATCCCCACCAATCACGTGCTGCCAGCTGTCCTTGGCGGTAAACTTACCGCCTTGGACAGCGCAGTGAGTGATGCGGGTTTCGAGAGCTCGGATACATTGCGTCGCGGAGGAACGAATTCTTATCCAGTGGTTGGCTCATCTTACGGATTGGGGGGGGAGTTACGGGTAGACTATCTTGGGCCCATTGAGGGGTCCAAAGAGCAAGTTAACATTCAGACGAGTGGTTATTTTGAGAACGGGCCCAATGAGGGGTCCGTTACTGAGAACCATCTTATTATTAGTGATTCGACTTTTTGCGGGCCCACAAACAGCTCGACATGCGGCGGGCCCAATGAGGGGTCCGAGGGAAATGCGCACACTCTTATTGATGAGTCTACCCTCATAGACAGTGATGAGGATCCAGAAGGACGGCTTAATCTCGAGGTAGACTTCTCTCTCTCTGAGGAGGATTCAGAGGATACAGAGTTCATTGCTAACACCCAGAGGGAGATCTCGCCTGAGCGTGTCCTGTCCACAATTCCAGACTCAGCGCCGAGAATTTGTTCGGGACAGTACCGTAGAGCAGGTGGATTCAGAGTTCAGCAAGCTCCTAAGAGGGCTCATGCGGAGTCCCTGGATGACTATCTTGAGGTCGCGGCTGCAGCCAAGGCTGCTAAGCTCGACGATGGAGGTACGACAAGTTATTTAGCTTCTATTTTAAATTGCATGTCAGATTCTGATGTTTTATGTCTAGCTATCACTTGTGGGTTAGAAGTCTGGGACACTGAGCGTATCGCCTTACTTCTCAATAAAATTCGGGGTTGGGAAACACAAAGAATTAGGTCTTCTGACGATAGCGCTTCTGGAGTCGGCACGGGGTCGATTATCATTCTCGAGGATGTAGCAGGGCCTACACCATCCTCAACGATCTCCCTTGACAATTCCCCCCAATGAATACACTATTTTGGAATGTTAGGGGTCTGGGGGATAGGGGTAAGAGGGGTATGGTGCGGGATGTTATTAGCAATTCCAAGGCAGAAATAGTAGGGCTGCAGGAGACCAAACTCCAGCACGGGCTCAAACTCAAAAGAGTTGGTGGCAACAGGATCAAGGAGTGGTTGCTACGCCCCTCTGTCGGGGCCTCAGGGGGGATTGCTATAGGATTTAATTCGGATCTCCTCTCTTGCGAAGAGGAGTATTGTGGAACGTTCTCCTTAACTGCCCGACTTAAACGACGTTCCGATGACTGGATGCAGACGGTGACTGTTGTTTATGGGCCGAACGTGGCCACTGACAGAGAGGCCTTCTGGCATGAACTGTCCGACATCCGTCAGCGCTGGTCGGGACCTTGGATTGTGGGGGGGATTTCAACATCACTAGATTTGCTTTTGAGCACAAGGGAAGAGGCGCTAGCGACAGGCACCGAGAGGAGTTCAATAGAGTTATCACAGATCTTGATCTGATTGACATCCCAATCAATGATAGACTCTTTACTTGGTCTAATTTGCAAGCGGATCCAGTTATGGCCAAGCTGGACAGGATCCTAGTCTCTTTGGATTGGGAAGCTTTATTTCCTCTTGCATCGGCCAGAACGATCCCTAGACCAACCTCAGACCACACTCCGATCCTCCTCGATGTGGGGAATCAGGGAGACCGCCAGCCTAGGAAATTCAGATTTGAAAAGGCCTGGCTGGAAATTCAGGGATTCCACCATATGGTCATGGAGAACTGGGCTCTCCCCATGGCTGGCAGGGACGCGGCTTCTCGATGGTGTGGGAAAATTCGCAGGCTTAGGAAGAGACTCTGTAGATGGAATCGGTCTAGATTCTCGAACATCTGGCGTGATAAAGAGTCATTCCTGGAAGCTATTGATGATCTTGAGAGGGTGGAAGAGACTAGAGTCCTATCGCAGGTAGAGCGAAACAGGCTATTAGAACTCCGTGATAACATTGCCAATCTGTATAGACTAGAAGAGATCAAATGGCAACAGAGGTCCAGGATTTCGTGGCTCAAAGAGGGAGACGCGAATACGGCCTACTTCCATCGGATTGCTAGTGCTAGAAGGAGATCCAACCTTATCCTATCTATTCAGACAGACCCTGGAACTTCGCAGGATGATAAGGTGATCTCCTCCACTTTCCAGTCTTTCTATAAGGGTCTCTTTGGGAAGAAGAATGACTTTAGGATCCCTATGGGTGAGGACTTCTGGCATGAGTATCAGATTGCTACTGGTGAAAATGTTTCCTCCTTGGAGGAACCGTTCACGGAGTCAGAAGTCAAGTCGGCCATTGAACAAATGGGAGCTGACAAGTCACCGGGGCCGGATGGATTTCCTATGCTATTCTACCAAGTGTTCTGGGAAGAGATTAAGGGAGAATTTATGGATGTTATGATGGACTTTTTTCACAATAACCTGAGGTTGGGGATGTTCAACTTTGCAGAAGTTGTGTTGATTCCCAAACGGGAGGATTCCAAGTGCGTTGGGGATTTTAGACCAATTAGCCTGATAAACTGTTCGGCTAAGATCATCACTAAGGTCCTAGCTATCCGCTTGGGGGGCATTATGGACAGTCTTATCAGTAGAACACAGACGGGATTCATTAAGGGCAGATGTATCCTGGACTGCGTGGCTACTGCTGAGCAAGTTATCCACCACTGTCACAAGAGCAATTCCAAGAACTTCCTCCTCAAGCTGGATTTTGAGAAAGCATACGACTCTGTGGACTGGGAATGTTTGCTAGAGGCTCTCAGGGGGAGAGGTTTTGGGGAGAAATGGATTAGATGGATCAAACAATGTTTACTCTCTAGCAAAACGGCAATTTTAGTGAATGGGAGATCCGGCCCTTCGTTCCCGTGCAAAAAGGGACTCCGGCAGGGGGACCCGCTGTCCCCACTCCTATTCACTATTGTAGCGGACGTGCTCAGAGGAATGCTACAGAACTGCCAAAGAAAAGGGTGGATATCACCTGTGGCCTGCAGCAGTGCTAATCAGGGTTGCACGATCCTCCAATATGCTGACGATACCCTTCTCTTTGAAAATGGCTCTAGAGCAGAAACCATATGTTTTAAAGGGGTCCTTTATTGCTTTGAAGCTTGGTCAGGCCTCAGAATTAATTTCCACAAGAGTGCGCTGATTCTGATTTCACTCTCAGGAGCTGAAACTCGGGAGCATGCCACCATTCTCAACTGTGCGATAGAAGAATTCCCAATCAAATATCTAGGGCTTCCGCTCCGTCCAGGGAGACTCACTAAAGCTGACTGGTTGCCTATCATTGACAGGGTGGAGGACAGACTGTCCGGTTGGAAAGGCAAGTCACTTTCGCTGGGGGACAGAATGGTACTCATCAACTCTGTGCTATCCAATCTGCCCATTTACTACATGTCCTTTTTTGAGCTCCCAAAGTGGGTGATCCAAAGGATTGACCGTATCAGGAAAAGATTCCTTTGGAAAGGTGCAGACTCAAATAAGGGAGGCTACCACCTTATTAAATGGAATATCGCTTGCATGAAAAAGAGGCACGGAGGGTTAGGGATCATTGACCTCAGAGATATGAATTTGGCACTACTGGAAAAGTGGTGGTGGAAAGTGTTTCATCACGGCGGGGAAGGATGGCAGGACTTTATCCAACCTTACCTCCGAGGGAAAGGGACAAGAAGATTAGGCTTTCGAGTAGGAGCCAAAGTATCCCGCTTCTGGAAAGGAGTCGCTAAAGCCAGCGGGCCTTTCAACTCAGTAACCTCATCTTTGATCGGCAATGGTCGAACCACCAGATTTTGGTGGGACAAATGGTGCGGCCCTCATTCTCTCAAGGAAGATTTCCCAGAGCTGTATGCTATAACGAGTCGTCCAAATATATCGGTGGCGGAAACTTGGAAAAGGGGGACTTGGAGACCGTCGTTCCAAGGAACTCTACCCCCAAGTTTGCTACAGCAACTGCATGAACTACAGACGCGCATCGTCCAATCTGGGGTGATATGTGCCCAAGGCCCAGATCACTTGCGGTGCGGTCTTGAGAACAAGGGAGTGTTCTCGGTTAGATCACTTTACCACCGGATTCACTACCGAGGTTGCAGGCCCAACTGGGCAGCGGTACTTTGGAAGACTAAAGCTCCTCTGAAAATTAGAGTCTTCCTCTGGCTTGTGCTAAACAATGCCATACTCACGAGAGAGAACCTAGCCAAGAGGCAACCTCACATTGCGACCAATTGTGGGTTCTGCAACGTACACGTGGAAGATTTGAATCATCTGTTTCTTCACTGCACCAGAAGCAAGGCCATCATGATAGAGGTGCTGAGAGCACTCGGAACAAGTGACTTTCCAAGAGACTATGAGGAGCTGTGGGTCGGATCCAGATTCGCTTCATCCCGTAACGATATGAAAGATGCATGGTTTATTGCCATTGCGGCAACCACATGGGTGTTATGGCTAGATAGAAATAATTTTTATTTCCGTGCTTCATGTAACTCTATTTCTAGTAATCTTACTCATATCATGCATCTAATTTCCTTTTGGGCTACAGCTGCTGCCTCAGGAGCAAGAGGGAGAATTGCAAGGGTGTTCCAGGTGGAGGATTTCGACGACGAGGAGATTGAGATCGGGCCAACTCTGGACTGATGAGTGGACAACCGCCTCACTACTACATATTTTGTCTTAGGCCTTGTATTTTGTATCTGTACTTTGATTGCCTTTAGGCTGGATGATGTAACCCACCCCCCAGGGCTTTGTTGGGGGTTATGTTTTATTTCCTGCACTGTACTTTTTTTCCCGAGACTTCGGAGTTGTTTATTAATCACTTATTAATGAAACAGGGTGGCATTATTCCACCTTTTCCTCAAAAAAAAAAACTTACTTCTTTCACAGTAGAGCACTTTTCCGCATGGTCCATATAGTGCCACCTTTAACACCTAGCAGTAGCATCATGTAGACCTCACATAGCTTTTTGAGTCGTTTTAGGACTTTGCACATTATATAATAATACTACTAGTATAACCCTGCACAGACATTTTAAGAAAAATGATACATTCTCTTAAAACATGTTAATTGGCATACTTTATTTTGGAAAAATATATGCATGAAGGTTATCCTTAAAATACAAATGGTAACCGACAGTTTAAACGTAATCAACAATTCTCTTAATATTTCGGTAGAATTTCATATGTACATATTTTTCTTTTAATCTATATATATCATGTAATATTCTAAGATTTCTAAATACCAAAAACATCAAGTATTTCAACATTCAACAAATTCATAAATTATTCAGATTATGTAACTAAAAGTAAATTATATATATTGTATAAATATGTATATAATAAAGCACAAAGAAAGCTATCAAGTGGCTCACATTCAATCTATCCCAAAATCAATGGAGCAGATCTACTCTCACAAAACATATTTTCCCGCCCAAATTTCAAACTCCACAAATTCAAAACCCTCTCTCTCTCTTTATGAAAAGACTCTCTCTTCCCTTGGCTCTCTCTCTTCCCGCTATCGCTGTCTCTCTCTTCCCCTCATTGTCTGTCTCTCTTCCTGCTCTCTCTCCTGAACCAAATTGAAATGAAGAAGAAGACGTCCACAACATCTTCCTCCTCACAACATCTCCGAAGAGCAGCAGAACCTCCACCTGGTGCTCGCCCACAACATCTTCCTCCTCATCAACTCCTTCACCAGTTCCGTGTTCGCTCGCCTAACCCTTCTCTTTCTCCGAATCTCTTCTCTTTCTCCGAACCTCCCTAACCCTTCTCTTTCTCCGAATGGACCTGCTGTTGTCGATTCGATGAAGAAGAAGATCGAGGAGGTGATCAAGAAGCTCGATCACAAGTAACTTTAAGTTTAATTTTTTTTTTGTTCTTTTTTTTTGTTTTTGGACTGTGTGCCCTGGATCATCTTCTTCATGCTCGAGATTATTTTTGAACCCTAATTTGCGTAAATTAGGGCTTTTACCGTCCTACTATGGATTAGTTAATCCGAATCGCTCGCCTCAAGTTCCTTGCTCGAGATGGACATTGCTGCTGTCGATTTAATGAAGAAGAAGATCGAGGAGGTGATCAAGAAGCTCGATCACAAGTAAGTTTGAGTTTTTTTTTTAATTCTGGATTGTGTGCCCTGGATCATGGTGTATTTGATTGAATCCTAATTTGCGTAAATTAGGGCTTTTACGGTCCTACTATGGATTAGTTATCTAATGTTGATGCAAAATTGAAACAAGGCTGTTGTTTTTAGGGCGATATACTGTAATGTCAAGAAATAAAGATGGTTTAATGTGCTAATTTCAATGATAGTTATATGGTGTAGTTGGATTGTGTTTCACAAATATTGGTAGTTAATCTTTAGGGGTGTTTGGAGATAAAGTTGGGGGTAACTGACGTTTACTTTTAAGTGGAGGTTGGAGTTTGGTAATTTTAGTTGTCTTACCTCTACGGCTCTACCCATAGTTAAAACATGAACTTTACTATTTTTCTTAGGGTGTTCTTGGCAATGGAGGTGAGGTATTTTGGGAAGTTTGACTAGGCTGGCTTAAACTGATTGGGTGTCAGGTATGTAAGGGGCCAATCTGGATGGCGCTACTATCTCGAGCAATTTTGGAACCTTCCAAGTGCCCAAAGGATTAAGTTTGTTGGGAGTTCTAAAAGTGCACCTTAGATTAAGTTTACGTTTCTGTTGATTGGGGAGAGTGCATGAGATCCGAGTTCTATACTTTTATTTGCATGTTCTGTTTAGTTCTTTCTACTCTTTCCTCACATTTTTTTTAAAGTCATAACGCTAACTCTTAGATTGTAGATGATAGTCACCATTTTTTGCAAAGTTCAACTAAAAAGTAAGAAATAGAATCAAAGAAAAATGAAAAGGAGAAAAGAAAAGGGAAAAAAAAGTATAACTTCTGCTAGCCATGTTCTGGAAGGCAGGTATGTTAGAGGATTACATTTCCTAAAGGTTTTGAAAGATTCAAAGTCAAATCTTGAGAGGAACATTATTGTGAGTTGTTCATGATATTCATAGTTGCAAGCTTGAACCGTTTGGTTGATTATCCACCTGCACACTAAGTCACACACACCCCAAAAGAAGTTAAAAATTGGCCCCAAATATCCAGCTAGGCAATTATTGAGATAATTTGATGTATATGCTTAGAAAAGAATCCTCCCTGAAGGATAACCTCTTTATGATTGTTGCTAACAAAAAGGTTAATTCTTTGCATTTAATTAAAGTTGTGAAAGGATACATTGAGTATGAAGTATATGAAATGAGGCAGCACCTATTGTATGAATTAATTATATATTGAACTGCTGATATCATTATAAGAGAAATTTCCATGGAATAGAAGAATGAAAATAGGATTACAAAGTTTTCATGTCACTAAAAAGGTGGGTGATTAAAACTGTTACAACCAGCTTTGCCTACAAAGCATTCACTAATGTTTGCTAACCAAAATTAAAGATCTCTGAAGTCTGAACATGTCTTGGAAAGACAATCAAAGTTTTGGTGGATCCCACGACCCACGATGGCTTTGGTGGACCAAGAAAATCTTCATTTGGTTCTCCCAATTATTGTGTCCTTCATCAATGTGCTTATTTTTTGATAATTATCAAGGACGTGATGTCATGAGGCCTTAGGGATCATAAACGATAAATCTCAAACACATTGTTATCTATTTACCTGTAACTCAGCCTACAAAGGTAGTTACCTTTATGGTACAGTTTCCCAGATGGCCCACATGATGTGGGTTGGTGGGGATTTGCTATTAAGTGTTCATGTTGCATGATATACACTGTTGACCACAATCCAGTCTTTGAATAAATTGCCTCTTCACATATTACTACTAATTAATTGTATTGTGCTGGAAGAGTAGAGGAAAATTCTCATGTTTCTTGCTGCTGAATTTTCATATCACCCTTACAAATTACACTCTGAAAAATGTCCATGCTTCATTTCGCAGGTCCAAAGACAGTGAAACTTTTCTCAAACAAGGAGCATATAGGCTTCAGGTATCTATATTCGGTAGCAGGAATATCTTTTCTAAAATTGAAATCTCATGGAAACTCTTTACGCTTAGTTCATACAAGCTTGAAACAATTATGAAAAATACTGCAGTAATGTTAATGACTACCCACCAAGTGACTCATTTGCATTATCACCAGAAAACTTTGAGGTAACCTTGGTCATTACTTTTATGCTTTTTTTTGGTCTTGGAAAGACAAATCCTTTTGCCCATTACAAACAATTTATAGTTATAACTTTTGTTCTTTTGTAGGTCAAGCCTGTTACCTTAAAGTATGTCAAGTTTCAAAATGTTCGCACGTATCATGAAAATTAAAACATTAATTTTTGCTTAATTTTTTGTATTCTTTTCCAATCAAGTTGCAATATCAATCAAGTTGAAAATTAACACATTAATTAATGCAGGATGAGGATGACCGTGATTGTTACGTCCAGGTTGGAAAAAAATCCCAACTTTGCTTCTATATCTAAATTTGTCTTGCTTTTAGACTGTAGTTTAATTACTTCTCTGCAGGTCCCAAAGCTGCATGAGTTCTTTTTCAGTGTCTCAAATCTGGAGTCTCTAAGAGTACATCGAGAGGTTAAAGTGGAGCAGAAACTAAAGGAAATTGAGAAGGAACTGGGCAATATGGAAACTGAACCTGCCCAGGAACAGGACTTTGGTATGGATGATGAAGGAGGGGGTTTAGATGAAGACTAAATTTGCAACAAAACAGGTAAGAATATATATTTCAATTTAATGCTCAATACTGGACTATATTTTACTCGAGTCTGATCTTCAGCTGATTTGTGTGTGTTATTATTGTGGTCTTCATGTATGTATGTTTATGCTCTTTGATCTAGGTACATCTTTACTGCTGTGATCTTTCGAAAAAACATGCCCGAGGTATTAAGTGCATGTGCTTGCATCATCCTCACATACGAGCTGAATGAGAAAAGAAAAGGAACTCTGGCCTCCTCCTAGAAGGCCATAGCGCTAAAACAGATCAAACAGGTTTTATTAATTTCTTATATGAATATGCTAACTGCAATTTTTACCTTCCCGTCACATGCAATATTTGGTGTAGTTGTTTATACTGGAAATTTTTGAAACTTTTATTTGGCATGTTGGTAGTACATGTTCTTATAATATAGTTGTTTATAAAATTGAGGTAAATATGTCAAGGTTAAGATCCCTAGAGCATTGTTAGATAGTTTTATATAGCTTTAGTTTTGTTAGCATAATTTTGCATCTTAAATAGTTGATTGATTTATTGTAATTGGTCTTTAGTTTGGGTAGCTTTAGTTGATTTGTTTTCGGGCGGAAGGTGAGTGGTTTGGCAGTGGTTTGGTCGTCATTTGGGTACCTTTAGATTCATGGAGAATTTCATCTTTTCATATGTGTTTGGATGCTAAGTTGAGGTGAGGAGGAAACAAAGAGAGTGAGGGTGGAGGTAAGGAAAAATTGAAGGTGGATTATAGTTTGGGTAGATTTTGGCCTTTTAATATCTTAAAACTGGAGGCATTTTGTCTCCACAGTGAACTCTAAACAGATTAAAGTTTGAAACACAGGAATTTTATTCTGATTGATTTATTGTCACTTATTAATGTGGAGTGCAGTTTAGATTAACTCTGGATTACTGGAATTTGGAGTTTAGCTATCTGGATGTACCTAAACTTTGAAGTAAATCCGAAACAGAAAGTTAAAATACCTAGATGTATGTCAAATGCCTCCTGATATTTACTTTAAGCTATTTTGTCATTTAAACATGCTTAATTGATTTATTAGTCTTTTATAGCGATTGCTCTTTAGTTTGAGCTGATTATAATGTTTAAAACTAAGGGTGGCAATGGGCCGGGTTAGGGCCGGACTCACATAAGCCCGAGCCCGAGCCCGAATTTTTTTGTGTGGTCCGAGCTTGGCCCGAATTTACATTGGGCTCCAAAATGTAGGCCCAAGCCCAAACCCGAATAAACAAAAAACACCCGAGCCCGGCCCGATTTCTTTTTAAAATAACAATTACATGGTTTGTTTTATAGAAAGTAATACAAGACAACATGAGAAGATAGCTAATCGGAATAATCATTCATACAAACATATTTAACTTAAAACGTCGAGGATATTTGCAAATACCTCATTCAGAAAAAGGCAACTATAATTACAGCAATTATTGAGGCAGGGCGGCAAGGCTAATAAAGCATTTTACATAGAAAGATAAAGCCAAAGCGGGGATAAGCTTTAGCAGGTCTTTTGAGACAATGATAAGTTGGTTTACAACAAATCACTGACGTCATCCTTAAGAAACAAGTTATTTTACAACTGATGTATTTTTTTTCCTTCCAATCTCTGTAGTCTCAGCGAGTCTATTCAAGAATGTTGCTCAAGTAAAACAACAACTATTCAACTTTTTACATGAGGACCACAACTCCAACATGTCAGTGACTCAATGGAGTCGGTTTGTCAACCTAGATAGCATAGACGGAGGTGCATCCTGAAGAAGAAAAGCATAATTGAAGTGTCAGTATGAGAAGCAAACGATAACCACAAATTTTTTTCACCTGAGTTTCAAGATATAGTATAATTTGATTAATTCTCAGAATATGGATCAGATTAAGTATTTCTTACTCTACACCTTTGCCAACAATGTCAACATAAATAATGCATTTAAGAATTATGTTTCAGAAGTTGCAGTTGCAAACTACATTATCAAGTGATCCAAAATAACCACAAAATTCCAACTACATTATCAAGCTGAAAATGATGATTAATGAAGGTTGAAGAGAACTTATTGATTGGAGGTGGAGAGAGGACTGATAGAGGTTGCTCAGTGGTGATGAGCTTCATGGAAATTAGAGAACCATAGGCTGGTGTTGTTGGAGGTTTAAAAGGAAATTACAAGAACGAAGAGAGTGATATGTGAAGCAGGCCTGAGAGAGAAAGGCAGAGATTTAGCGATGGGGTTGAGCAAGGATAGAGATAATGGTACAATTAATTTAGTCAACTGTATGAATTTTATGATAGTTGATGTGCGTTTGGCCTGTGATTTTTTAGTGGTTTAGTTTAAACCCACTAACTAGACCTGGCCCACATTTTATAAAGTTGTGTCCTCTCAAGTATACAGATAATCTTATTAACTATATATTTCAGTATGAATGGCAACAATGATCTTAACAGTTATTATTTTGGGAGATGATGTATAACAATGATCGTAAAAGAAAAGTATATACATTAGTAGTTATTAAACAAATTCTTCAAATATGAATGACAATTAGTATCTTATCAGGTCTTTAGTGTGATCATCTGTTTATCAATTCACACTTCACAGTTACACTATCAAGCCTTTAGTGTGATCATCTTTTTTTCAATTCACACTTCACAGTTATACTACTCATATGTTTAAATCTGTAACAGATTAACTTCTTTACTTATTTTATAGAGATGGATATTAAATATAACTATGGTTATCTTAAACACAAGCATATATATATTGAATCTCTCTTTATTTTTCTACAAGACGATGCTAAATTTTCAACTATATAGCAATTGGAGTTGCAATAACAAACAATTATTTTAGCAAAAACAAGTATCACCCTTTCTATTATTTGATGGCAAACATTAAATCAATAGTGAGCCAGCAAACTCTTCAAATCAATTAACTTATCAGTAATGAAATATTGATACCATATATAAGAAGAAAAAAATAGAAAGAGGGTCGTCTATTAACTTATTATTTTTTCTTTAATGAAACAAGACGACAAAATAAAAAAATCCATTTATATATGATAGATTTACCTTACTAAAACTTATTTTCATTGTTGTTTTACTTTTGAACTTTAATAGAACTGGGAAGCAGCTGACATGGACCTCAAATTTATAAATGCAACTACATTGATGAATTGGGGTTGTAATAAGGTAAATTTATATTTACTACAACTACACCCTATGTTAACCGTTAATTGCTGCTAATTTAATGTTTCTTCTTTTTTTTCCCAGATTGTCGTCCACACTCAAAACCGTCATGTACATATTGACAGTTTAACTTTTTGTAGGGTGATGCAGAACATGTTTGGTTGAAGCCATTGTTCTGTTTGAAAGGTAATGGTTTCAAAACTATTACAATTGTTTTAATTGTTTAACGTAAACTCTTACTATTTGATTCAAAACTCTAACTGTTTTTTTAAGCTCACTGTTTGGTTCTATTTTTGAAGACTTCAACCATTGTGTTCTCCTACAACCATGTAATTTTTTTTTTCATTCAGTTGGTTGGTGTTTAGTATGGTGGAGGATGTAATAGTTGCAATAATTGTAATATTTAGTATTTTGGGAGATGATGTAAGTAACTGTATATAATGATGATATAATATAGTTATGTTAATACCCGTACCCGCAATTTTGTGGAGTATTGGGTTCTGTGTTTGGTTTTTTAAAGGTTTTTCGAAGGTTTTTCAAAAAATTCATTACATTTTCAAACGAATTTTTGGTTTTTATTTTGTATCTTGCATTATATTCTGATTTTCCCCCCCAGAGCCTTATATATATGATGCCTGTGTGATGTTGCTCGGTTGAGCCTGGGGAGGATTGATATTTATTGCCTGTGATGTCATATATTTAATTGTTAGCAAAATTCCGTAAGGAATTTCTGTAAAAGGGCTAATATTTTAGGGGAGGTTCTGTCAAAATTTTTACTAAATTTTCTAAAATCTATTATGTTTTCAAACGATATCTTGGTTTTTATTTTGTATCTTAGTCATATGAAGATTTTTTCTTCCCAGAGCCCTATATATATAATGTCTGTGTGATGTTGCTTGGATTGGCCTGGGGAGGATTTATATTTCTTGACTGTGATGATAAACTTTTAATTGAGAGCAGAATTCCGTAAGGAATTGCTGTAAAATGGCTAATATTTTAAGGGAGGTTCTTTCAAAATTTTAAGAAAATTTCCTAAAATCTATTATGATTCCAAACTATATCTTTAGTCATATGAAGTTTTTTTTCCCAGAGCCTAATATATATTATGTTTGTGTAATGTGGCTTGGATTGGGCTAGGGAGGATTCAATTTGACTGTCTATGATGTTAAGGAATTGCTTTCAAAGCATTAATATTTCATAAGAGATTCTATCGAAATTTTTACTACAATCCTACCTGTAAAATTTTAAATTATACTGTCGAAATATATACTAAACATTTTAAAGAAAGTTAAGACGTCGCGATAACGTGCCGTATGAAACATTTTAAAGACGTCGTATTAGAGAACTATTAGGAAACAATATAATTTTAGATGAGGCCTGTATAGAGTAGTTGATTGTATTAGAAAGGTGGGTGTATTTGTTTACACCTACATTTTTTGTTTACACCCACTTATTCGTTAAAATGTTTTTATTTTTTTAGAAATTTATATGCAGTTCACCCAATCAAATAAATCTAACTAAATTTACATGCAGTCTCGAATACGTGCCATAGGCACGTGCCACGAGCATACCTAGTCTACTGATATAATTGAACTAAATTATCTAACTATAATATACCTAATATAGATATAGAATTATATATCTTCTTACGCAAATAATGAAAAAATCTGACTAATTAGGTTCCAATTTTTATCTGGGTAATCTAACAAATAGAGTTGACTACAAAATGTCAAGGGTAAATATAAGAATTACTAATATCCACAATTGAGCATACATGTTCAATTTTGCTACGTGTAGTTTATCAAATAATAAGTATAGTTATTCTATTCGAATTTAAAGAAAAACAACTATATCATTGTCCTCTTCACTTTGACAAACTCAACGAAACTTCAAGCATCACCCATTAGCCTTCCACGCCTAAAATTGCAAATCCATCAAATCAATGGACATAAGCAACCACATCTCATTGAGGTATTTCATTAAACACCCTCCGCGAAACACAAATTTCATAGGGCACCTTACTGTCTTCCTCTCTCAGTCTCTCTCGACTCTCAACTAATTCTTCATTCTCCGATGTTGTCACCAATTTCAAAACAACATCACTCCACTATCCCAATGCCTAACCCTAACCCCCGCCCCACCTGCCGCCTCTCTTCCCGCTACCACTGCCTCCTCCGCTGCTGCCCTCCTCCTCTCCTCCTGCACCTGGCTCTCCCTCATCTCTTCCTCAAATTCCTTCACTCTTAGATCCCGCAAAATCGCATCTATTCCCTCCATCATCTCGCCTTTATCAAATCCGCCGCCACCTCTGTCGTTATACCCTTTCCTTCCGCCACATCATCTCGGCATCTCTGTCTCCGACCACCTTCGGCGCTACCGCCGCCACTTCCTCTGCCTTTAGTACCGCCCCTCCTAAATGTGGCTATGTCTCGAAAATCCCCTTCCCTCCTCAAGTAAGATGGATCTATGAGAGCGACGGTGTGGTGGGGCGTGCGTACGGAGGCGGTGTGCTGCGACTGCGTGTGGCATGGAAGGAGAGGGCGCAGGAAGGAATGGATGATTTGGACTTTAAAAGTGGGAGGGGAAGAGATCGTGGCTGGCTTGGCGGGGTTTGGGGCTTTTTTTGTTTTGTTTTGTGTTTTTATGAAAGCGTGTGTACTACACGTGTTTATAGATGAGAATTCCTCCTTTTGTCCTTTCACTATTTCAAAATAGAGGAAGGATAGAGGGGATAGATTAGACACTCTCTCTTCTATTAGTATAATATATAGATATAATAACTCTAAAAGCAATTGCATATGTTTGACCATTTGGCTGTTTAACTGTTTTGGATTCATATGAATCATATTTATGACTCAGTGAATACATATACGTTTAGGGTCATTGAATCATTAACTAAAAAGAATGTTATAACTTAGAAACTTCCAGAAACCCTAATTAAAATATGTATTATTTCGTCTAGTGTGTGTCAAACATGAGACAACTTTCAAACACAACCCGGACTTGGACCTGGCCTCTACTGGTCCAAAAATTGGATCCGGACCCAGACTCATTAGAACCAAGTTCGGGTTCGGGTATTGCAAAAATTAGCTACCCATTTCTCTTCGAGTTCGGGTCTGATTTTTTCACTCGGGTCCGATTCGGTTTCGGATCTTACGAGCATAACACAACAATTTATAAGTTGGGAAGCATGATAATCTTGGCTCCCCATTGATGTGGGACTGAAAATCTAAGAGCATTTGGAGATATTTCAGAGAACACCCTTGAACAATTCTGTAAAATCGGGTAAGCCCTCCTCAGTTTTACTTTTTTTTATCAAATTGCTCTTATAGTTATAACCTTTTTTATTTTCTGGACACTGAGCATACAAAATTTCTGTGAGAAGGCAGGAAAGCCTTTGGATCCCCTAAAAACAGCACCTCTACCATGATATTGCGTAGTTAATGCATTGAGTGAAAAAACAGGAATTAGGAAGGGAATGAGAAATAGGAATAGGAATGAGGAATTCCTATATATTTTTTTTACAGGAATAGGAATGGGAAAAAATAGGAAATAGGAATAGGAATGGGAAATTCCTATATATATCAAGTAGATTTTGGGGGGAAAATAGGAGATAGGAAGAGGAATGGGATATAGGAATAGAAAATTCACACACACACACACACACACACACACACACACACACACACACATATATATAGCATCGGTATGAAAACCCAAAATTCGGACCCGATATTGGACCGGAACCAACCCGTCTTATTGTGGATCGGGTCCGGGTTCAGATCCTAAAATTAGACTCGATATATATAGGGCCCTTCCGTTGTGCACTACCCTCCGTGTGCACTCCGTGTGAATTTTTACACGAAGTGCATATAGATGATCCGAACCGATCACATTAATCTACACATCTAAATTAGTCTATAACTCTCTTTCTATATATACTAGTATTTTTCATGTGCGATGCACGTTTTGATAAACAGTTTGAGTTAAACGTGCGATACACGTAAGTCATTATTAAAAAATGGAGTTAAACGGGCGATACACGTATTTTTTAAAAATAAAAAATGAAAAACATTGATGTGTACGTGCGATTCACATGTTGAAAAATAGATTTGGAGTTGCACGTGCGATGCACCTGTTTGTTTAGTGACAAAAAAAAAATGTTTATTTGTGGCAAACTACTTCAATAAATAGTTAGTAAATATATTATATTATAGATAGATAGATGTAAGTAAATATATTATATTATAGATAGATAGAAAAACGTGCGATGCACGTTTTGATAAACAGTTAGAGTTAAACATGCGATACACGTAAGTCATTATTAAAAAATGGAGTTAAACAGGCGATACACGTATTTTTTAAAAATAAAAAATGAAAAACTTTGTTGTGTACGTGCGATTCACATGTTGAAAAATAGATTTGGAGTTGCACGTGCGATGCACTTGTTTGTTTAGTGACAAAAAAATATTTAAAATTGTTTATTTGTGACAAACTATTTTAATAAATAGTAAGTAAATATATTATATTATAGATAGATAGATGGATAGTAATTTACACATGTGATGCATATTAATATAAAAGAAAAATTAAAGTAGAAAAAAAACTGACATAGTGAGGACTCGAACTTGAGACATCCTTCATATTAGTTATGCACGTTTGCTGCACGTGTTGGTAGATTGACAAATGACACTAAGGCTTTTCCCATTATATTATTATTATTAGGCAAAATTTAAAAAAAAACTAAACAAAACTTTTGGTCAGTTTAAAAAAACTACACTAATTTTTTTTTTTAAAAAAAAGACACAATGTTTAAATAAGGTCCACTGGGTTAGTTAGGGTTAGGGGTTAAGTTTAGGGTTTGTTCAGGGAGTTTATTTAAATATCTGATTAGTTAAGTGATGTTTTTTTAAACACAAATAAAAGATGAGCGTGGTTTTTTTAAACACAAATGAAAGATGAAAGTGATTTTTTTAAACCCTACTCTAACCCTAACCCTAACTAACCCAGTGGACCTAATTTAAACATTGTGTCCTTTAAAAAAAAAAAAAACTTTAGTGTAGTTTTTTTAAACTGGCCAAAAATTTTGTGTAGTTTTTTTAAATGTTGTCTTATTATTATTATTAGAATATTAGAGTATATATATATATATATATATATATATATATATATATATATATATATATTGTAGCCTGTATCAGATAGCAAAGGATGACATTCAGTGCACTTGCTTCACATGTTTGCTAATTATTGTTGAAAATTTTGTGGTACTAACTCACTTTTTGAAAATATTTGGCGCTCCGACCCACTTCCGAAAACAATTAGTAATCTGCCCCTGTTTAGGACACGTCAGCAAGAAACGTTATTGGGAAAACAACATAGGTTATTTCGATTCCGTTCTTCCCAATAACGGCATCTGTTTGAAAAAAAAGTTTCATGCCGTTATTCCAAATAACGACATCTGTTACTTTTTGTCCAAAGATCTAACAGTCTCAATTGTGAGCTGAGAGAGAATTGTTAAAGTAAATTAACTTATGCCGTTATCTGAGAGAACGGTAAGGATTATACTGATGCTGCTATTCAAAATAACGACATCAGTTAATTTCTTTTTACACAGTTACCTATATTCAGAGCCCCCAAATCCTTCTCCTTCCCCTTTTGTCTTTCGATCTTTTCTCTCTTTCTCTTCACTTCCGTAACCCTAGATCCCTAAATCATAAATTACTAAAATCCCAACTATTGGAGTGATTTGTAAGTTGCCAAACAACAATTAAACATAGACTGTAGTTTTGATTCTCTCATTTCTTTTCGAAAGAATCCGGAATCCGAATTTGTGGTAAGTTTTCAAAATCCCTAATTTTTTTACAGTGTTGATTTTGATGTATGAGAGCTGTATACATTGGTAGTATAGTACAAGTGCTGTAGATTTATTTTATCTAAGTAGTAATTGTGGAAATGTACTTATGGATTGTTGTTGATCTAGGGTTTGTGAAATGTTGAATTGTTGATCTAGGGTTTGTGAAATTGTTGTTGATCAGTAAGAGCTATATTGGTAGTATAGTAAAATCAATATAGATTAGATCCACGTAATGTAATAGATATGTGAAGTAATTTTTATAGGAGATTGAGATGTGGATGACCTATATTGCTATCTATGTGAACTTAGATTCATCTATTTGTAGTGTGTGGAGATGTTGTGGTGGTGATTGTTTGTTAATGTTTAGTAATATTTTAGTACAAATTTTAGTATCTCTAGCATCGTAATGTTTATTAATATTGTACTTGACACGTTATATTTAATGTTGACAGGTAAATGGATCCTACACAAGCATCTTCTTCCCATGATGTGGGTGCTTCATCTGGTACTTTGCACGTTCCATGGGGACATCCGGGTCCTTTAGATCCTACCGTACTTTATCTGCAAGAAGATCATAGGTCGCAGGCGGTTTGGACTGGAGATGTCGAAAATATGAGTTTTCGAATGCATACCATCTTGTCGACGCACCCTCGTATTCAAAATTATTTGGTAAGTAGTGGATTTTATGGAATGTCAAAGTTGGCGAAAGTCATGTGGAGCAATGGAGGTCGGTGACACACGTTTCACTTACCCGTTGGGGAGATGACGGTCACCCTACAAGATTTAGCAGTCATATCGGGTCTTCCAATCGATGGGGTGGCCGTGACCAGCAACCTAATGTTCAATAAAGTGGCGTTGTTAAGAGATTATCTTGGGCACGAGGTTGATGAAGATGATAAGAGTGTATTCGTCGGGGAATCAGTCCGACGCTCTTGGCTGTATATAAAGTTTAATAATAGTCTGCCAGATGAATCGATGGACTACCAACTCCAATGTTATACGCGTGCTTATCTTTTATCGATGATTGGAGGTATTGTCTTTTCTAATTCTTTTGGTGATGTAGTGCATTTGATGTACTTTCCATTGATCGCCGACATACATAGAGCCAGCCGATATAGTTGAGGAAGTACGGCTCTGGCCTCCCTCTACCGTGCGCTATGCAACTGTTCGATGGGGTCGATCCAAATGACCGGGCCGATGGGAATACTACAAATATGGTGTTGGGAACGAATACATTTCGGTCGGCCCCGGGTAACGGTACTTTCAACTCATTGGAGTGTGCTACATGAAAATCCAGTGTTGATGGCTACTCTAGGTGCGTACTGGACGGGTAAGCTCACGTGGAGAGATAACCCATGCGGTGTGCTCACATATTATAGGGATGAACTCGATCAGTTGATAGAAGAGTACGTCTACTGGACACCGTATACAGACGATAGGCTACATTGTCTACCTCCATTTGCACCGCCAATAATCAACTATGGTTGACACGAGTTCCACTTGTAAATTTCTCAATTGTGGAGTTTTATTACCCCGGCCGCGTCCTCCGCCAATTCAAAGCACAATAGCCCATCCCCGAAAACTCAATGTACGACCGTAGACTTCACAATATTACCGGTCAAGGTCGTTTACCGAATATGAATTGGGCCGATCACCACCGTGCTCATGTAGCATGTTGGAATGAGAGGAAGTATGATTTGGTTGTAGAAGGGATTGTGCCGTACGACGGATCGTTGCAAACCGGGTACATGGCATGGTACCGTCGTATCACATGGTTATATATAGCGCCAAGAATGGATCTCCCCGCAGGTATCCAACAACCGATACCTAGGCACCAAGTGGAACCACCACTCGCACATTCCACATCGCAACCCATGTATCAACCATAAGTTTCCTCCTATCGTTTAATGGTAAAGTAATCTTAGTGTTAATAAATTTTATTCACATCATTTTGCTTATGTTTGTTTAATAAAAGTTTAGTTTAGTACTAATAATTTTTATTCCTAATATAGATTGACAATACACGGGACATTGTGAGGAAATGTGCTAATTTCTTGAAGAGCAACGCTACGAAGGCATGCAAGGAATTGGCGAGAGAACTTCTACTTCCATGTTGTACTTCTCTTGAAGAAGTTGGTGACGGTTCACGCTTCGATGCCCTTCTACGCGCAACCGAAATACGAACTCAAACGGTCCAACCAAGCGTAAGCTGAGCACCACCTTCACCACAACAAATAGTTGAAGCATAATCCCCCGTCCCGCTTCAAAGACAACCACAAACTCCTTCACATTCTCCGAGAAGGAGTAAGAGTGTTCGCTTTCCTCCTACACACAGTGAATTGACAACCTCTGAGGTTGAAGTAGTTGGAAGTGGGCAAGAAGGAGATGTTGGTCCAAATACTCCTGCGACACAAGAGATTGGGGATCGTAGGAGGAAAGTTCCGGCTCGAAAGAGGAGGAAGCCACAAAAATATACGCCTAGTTAGTTTTTTTCATGAATCAACTTTATGCGTCGGTTTTTGTACATTTAATGGAGTTTTCATATAATTCTAGAAAAATGTTGATGACTACTAGTTTGATGTTTTGTAAATGTATGTTTTGGAAAAAATTGAATTAACTTGATGAGTGTTTGGGTTGTATGAATTCTGTGCTTGAATTTGAAGTATATGAGAAAATTGTTTAATGGTAGTCTGTGCTTGAATTTGATGTATTGAAGCACTTCGAAGTAATTTTTTTGTGATATTAAAGTGTATGGAAATACTTGATGAATTGATGAGTTGTTGAATTGATGAGTTGAGGAGTTGAATTACTGAAAAAAACTTGAATCGAAGTGATGAATTGATGAGTTGAAATGTGAAAAAATGTTGACGAAATTGTGTAATGTGCATGTATTGAAGTGGAGTATGATATGAGTTCTGTGCATGTCTGTGCATGTTTTAAGTGAAAAACAGCAATAACAGATGCCGTTATTGCTGAATCCTGTAACGTTCTTTAAGATAACGACATCAGTTAAATGGAAAAATTCGAAAAAGTTGGGACATCTGCCAAATTTTCTGTCTTCACAGTTGTTTTCCAAAATAACGGCATCAGTTAAGGATGCCGTTATCTTGAATAACGACATCTCCTAAGAATGTCGTTATCTTGAATAACGACATCTCTTAGGTGTCAAGAACAGAAATTTTGGGACTTCTGCCATTCTTTCTGTTTTCACAGTCGTTCCTCTGAATAACGACATCTCCTAAATATGCCGTTATTCAGAAGAACGACATCTGTTATATGAATAGTTGTGCATGTTTTTTGTGCATGTTTTGTGGAGATAAATTACTGAAATCAAATTTACTCAAATTCAACAACCATTCACTCCACATATCTCATGCTTAACTATTTAAACTTAAATTAAGCAACATAAAACTAAAACTTTCTAATTCATACTAACTTAACGATAGATTTTACAACATTAATACAATAATGGGATACAAGTTCAAGTGCCGGTAGACTGGGAAGTCCCCACACTCTGTATATTCTTATAACTCTGTCTATTGTGTCCACTCACTTCGCATTTCGAACAAACTTTCTTAGTGCTCCCACCTTCTCGAGCATCCATGTCATTGCGGATACGAGTACTCTTTGGTCGCCCTTTTATCCGATGAAGACTTGAATCGGCTATGAGCACCGGTCCACTTTGTGTCGGCCAATAAGATTCGTCTGGAATAGGATTCAAAGTTGGTGTCCACGTTTGTGCTAATGAACCGGTAGAGTAAAAGACATCAATGTATGGTTGATAATCAAGTACACGGGAAGCACATGCCGCTAACACATGAGAGCATGGAATGTGATATAGTTGGAATTTGCCACAAGTACAAGTTTGGCTCTCGAGGTCTACCGTGTGCCAATGTTCACCCTTTTGATATCCACTATCCATTCTAATGCCTGTTTTCACCCCAAAAATATCTGACCGATTATTAAACATTATTGCCTCATGTAAATTGGATTTTTCACGGCATACATTAATAAGATCCTGAATGCGTGGTGTCCATAATTTACCTTCACTGATAAGCGTCTGCGCGGCTTCACGGCGATCAGTTAAATACATGTTTAGACGAAAAAAATCTGTTCTACAATTGCGGTGACAGGCAAGCTACGAACACCTTTTAGAACCGAATTGAAAACTTCCGATAGATTTGTTGTCATTATACCATATTTACGACCTCTATCGGCAGAAAGTGCCCACTTCTCAATCGCTTTTTTCTTCAACCAATTAGCCCCATCAGCATTGGTCGCTTCAAGTTGTGCCATCTTTTCTTCAAACTTCTTTCACTGATTTTGACACGCGATCACCTTCAACTTACTCATAAAAAATTTACAACCAATTTTTTTATGGAAATTGCTAGCAAAATGCCGCATACAGAACCGATGATATGCAAATGGTTCCTTCCATGTACCAAACTCATTTTGCATTGCTGATAAAATACCGGCATGCCGATCAGAAATGACACACAGACCTGCACGATCTGTGACGAAGCACCGAATACAGTTCATGAACCATGTCCACATCTCTATGCTTTCACAGTCAACCAGTGCAAACGCAAATGGAAACAACCTACCATTTGCGTCTGGTAAAACAACAATCAACAAACAGCTTTTATATTTTCCGTACAAATAAGTGCCGTCTACACTTATAACTGGTCAACATGCCTTAAATCCTTCGATGGAAGGATCGAATGCCCAAAAAACACCCTTAAAAGTTTCTTTGCCCGGACGGAACGCAATCTTCGCCCAATGTACAGCCGTACCCGGATTTGAAACTTGAATTGCATTGAGTAGATATGACAATTTAGTGTAAGCTTTTTCAAAAGAACCATATAGTCGCTCAACTGCTTTATGTTTAGCTTTCCAAGCTTTTCAGTATGAAATTGTGTAATGGAACCTACCCTTCATTATTCCAATTATGGCTCTTGGTGTTAATGCGAGTTGTTCCTTCATAACATCCAATATGACCATCGATACAACCGTGGAATCAATTTTGCTGTGATCCTGAGTCAATGTAGGATTCACACAAGTGTGTGCACCTTCAAGCTTCTTTACCACGAAATAATTACGGCCTTTTGGAACAATTGCACGCAACCGCCATGGACAACCAACTACATTTTGAAGTGACGGATTTTTTGCAATGTCATCGGCTGAATGGTTGATGGGTGCGTATTTACATTTCACATATATAGACCGGGGATGATTTTACCGTCACAAATTCTCTGTGGTTCTTCACGGCGTACATCTTCACTTGAAGTTGTAGAGCATCTTTGGTTGGAAATCTTTGACCTATGAAGAGTTCATCCAAGTTGGAAGAGCCAACGGAAGACTGTCTATGTTCATGTATAGTGACACAAGACATCCATTCATTGGATTGAGATCCATGTATAGCTGCACTTGTGTCCTGACTTAGCAACACGCGGGCATTGTTAACCAGCACATCAACATTGACATCAACAACCGGAGCTTCAACGGCAACGTCCTTATCATCATCTTCAAGACCGCATTCCTTATCTTCTTCATCTTCGACCAAATCGTTATTTACAACGGCATTGTCAAAGTCTTCCATTGCCATGCCGGCTCCCAAAATATTTTGTGACAATATCAGCTGATGTACCTGCTCGTATTCAGAGGAAACATGTTCCGTTAGAGTTGTGCTAGTATTTTCTTCTGTATTTGAAATTCTAGCATGTGACTCGGCAGATGGTTTCAATATCTGTGCGGATCTTAGACTTTCAATAACAACTCGTCTAGTATTTGAAAGCCTCATTTTGTCGATATATAACTCAATTGCGTTCCAACTATAATTTGGATCAAGTGTCCTATCCATCATGGACCTCAGAGAATTGTCATTGTCTACGGGTACTAACATGAAATATTGCACATCCTCTTTACCAGCAGTATAACGGGCTCTGATTTTCACACTCATTTCACTTCTATCCCAATTAGTGACTTCATATATTTTATCTATTAATTATGAGTACATAAAGTTGCAGGGAGCCCAAATAATTACCAGTTCAACATCACTATAAGAATATCCAATCTTGGGATCTTTAATTACTTTACCCCTAAAATATAACCAAATAGGGATATCATATTCCATACCTAACCATAAAAATTCAAACATGTTCAAGTTATTCACTACTCATAATAAGCATAACATGAGAATACATATCAAACATACAGTTAAGATATTAATACCTTCAAATTAGATCGTACCGTCGCTAGCTTGAAAAATCGTTGTGGATGAAGAATGAAATGAGAGTGGGAGTAAGGATGTAGGATATATGAAATTTTAGAGTACTCCAAAGGTTGGAATTTTTTGATTTAGGGATCTAGGGTTTGTTGGTTACGGCAGTGAAGAGAGAGAGAGAGAGAAAAAAAAAACAAATGACAAGGGGTAGGAGAAAGGTTTAGGGGAATATGAGTATAGGTAACTGTGCAAATTAGAAACTAACTGATGTCGTTATTCAAAATAACGGCATCAGTATAAATCTTGTCGTCTCTCAGAGAACGGCAAAGGTTAAAATTCTTTTCACACTCGTTCCTCAGCAAAAATTTGATATTGTTTGCTCTTTCGACTAAAAGCAACAGATGCCGTTATTTGAAATAACGGCATGAATTTTTTTAAAAAAACAGATACCGTTATTGAGAAGAACGGCATCGAAATGACCTATGCTGTTCTTTCCAAAAACGTTTGTTGCTGACGTGTCCATAATTGGATCAGTTCGCTAATTGTTTTCAGAAGTAGATTAAGATGCCAAATATTTTTAAAAAGTGGATCAGTACTGCAAAATTTTCATTATTGTTAGAATACGGTACGGTAAGTTATGATGAGTCTACCTTAAATCTAGTTACCTAAAACTCTCAATGATAGCAAGTATGATTGCCAATCTCTGAACCAATCAGTATGCCAGATGGGATCATGCTATTGGATCCAAGAATGTCCAATTCAAAACTTTTGAAGTTAACCAGCTCTCAGATCTGTTGGCCTAACACAATAAGAATTTTTTCCCAAAATGACCAACTTTTTGAAAATATTTATCAAACTGACCCATTTTGGAAACTAATTACTAAACTGACCCACTCGCTATTTGAAATAATGAGTTTAGTTATAATAATTTTCTCCAACACTTGAAAAAATCTCGCAAAATCTCAAAACAATAAATGTAAACTTGCTATTTTGAAAAGACGAAAAAAAACCTTAATTAAACTAGACTCGTTGTTTCAAACAATGAGTCTAGTTCAATTAGGGCCGCTGTTTGAAACAATGAGTTAGTTATAAGAATTTTCTCCAACACTTGAACTAAAGTTAAATAAACTTGTTGTTTCAAAAAGCAACCATAATTGAAAACAGCTAGTTTAGTTCAATTAGAGTCGTTTGAAACAACGAGTTTAGTGATAGGAATTTCTTCCAACACTTGGAGAAATCTTGCCAAATCTCAAAATACTAAAGCTAAACTCGCTATTTTAAAAAGCAGCCTTAATTAAAACAACGAGTCTAGTTTAATTAGGGCCACTGTTTCAAATAGCGAGTTTAGTTATAGAAATTTTCTCGAACACTTGAAGATATCTCGGCAAGTCTCAAAGCACTAAAGCTAAATTCGCTGTTTCAAACAACGATCCTAATTGAATTATACTCGCTGAAAACAGCAAGTGGGTCAGTTTCAAAATTAGTTTGGAAAGTCGGTCAGTTTGGTAAATATTTTCGGAAAATGGGTCATTTTGGGAAAAAATAACCCAATAAACACAGTCAAGATTTTTTTTTCCGGACAACGTTGTAGCAAATGAGACCATGCACCAGCTGCGTTATAGCCAAAAGATGATTGTTCCTGTCAAAGAAAAAGAAATTTCTAGTGGTCCCTGCAGGTTTACTGAATGTTCTATAAAACTGCTCTTCTCACCCTTAGATCGTGGAGATCTTGTTGAATGGGGATCCACGATGTGCGCTCTGTGCATCCAAGGGCTGAGAGAGGCAGGTTGTATGAACCTGGATTCATAGGATTCTATTCTCCCCTTAACAACGCCCTTCTTTTGAAGGCAGTCAATGAATGTATTTCAATGACCATCACTTTCATCTGTCTTGCTTCTGGGCTTTTAAATTTTGATTGATTCCACTCCTGACTACCCTTGGCCACGAGATTGACCTATCACTCTCGTTTGAGCACTTATTGACCCTTTTTCTAATCTAGTTCATAAGCTCCCCTCCTTATAAATGGGATACTGCTGCATCAAAAACATAGTCAGCACTATCTCATATACTTGAGAAGTTAATAGATTATTTTTTTGCGTTGTTTCAATGGCAACTGAAGCTAAGGTGAAGGTTATCATAACAAAGTTTGTGGAGACGGATGTGATGCAGTTTAAGGCGGTGGTGCAGCATCTCACCGGCAAGGATTCTGTGGTGGAGGAAGATGGGAAGGAGAGGTCGAGCGTGGAGGAGGTAGGTGGTGGTGGTAAGGGTAAGGGTAAGGGTAAGGGTAAGGGTAAGGGAGGAGATCGGGTTGGGGAAGCGATGAAGGGGAGTGAGATGCTAGAGATTGCACCATCTTTAGATGAGTTATACGACCTTTGGATGCTCTAAGATTTTCTTCGTGGTAATTGTAATGTAATTCCTACAAAAGAAAATGTAATTTTGGTGAGTAAAAATATAATTTAGTCCCTGGCGATTTAGTTAGTAGGGAATCTGCATGTGAGAGCTGTGTATAGACTTATGTGGACAAATCATATGGCTTTCTGTATGTAGCTTTTCATATTGCGCAGCAGGGCATCAGGGGACTATGTGATTATAGTAGCATAGATACACCTTGTTCCCATAAGTGTGTTCTAAGCAATCCAATGAATCCCCTGGGATTCATATGGTCAATTCGATATATGATATTTTCCCCTTCCGTACTTGAACTAGTATTGTGTAACATATTTTGCCCGTGATCTGATGGTCAAAACTTCTTCAATCATATTATTAATCTATTTTTAATCGTTAGTTAGGCAGTACTATGGAATTTTTGTTTATGGTGTGAGCAATTTTCCTCCTCTGGCTTCATGGATTGAGAAATTTTACTTGGATTTTCTTTTGTATAGTTAGAGAGATATGGATTCAAGCTTGGATATTCTTCTTGTATTTCTCTTTGTTCTTTTTGATATTAGTGATGCATAGCTTCCCTTTATATATTATGACATATATCCGTTCTAAATCCTTACTTATATATGAATCTAATACTAATCATACATTTAGTCTTTAATACTAATTAATAGTGGCACGCTGATGAGCAGTGCATCGGGTTAATGCACATCCAAATGCAAAGGATATTCTGTTATATTTACGAAAATGGGTGTTTCATGTCCTTGACTTCCACCCTTCTGTCGTTGTTGCTGGCTAGAGTGTGTATGTATCAGAGAGGGGTACAAATGGACAGATACTTAGGTCAATGTACCTCTAGTTTATGTTTAATAGTAGTTAAGTTAGAGAATGTTATCAGAATGATGACTTACTATTCAGCTCCAATATGGAAACAAAATTAATATATAACATCATCAATCCGCAAACAAAGTTCATTTTAAAAAGAATGAGAGGCTACTAGAGAGAAACCCTGAGAGGCAACCAACAAGAATCCTACCACAGCAACAAACTGAACATCAACCCCCAGCGCTCCATGTCCAAGAGAGGAAGAGATGAGGAGGGTGAACATTGACCGGAGTTTAGAGGTAGCTCCGGAGTTGAAGCTGTGGAACCGTCGAGAGGTAGAAGCCGCTCTCTAACGAGGGACGCTTGACTAAACCCTAGAGGTTTGTCGAAGAAAGGAAATACAGAGTATCGTCGTAGAGCCCCGATGGAGATGGGTCAGCACATATCGCCGGTGGTGGAAAGAGAGACTTTCCGACCACTGACGATCTTATAGAAAATCGTACCTAAATGTGACTACAAGGGTTAAAGATGGACCCGATCAGGTAGCCCAATGACGCAGGGTACGGGGGTGCTCGTCGGAGATGGAAATGGTGAAGAAGGAGGATGAGGAAGGGGAGTGGATTCTATACGAGCCTAAGAGAGTCAAGAAGGCGGAAAAGAAAGCTGAAAAAATGATTTCCTCTTCGTCGTATGTACTAGCAACAACATCGAAGCTTTCCCAATGCCACAAATGCGCGAAAAGAGGCCATACTATCCATGAGTGTGTGAATGATTGGTTTTGCTATGCTTGTATGACATTCGGTCACATTTCAAAGCCTTGCCCTAGAAGCAAACCGTCAGGTAGTGTTCAATCCATGTCGTTTCAATTCAAGTCATTACCACTGGTGGAGCTTGTGAGAGGTATAGCCAACAAGAAGGGGCCTACTAGGTCGGAGGAGAGATTCGATGCCGGTAGGAAAGTAATCAAGGTTTTGATTACGCCAATGCCAATCATGGCTGAATTCGAAAGTCGAATGAAGCTCTGAATTATGCTAAAAATCCATACAGGGAACCCTACCATTGCAGCGATCTCCGAAATGCTCTCCAATAGTATTAGGCTCTTACTAAAGGACAATTGGGAGGTTCAAAAAGTAAAACAGTACGTATTGATGGTATTCTGCAATACAGAGGAAAGAACTAGAGAGTTGTTGTCGATAGGGAGCATAGAGGGTGAAGATTGGTATGTGACGATGAGTAGATGGTCGAGAAGTTATTGTGCGATGAAGATGGATCTAATTCCTGCGATTTGGATCCGCCTATTTAACTTTCCATATCACTGTTGGGTGTGCTTAGCATTTCAAAACTTTGTGGGTGGGTTTGGGTATCTCATCTCCATAGATAAGAACACGAATCTTCAAACCCGACGAGAGTATGCGAGAATTCAAATAGGGGCAGAGGATCTCGGCCTCATTCCGTCGGTGATCATTGCTGAATTCGAAAAGGAAAGACACGAGGTTAAAGTTAGAGTGGAGAGAAAGAAGGTCTCGTTGTGGGGTTCGCCAGAGCCTTCAAATGAACAATTGGAGGTGCGCTTCAAAAAGGAGACGGAGGTAGAAGATATACGTCAGCCATCAAATCTTGGGGGAGTAAATCAGAGTCGTTCGAGACTTGCAACAAAAGAAAGAGAATCAAAGGAATTCTATCAGTTAGATCAACAGGGAAAAAATCTTCAACGTCAAACACAATCAACACAGGATCATAACCTCACAGTAGATCCTATGGAAGGTACTAGGGCCAGTTGTCAGAAATGTATGGAAGGCGATATCGCTACGAACAAGATTTCAGATGTAGGGACAACTGGTGTTAAGGGCTTCGGCGGAGTTACTGCTGCGACACCTGTCTAGTCGCGGGTACCCCTGTACACACGACAATGTAACACCCCGTAATTTTCAAAGAGTATATATATATATATATATATATATATATATATATATATATATATATATATATATATATATATATATATATATATGTTGAAAGTAAAAGTTGGCTGTTTGGTAAAGAAATATATGTTATGGCATATGTTGTAATAAAGTTGATGTTGAATAGTGAGGGGGCCCACGTGATTTAGAAACAGCAATGTGCTATGTTTGACTTCGGTCAATAGCCACACGATGACGTGGCTTCACATGGCTGGGGCCCACCTCACGTGGGAGAGTTCTCAGGAGAGAGAGAACGGGAGAAAGGTAAGGAATTTGTCCCATATCGGTAAGATACATGAATAATATAAATATTATTGTCTATGATCAAGAGTCACCAATTCGATTAACCACCTTTTGAGAGGCAGCCTGTGCTGCGCAGTTGTACTATACTATAAATAATTTGTCTTCTAAATTATATAAATTGTCCGAGCAGGGGCAGGGGGCGTTACAGATAGAGACAGTTGTGAAAGAGCTGACCTTCCCTTCACAGTCAGCGGGTCCCACAGTGTCTCAAACAGCTATCCTTACGTTAACTAGAGCAGAATTTTCAGAGGCAGTGGAATTGACACTTCGGGCGGTTTCAAAAAATTTGAACTTAAGTGGGTTGGGCTCTAGTGGAAAGGAAGGTGGGCCTAATCAATTGCCTGGAGGAGAAATTATTGAGGCCAAGGAGATGGGACTTAGCTGCACTGAAGAGGTACTAGGTAATTTAGAGCGAAATGTGTTCAATCCGATTGTTCAAATGGGTATTATTGATGAGGGGGAGGAAGAAGAAGAGGAGGAGGGTGAATTTGGGGCTTCAGAGCATGAGGAAAGTAGAGGGGGCTCACATGAAAAGGAGAGGGAGCTAGGTGACAATGATGGTTCTCCTAGGGATGAGGATATGATAGGTGCATTATATGGAGTGGGGGATGAACACCATGACTCTAATAGTGAAAATGGAAGGTGGGAAAGAAAGGTAAGAGAATTAGCTCTGGGTACAGGAAAACACCAGGAGCCAAGCATAGAGATCACGGGGACTGGTTTCGATGAGTCAAAAAGAAAGAGCAAGTGACAAATAGCAAGCGACAAATAGACAGATGGGGATCTAAGGGACCTAGTGATGAGGACCTCATCAGATCGATAGCAAAGGCAAAGGAACCGACGTCAGTATGCGAAGGTTCATTTATAATTTTGAGTTTTATTTCAGATAATATGCTTCTTTAGTATGCTAGCATGTTAGGTTTAGCCATGAGATCCACTAGAGAGGAACAACTAGAAATGGTTAATGCGCTTAGGGAAGAAGCTTATTGGCTTTGTCTTTAGGGTCTCCCTTTGAGTTGGGAGGGCCTGAGAGGTAGAGGGTTTTCAAGTTATGTTTATGTTATACATCTTTTGGAATGTGAGATGAATGCGCTCTAGGGTTAACAATAGATTGGTGGGTGATACTATCGCAAAGAAAAAGTCGACAATTTGTGCTATTCAAGAAACTACGATTGTTGATCCACAGAATAAGGATTTTGAATGCCTTAGATCACTAAGAATTTTCAATGGTGTTTCAAGATGTCTAGAGGAATGTCGGGGGAAATTGCATTAGGGGTTGATTCTACAGTTTTCGACATTATAGATAGCTCTATTAGTGATTATTCGCTGACTATTAGAATTAAACGTAAAAGCGATGGGTGGGAGCATATGGTTACGTCGGTGTACGGTCCATACAACGTGTCTCTTAGAGATAAGTTCCAGGTAGAATGAAGAAACATGTGTGGTAGATGGGAAGGATCTTGGGTGATTGGAGGGGACTTCAATATTACTAAATTTTACAGCGAACATTGAGGGAGGGGTTCGAACGACAGGGACATACAAGAGTTCAATCTTATTATCAATGAACTGGATCTCATTGATATGCAGTCTTCTGCTAGGAGATTTACGTGGACGAACGTGCAAACTAATCCAACCCTAGCTAAACTGTATAGAATATTGGTGTCTACGGAGTGGGAGGACTTGTTCCCACTTGCAGCGATTAGGACAATACCTAGATACACCTCTGATCATACACCACTCACACTCGATTGTGGAAACGAGAGAAGTAAAACACGACAACAGATTATATATGAGAAAGCTTGGTCCCTGACCGATAAATGTAAGAAGATCATAGAGAAATCATGAAGGAGTCCGTTCTCCCCGAATGATGCGGTTTCCAAGTGGAACATCAAGATGAGACGACTTCGTAAATGTCTAAAGATTTGGGCAAAAGAGGAGTTTGGGAAACTCAAAAGAAAGAAGGAGAGACTGGGGGTGAGGATTCATGAACCATGAAAGAGTTGAATTTGAGGAACTAGCATCAAACAGAGGGGAGCTGCACAAAATTGGCGAGATGGAAGAATGCTACTGGAGGCAAATATCAAGGGTACAATGGCTTAAGGAAGGTGATTCAAATATGGCCTTGTAGATGAAAACTGGATAGAGGATAGTATAGAAATTAGACAATATATAGACATGTACTTTAGAGAGTTACTAGGAAAGAAGTGAACTCAGAGATGCAGATTGAAACCAGATTTCTGGAGTGAGTCGAGAATTGAGGGGAGTGAGGGGATTAAAGAAGCCTTCTCGAAGGAGGAGATTATTATCGCAATCAAACTTTTGCGCTAGGACAAGGCGCCGGAACTGGATGGATTTCCGATTCTGTTCTATGAGGGTTATTGGACTATCATCAAGAAAGACTTAGTATACATCTTCTAGAAACTTTTTCAGGGAATAACGCAAATAGAAAGATTAAATTACGCGAACGTTATCCTAATCCGGGAGAAATCTGAGGTTCTTAGGGTGTCAGATCTTCAACCCATCAGTCTGTTGAATGGATCATTCAAAATCATCACTAAAGTTCTGGCTAATAGATTGGCACCACACTTAATGGATATTATTGACGAAACACAAAGTGGTTTTGTTAAAGTAAGAGATATCATGGATAGCATCGCGTCAGCTCACGAAATGGTACTTAGAGGAAACAATGATAAAGAGAATGGCTTTCTGCTGAAGTTAGATTTTGAAAAAGCATACAATACAGTTGAATGAGACTGTGTGGACGAGGCGCTGGAACTGAAAGGATTCAGGATGAAGTGGAGGAGGTGGATGAGGATGTGTGTTCAAAATGGAAAGTCTTTCATCCATGTTAACAAAATAGTGGGAAGGGAAATCTGTTGTCGTAGATGGGTTAGGCAAGGAGATCCACTTTCGCTTCTGATCTTCACGATTATCGCCGATGGATTGGATTAAATGACTAAGAGAGACAAAGAGGCGGAGCTAAAGGGGTTAAGGTGAAAGGAATTGCAGCGCTATTGTGTATTCTACAATATGCATATGAGACTTTGATGTTTTGTGCGGCTCAGATGGAGGGAACCATGTCATTACGAATTTTATTGAGATGTTTTGAATACTGGTTGGGACTGGTAGTTAATCTACATAAGAGTTGCGTGGTTGCCCTTTGCAATGAAAATGAAGGCGCTATGGAGATGAGCTCAACATTGTTGGGATGTGAGAAAGGAGAATTCCCCTTCAAATATTTGGGAACGCCTATTAGACCGGGTAAGATGCTTAAGGAGGACTGAATTCCTTTGGTGGAAAAAGTAGAGAAAAACATGTGGGATGGAAAGGGACATCTCTATCGCTGGGTGGTAGAATTACTTATCAATTCGGTCCTCAGTAGCCTGCTTACGTACCTGATGTCGATTTATGAGATTCCTAGTTGGGTGATAGAAAGAGTTGATAAATGCAGGTGGCGATTCCTCTGGAAAGAATCGTAAGAGGATAACAAGGGATTCAATTTGATTAGGTGGGGCATGGTGTATAAAAAAGAAAGAATTCGGAGGACTAGGAGTCATGAACCTTCATGATATGAATAAGGCATTACTATCCAAGTGGTGGTGGAAAATGCACAAACGACGTCAGGCATGGTGGTGTAACTCCTTCACGATGTATCGAAGACGAAAAAAGGTTAGATACGGAGGGCGAAGCAAATCTGGAAAAGTCTCAAATCTATGGAAAGACATTTCTAAGGTTAAGGAACTTTTCCATGATAACACTAGGTGCAAACTAGGAGACGGAAAAGATACTAGATTCTGGAAGGATAAATAGTGGGGGGAGAACACCATTAAGTCACTATTCCCACAACTGGTGAAGGAAACAACTAATGATGATGTTCTGGTGGCGGACGTCTGGAAACATGAAAGGCTGAGATTAGAATTCCATGGAAACATTTCCCTCGAATGTCAGAAACAACTTCAGCGACTCCAAAGTATGCTTGCAGAGAGTATGACACAGGAGAGGGGGGACGAGGACGAAAGAGAGTGTAAACTAGATTCTAACTGCATGTTCTCAGTTAGATCCATATATCGCTTCTTAAATGATGGGGAAATTAGATGTTCTAGCGCTAATATTATCTGGAAGTCGAAAATCCCAACAAAGGTGAAAGCCTTCCTTTGGTTGGTGGTGAATAACGCTATCATCTCAAAGTGGAATTTTAGGAAACGCAACATTCCAATTGATATGAGGTGTCCACGATGTAACATAGGGGAGGAGGTTAGAACCATATTTTAATGCATTATCCTAAGACTAAACTCACTTGGGAAATTATGGGTATGGGGTTTGGTGTTGCGAGATACCAATCAGTATTGACGACACTTGGGGAAAGTGGAGACTGACCTTCATTAGGAAAGACTGTAGGTTAATGTAAGATATTACGATAACGGCTAGTATGTGGATCATTTGGCTAGATAAAAACGATGTTTGCTTTCGTAACATTAACTGTACAATTCAGAAGATGCTTCAGAAAATCTTGTTCCTAATAGATAATTGAGCAGGTCTAGCAGGGGTGAGGAAGAGGCTCCGTATGGAGGGAGAGGAGTAGCCCAGGGTGGGTTGGCTGCAATCACCCTCTAGCTTTTGGATGCGATTAGTGTGGGAGGTTACCGCTATTTTGGGCCAGACTTTTTGTTGATTTATTCTGGCAGATGTTGTTGTTGTTCTTATTTGAGTTAGTTAGTGGACTGGATTAGACTTGGTTTGTAATATCTGATATTATTTGTTTCGTTAACTTTTCATTAATGAAACTAGTGACTAGGGTCACTTTTATCTAAAAAATAATAATAATGGAAATCGTTGTCGAGAAATATGTCAGGGACTAACATATCCCAACTTTCATGTCAATAGTAATACACAAGTGATCAGTATGAAACGGTAACTTGGGTCTTACTATAATATCTCTAATATTATAATGGGAGAGTTGGGGTTGTCATTTGTAGACAACCTATAATTTGTAGACATTCATTTGACCATCTAATCTCAACCATTCATTTTTAAGTGAGAGTTATATTAACCATTCAATTACTCAACTGTTGTTGGTACCATAATTTCCTAAAAGTTCAAATTTATTTACGACATAATTATTTACAAAGTGTCACTCATATAAAATAACAGTTTGTGCCATTAGGGATAATTTGTAAAGAGTATCTGATGAGTAAAGAGAGATTTTAGGTTCGAGGCCAGATTATGTCTTACTATATATAAAAAAATAAAAATAATAGAACGTGCATTGTACGTGCAGATTACTAGTTAATGATTAATGTAACTAGCCGACAATCCAGTAAACCAGGAGACAAGTGGCCAACCACCAACCCCTTGATGTAATCCTCATAATTTGGGTCCAAAAATTCAATTTTTCCATCAATGTTTAGGGTCCGTTTGTTTTGATATTCAGAATAGAGTATTCAGAATACTCTATTCAGAATAGGCGTTTGTTTTAAGTGTTATTCAGAATCTCTATTCAGAATACTCATACCCCCTATTTTCCAAAACACCTCCTTTCCAAAACACCTCCTTTACTCTCTTTATTATTATTATTATATATATATATTATTATTATTATATATTATTATTATTATTATTATTATTATTATTATTATTATATATATTATTATTATATATATTATTATTATATATTATTATTATTATTATTATTATTATTATTATTATTATTATTATTATATATTATTATTATTATTATTATTATTATTATTATTATTATTATTATTAATATTATTATTATATATATTATTATTATTATTATATATTATTATATATATTATTATATATATTATTATTTATTATTATTATTATTATATATATTATTATTATATATATTATATATATTATTATATATTATTATTATTATATATATATTATTATTATTATTATTATTATATATATTATTATTATTATTATTATTATTATTATTATTATTATTATTATTATTATTATCATTATTATTATATATATTATTATTATTATTATTATTATTATATATATTATTATTATTATTATATATTATTATTATTATTATTATTATTATTATTATTATTATTATTATTATTATTATTATTATTATTATTATTATTATTATTATATATTATTATTATTATTATTATTATTATTATTATTATTATTGTTATTATTATTATTATTATTATTATTATTATTATTATTATTATTATTATATATTATTATTATTATTATTATTTATTATTATTATTATTATTATTTATTATTATTATTAATATTATATATATTATTATTAATATTATATATATTATATATATTATTATATATATTATTATTATTATTATATATATTATTATTATTATTATTATTATTATTATTATTATTATTATATATATTATATATATTATTATTATTATTATTATTATTATTATTATTATTTCAAATTGATATTCAAAATTGTCAGAAATATAACCGAACAGCTTTTAAACACTCTTTTTCAGAAAAACAGCTTTCAGATAATAGTTTTCAGCTAAAAATATAACCGAACAGCTTTTAAACACTCTTTTTCAGAAAAACAGCTTTCAGATAACAGTTTTCAGCTAGAAATATAACCGAACAGCTTTTAAACTCTCTTTTTCAGAAAAACAGCTTTCAGATAACTGTTTTCAGCTAGAAATATAACCGAACAGCTTTTAAACACTCTTTTTTAGAAAAAACAGCTTTCAGATAACAGTTTTCAGCTAGAAATATAACCGAACAGCTTTTAAACTCTCTTTTTCAGAAAAACAGCTTTCAGATAACTGTTTTCAGCTAGAAATATAACCGAACAGCTTTTAAACACTCATTTTCAGAAAAACAGTTTTCAGAATACAGTTTTCAGCTAGAAATATAACCGAACAGCTTCTAAACTCTCTTTTTCAGATAAACAGCTTTCAGAATATCAATATTCAGAATACAATATAAACAAACAGCTTTTAAACTCATATTCAGAATAACTCTATTCAGAATACTTAATTCAGAATACTCTATTCAAAATATCAAAACAAACGCACCCTATAAATCTCTTGGTGCTCTCTTCTGTTTATAAACTTAAAATGATTTTGTAGGATCCTTTTTGTCCTTCCATGTTCGGTTTCAGAATATACTCCGCCATTTTTTCTCTTAATCTAATAAATTAGTTCTCTCCATCTTACCAACAAAACTCATCCAAATTTGCTACATATTCTACCCTTCAAATTATCATCATACATCTTCATTGTTTATCTTATGTCTAGATTATGCCTGACTATCCGACTTATGAAGGGCTTGTTTAGTTTGATGAAATTATAACTGCTATGTCTAATTTCTTATAGTTAGTGTTTAACTACTACAGTTTGAGAAGAAAGGGTAGGTTGTTTGGTTGATTTAGTAGCAACGGAATAAGTAGGTTTTTAGTGTTGGGTCTAATGAAGTTAATAGGTGGAATGTGAAGTGTGCTCCGGCAAGTTCATTTTAATTTATTCCAACAACAGGAAATGCAGTTGTACATCCAACTTTGCAGAAGGGGAAATCATAGTTTGTTGTAGTTGCAAGTTAGGGGTAAACAACTATTATCCGAACCGACCAATCCGAACCAATTCAAACCAAACCGACCGGTTTTTAACCGAACCAATTGGGGGACTTGGGTTGGCCCGGTTCTTGATCTTCAATAACCAACTGGACCGGTTCGGTTTTGGATGAGGCTTTCAAATAACCGATGAAACCGAACCGACCGTACCTCTATACATAAGTCCATAAAAATATAGTTCTCCTTTAATTTCTTAAATATACAAATAGTCATTTCTCATTTTCTTGGAGATCATACAAACAGTTTTCTTTAATTTCTTTAATACAAACCGAGCAATTGTTCTACCTATGTTTTGATTCTTCATAATCCTGTATGTTATGTTGTTGAGAAATGCTTGATTTACAGTGTGGCCCAGCCTAATAGAATCATGAAGTTGATGTAACATTTAGTAGTTACTTTAATCAAGTCAAGTAGAAATTATTTTTTAAATCTTTTTTATTGTACATGAAATTCAATTAGCTATGGTTATTGATATTTCTTTTATAATAATAAACTAAGATTATAGAAGTACGCAAGTGAAAAAACAGTTTATCTCACCTATTTAAACGTCATCATCTCAAACAATTAGTGCAAAATTTATTAACAACTTGTGGTTTGATGAATCTTTATTTTAAATTCATTTCTGAATAACAAATAGGAGGTTGTTTCTTAAGTTTGATTGAAGTTGATCTTTTAAATTTCAACAAAATTATGAATGATGTTAAAGGTGAAAAGTAGCACACCAAACCGATGTTGGGTTCCTTCCTTAATTGAGAATAATATGGAATTCTCTAGAGATGTGGAGTATCTTAGAGCTTCATGGAAGAGTGTGGAAGGAATTTGAAAGGTATAGTTTCATGGAGATCTCTAAAAATGGAGAATTCTAGGGAGTTGGTATAGTTTCATGGAGATCTCTAGAAATGGAGAATTCTAGAGAGTTAATCTCCACCCTTGGATCAAATTAATCTCCACCGTTCATTGTGGGTGTGGAGTAGTATAAATAGGGGTGTAAGTCTTCATTCCTACTCACTCTAAAAATAAAATATAAAACTCCAAAAGCAAGTTCTTGTAATCCAAAGTGAGAGTTAGAGAGCCACTTTGAGAGAAAGTAAGATAACTTGAGAAGTTCTAATTCTCAAGCTTGAGTGAGCCACAAAATTGTGAGAGTGTGTTATAGAGAGTCAAATTCTTGTAATCCTACTACTCTTTGTATAGTGAAAGAATCTCCATTTGAGTTGTAAATATCTCTTGCATCTATTTCTATCTATATCTTCAAGTGCCCATCTTAACTTCATGAAGCGGGAAAATACCGAGTTTTTCCCAACAGTGGTATCATAGCTAGGTTCACACACTGTCGTCATCATCTCATGCGGTTTAAGATGGAGGACATCGTCACCCATGATGGAGATATGTTCAAACTCACCGCCAACAACTACTCGTATTGGAAGCCGATGATGGAAGATCATCTATATTGCAAAGACTTGCATGAGCCCATCATCCACAATACCAAGGTGGGAGGAAAGAGCGATGCAGAATGAGAGTTGCTCAATTGAAAAACCGTTGCCATGATCCGTAAGTACATCGACCGATCTCTCTTCGAGCATGTCTCTACGTATACAAATGCTTATGAATTATGGACAAAGCTTGAGTCCATGATTCAAAAGAAGACGCCTCGTAACAAAGTCAATTTAGTTCGACGGTTGGTGAAGTTGGAGTATAAGGATGGTCAAAGCATGATTGAGTACTTGAATAATTTCAAGGGGCTCGTAAATCAGCTAATGAAAACTGAATTGAAGATTAAAGTTGAGTTGCAAGCCCTTTTACTCCTTAGCTCATTGCCTGAAAGTTGGGATACACTCGTGATTACACTTAGTAACTCAACTCCTGAAGGAAAGCTCACCATGGATACCGTCAGTGATAGCCTTCTTGGTGAAGAAGCAAGGAGGAAGGAACGAGGCATTTCTATCTTTTCTGAGGCAAATGTTTTCGAAAATTGGGTAAAGAATGATGGTCGTGGACGTAGCAATGGCCGAGAATCAAACCAATCCCGAGGTAGATCCAAATCACGATCAAAGATTACATGCTACTACTGTGGAAGGACGGGCCACAACAAAGCAGAGTGTCGATCCTTCAAGAGAGATCAAAAGGCGGGTGATGTGAAGCCAGACCAAATCAAGAAGCAAGAAGAGAAGAGTACTACCGCTGTTGCTGCAAAAGAAGAACTGATTTATCTCATTGGAGAAGGCAATATCCTAAACATTGCCTATGATGATAGTTCTTGGATTATCGATTCTGGTGCTTCCTTCCATGTCACTCTCCATGGAAGTTTCTTCTCATCCTACCAAAGCGGTGACTTTGGTACGGTGCAAATGGGAAATCAAGATAGGAGCAAAATTGTCGGGATAGGTGACATCATCCTTACAACAAGCACTGGATGCAAGCTTGTCCTAAAAGATGTGAGACATGTTCCAGCTATGCGTCTCAATCTTATCTCTGCTGGAAAGCTGGATGATGTGGGTCTGGTGAATTACTTTGGTGAAGGAAAGTGGAAGCTCACCAAAGAAAGTTTAGTCGTGGCTCGAGGAAAGAAAGAGGGGTCATTGTACGTGATGCAAGCGAAGCTCTGTAAAGGGGAGGTGAATATCACCACCGATGATATGGATATATGACATAGACGACTTAGACACATAAGCGAGAAAGGTCTTCACATACTCGCTCGTAACCAAGTTCTTCCTAATGTGAAAGGTAAAACACTTGATCCTTGTGCTCATTGCTTGGATGGAAAACAACATAAAGTTGCTTTCAAAAGATCTTCTCCACCCACAAGGAGAAAGAATATCTTAGATCTTGTACACACCGATGTGTGCTCAATGTCCGAGACATCCATTGGCGGTGCTTCATATTTTGTCACCTTCATCGATGACCATTCAAGGAAGGTGTGGTTGCACTTATTAAAAACAAAGGATCAAGTGCTTAATGCATTCAAGGAGTTTCATGTCCGAGTAGAACGCGAGACAGGAAGGAAGATCAAATGTGTCCGATCAGACAATGGAGGTAAATATAAAGGTCCCTTTGAAGCCTATTGCAGGAAATATGGGATAAGACTAGAGAAGACTCCACCCAAAACACAGTAGTTAAATGGATTAGCCGAGAGAATGAATCGAACTATCGAGGAAAGAGTTTGATGTGTGCTCTCTCATGCCAAATTGCCTAAGTCATTCTGGGGGGAAGCTGTGATGACCACTGTTGACGTCATCAACCTTTCACCATCGGTACCTTTGGACGGAGCTATCCCAGAGGAAGTTTGGTCAGGCAAAAAGGCTACCTACAATCATCTCAAGGTGTTCGGATGCAGAGCATTTGTTCACAAACCTAAAGACGAGAGAGCCAAGCTGGATGTAAAGACAAAGGAATGCATCTACCTTCGCTCGCCAAAGGATGAGTTTGGATACCGACTTTGGGATCCAATCAACAAGAAGATTGTTCATAGCCGAGATGTGGTATTCTTCGAGGACCAAACAATTGAAGATATCCAGAAATCTGAGAGGCCAAGATTGAGAAGCAACCATAGTATAGACCTTACACCGGCTCATCAAGAGGAGAATGTCACACCAGAAAACAATGAAGTTGAAGATCTCGAGCTTATCCTAGAGCCAAATAATCTAGAGACTCAAGATGAGTTAATTCAAGATGAACCTCAGCCTAGCTCTCCACTAGAGTTGAGACGATCTTCGAGAGACCGAAGACCATCTACTCGTTATCCTACGGAGGAGTTTGTGACGGTCACCGATGAGGGGGAGCCTCAAAGTTATAAGGAAGCCATAACTGACACTCATAAAGAAGAGTGGATAAAATCCATGCAAGAGGAGATGCAATCCTTGCATGAGAATCATACTTACGAACTAATGGAGCTTCCAAAAGGAAAAAGAGCCTTGAAGAATAAGTGGGTGTATCGAATCAAGACCGAAGATAGTAGCTCGAAGCCTCGCTACAAAGCTCGGTTGGTTGTTAAGGGATTCAGTCAAGAGAAAGGTATTGACTTTGAAGAAATATTTTCTCCAGTGGTAAAAATGTCATCCGTCCGTGTTGTTCTTGGCCTAGCAGCGGTACAAGACTTGGAGATCGAACAACTCGATGTCAAGACAGCATTCCTCCATGGAGATCTAGAGGAAGAGATCTACATGGAGCAGCCAGAGGGGTTCAAAGTTCCCGGTAAAGAGAATTTGGTGTGCCGGCTAACGAAGAGTCTATATGGCCTTAAGCAAGCACCAAGACAATGGTACAAGAAGTTCGAGTCCTTCATGGCAGAACATGACTTCAAGAAGACGGAAAGCGATCATTGTGCCTTCACAAAGAGGTATGGAGGTGGCTATTTCCTCATACTCTTACTCTATGTTGATGATATGTTGATTGTTGAACTAGATCGTACAAAAAATGATGCTTTGAAAAAGGATCTAAGCAAGAGCTTCGCCATGATAGATTTGGGACCGGCTAGACAAATCCTTGGAATGAGGATCACTCGTGATAGATCAAGAAAGTTATTGTGGTTATCACAAGAGAAGTATATTGAGAAAGTGTTGGAAAGATTCAACATGCACAAAGCGAAGCCAGTCAACATACCACTTGCTGGACACTTCAAGTTGAGTATGGAGCAAAGTCCAACAAGTGAGGAAGAAAAGAAGGAAATGAAGACGATTCCTTATTCATCCGCGGTAGGTAGTCTTATGTATGCAATGATATGCACAAGACCCGACATTGCCTATGCAGTTGGTGTTGTTAGTCGCTTCTTGGCCAATCCGGGGAAAGAACATTGGGATGCAGTCAAATGGATCTTTCGGTATCTACGAGGTACTTCCAAAAAGTGTTTATGTTTTGGAAATGGAAAATCTGTGTTAGAAGGATAAACAGATGCAGATTTAGCTGGCGACGTTGATTCTAGGAAATCAACATCAGGATACCTAACTACTCTAGCAGGGGGAGCTGTTTCTTGGCAATAAAAGTTGTAAAAGTGTGTTGCTTTGTCCACTACCGAAGCTGAGTACATCGCAGCTACTGAAGCTTGCAAGGAGATGTTGTGGATGAAGAATTTGCTGCTAGAGCTAGGAGTAGTCCAAGACAAGTATGTCTTGAAGTGCGACAATCAAAGTGCAATTTACTTAGCAAAGAACTCTACCTTTCATTCTCGTACAAAGCACATTGATACAAGGTATCATTGGATCCGAGAAGCTCTCGAAGAAAGGCGCATACACCTTGAGAAAGTTCACACGAAAGAAAACTGGTCCGACATGATGACCAAGGTAATACTGACAAATAAATTTGAGGATTGTTGTCAAGGTGCCAGTTTGCTACTACCTCCCAATTAAGTCAGGAGGGGGAGATTTGTTGGGTTCCTTCCTTAATTAAGAATAATATGGAATTCTCTAGAGATGTGAAGTATCCTAGAGCTTCATGGAAGAGTGTGGAAGGAAGTTGAAAGGTATAGTTTCATGGCGATCTCTAGAAATGGAGAATTCTAGAGAGTTGGTATAGTTTCATGGAGATCTCTAGAAATGGAGAATTCTAGAGAGTTAATCTCCACCCTTGGATCAAATTAATCTTCACCGTTCATTGTGGGTGTGGAGTAGTAAAATAGGGGTGGAAGTCTTCATTCCTACTCACTCTAAAAATAAAAAATAAAAACTCCAAAAACAAGTTCTTGTAATCCAAAGTGAGAGTTAGAGAGCCACTTTGAGAGAAAGTAAGATAACTTGAGAAGTTCTAATTCTCAAGCTTGAGTGAGCCACAAAATTGTGAGAGTGTGTTATAGAGAGTCAAATTCTTGTAATCCTATTACTCTTTGTATAGTAGAAGAATCTCCATTTGAGTTGTAAATCTCTCTTGCATCTATTTCTATCTATATCTTCAAGTGCCCATCTTAACTTCACGAAACGGGAAAATACCGAGTTTTTCCCAACAACCGACCATTCAATTTAATCCAAACCGAGCTTAATCGGCTTGGATGGAAACCGATCCAATTAAGGTTCGGATTGGTTGCGGATGAGAAAATTCAAAAACCGATATTCTTTGGTTCGGTGGTGGATGGTCCATATTAGGTCGGATACCGACCGATGCCGACCCCTAGTTGCAGTTACAACTATAGGGCACAAAAATGACCTTAACTGTATGCTTATGGATAGACATAAAATTGCTACCCTATATCCAAACCCGACCTTTTACCTCCCAATAGCCTCCAATAATTTTTTTTTGAGAGAAGGTGACCTAGTCACTATTTCATTAATGAAATGTTAATGAAACGAATACAAAAGCTAAATCCATACATCGAGAATAGAAACATCAAGGTCATACAACGATAAACCTCTCTAATAGAAAGCAAATGGAATGAAAACAAGACCCCAAAACCCAGTAAGTGCAGAGTGCCCCGCCTGATCCAGTTTGTGCCCCTGTTCCTGTTCATGTGCACTACTCCTCCTCCAGTGGCAATCTCTTCTTTGTCTCTGCTATTCCAGACCAAGTATTAATAAAAGCATACATATTATGAATCAAAACAACGACTATTGTTTTTTTGACGGAAACACATATCATTTTGGTCTAGCCATAAACCCCAAATAGTCGCAGTCACAGAGATGTCCCATTTTGCTCTATTAACTTCCCTAATATTATTCCCTCTCCATTCCCCCCGGACCTCTCTAATCGAAAACGGACGAGTTTGAAGATCGAGTCCTATACAGATAATCTCCCATGTTAGTGACGCTTAAGGACATGAGAAAAAAATGTGATCTGTGTCCTCTCTAATAACCAGACATCTATTACATTTGTCATCAACATGGATGTTACGTTTGGTTAGGTTTACTTTTGAAAGTACCGAGTTGTTAACAACCAACCAAAGGAACACTTTAATTTTCAAGGGAGCCAATGTTTTCCCCATTGTTTTGGTATCTCCGCATCTTAAACCCTCGTCGTTATGTCACTTGTACATTGAAGATACCGAGAACTTTCCACTTGTTTCTAATCTCCATATTCTTCTATCCTTCACTCGTTGACCTCGCCTTCCATGTTCAAGAATGTACTCTTTTAGAAGCTCTAACCTAGTTAAACAATTTTTTGATGGTTGATTATTCAGCTTAATTCTTAATCTTCCATTTCTCCACACCTCATAAACTAAAGAATCCATATCGATGGCCTCTTTAGCAACTTCTGGGGATAGTGATTCCATCGTATTTTGCCCACACCACTTGGCTTTCCAAAATCTAATCTCTTTCTCATTACCCAACTCGCAAAATGTGTTGGTACGGAATGAGTTCCCTACACCCCTTTCTATAGGCTGAATGCCTCCAATATTACATCCTCATCATTAGTCAATAGCACAGAAAATTGACTCAGACTAGCTAAGAGACTTATTCAAGTCGTCTACTTTCAAATTCTATCCTAGTCTTCAGTTGGCCCAGTCTGACTCTTCTCGACTCTCATCAACTTGGAATTAATCCTTCCCTCTTTTTCTCCCTCAAAATTTTCCTACCCTCCCTAATGTCTGTTATGTCTCCTTCATCCGATATATAAACTCACACATAACACACTACCAAAATGACCATTCAGTTCAAAACAGATAAACCAACATTCTAGTGCAACTCTAAAAGGCCATATATGTTTAAACTACCAGGGGAAACTAGCAGTCCCAAAGACAAGCGTAAGTCATCACCACCGATGACAAGTTTATCACCGAGAGTGCGAATAATAGAGACAACGGTGATCGAGACAGACCCATTGCACTTCAAGTCGGTAGTCCAAGGCCTCACTGGTAAGGATTCCAAAGAGGCTACAAATAATCAACAAGAGAAGGAAGAAAAGAGAGAAGAGAATAAGGAGGGAGCATTTGAGGATATGCTAAATATCAGACTGCCTTCAGCAGAAGACTTGAAAGAAATATGGGATGACTAATTGACTGGTTAATTGTAGCTGTTTTGCTATTTGGGTTTAATGCTATTAGTTTTTTTTTTATTTCAGTTCTCCGCATATAGATACTGTTGGGAAACTGATAAGAGTATGACTAATGCATGTGGTGAGAGGATATAAACTATTATTTGTTGTAGTATGTATTGATAAGAGAATGAGATGTGACCATTTGTTTTGTGCACATTTGGCTTTTGGTTATATCAGTGTAGGTAAGTTTACTGGACTAATCAAGTTGAATTTCAGAGCTTAATTAGTAGAGTTAATGACTTGTGATTTGAATGGAAGAAGAAAGTAGGACAAGGTATGAAGGACCACAGAACGGCACTGTGAATGGGATCTCAGAAGACAGACGATATAGATAAAAACACAAATTTTGCTTATCATAGTCGTTAAGCTTGTAACATTGTTATGACCTCTCAATTATTTAATTAAGCCCCATAACTTTAGAATACCTCTTTAGCAAAATGAGATGATCAAGTTGGGGAGAATGACACAATGCAAGAGGCATGTATCCTATGAGCTTATATAAAATTAAATGAAGAGACTTAAATCACAAGTTAACGACTATCTGAGACAACTGTGATTAGATTAATGAAGAACCTAGCTCCCATATTTGTCAAGTTGTAAGGAAATTATCATCATCATCGATATTTTTCTGGACAAATATTATCACAATTGGTGACACTACTTAATTGGTGTTTCCGTGCAACTACCATGTTATTCTATGAACACTAGAACATACAAGTGGGATGACCGATGTGCTATATATATATATCATTAATTTTGAGCTAATATAGGGGGATAGATTAGTGAGTTATCTGTATTTTGAAGAAAAAAATAAACTTGTAATACTAAATTAGGTCAGTATAAGGAAGGAGTGAGCGGAATTAATTTTCCAAATTTTGTACCCAGTGCGGGTTTTGCCTTGCTACACTGGAATGAGAGACCACCTTTAGCTTCAGTGCCCTAGGAGTAAAGCGGTTCTCGTAGAGGTTCTCGCCGCCCTGGGGACGTCACAATACCCTAGTGTATATAAGGAGCCGTGGGTGGGCTCTAAATTCGGGTTAGAGCGGGGGGCTATGAGAGAAGCGTGGTATATTGCTATTGCCGCAGTGACCTGGGTTCTTTGGCTAGACAGAAATAACCGTTACTTTCGTGGAACTTGCAATAGTATTTCTGTCAATTTGATTCACACTATGCATCTTATTTCTTTTTGGGCTACTGTGGCCACAGCAGGTCCCAGAGGACGGATTGCGAGCGTATTCCAAGTCCAGGAGTTCGACGATGAGGAAATTGAGTTCGGTTCGACGATCGATTGATAGCTTGCGCTGCCGACACTGATCAGAGGTGCCCACCCCCCAGGGTTTTGTTGGGGGGACCATGATGTATTTCTCTTTGTTTTTCTAGTTTTCTTTGGTCCCGCCCCCCATGTTTGGGGTAGAGATTCTGCACTTTCGCTATGTTTGTAGGATTTTATAGTGAGCTCAGTACTCTGAATTTGTTTTTTTAATCTCTTATTAATGAAATAGGGTATGAAATAGGGTGGGCAGACTTTACCTTTCTCTCTCAAAAAAAAAAAAAAAAATTCCAAATTTTGTCAAGTAATGCTCCTCCAACCATGGTCATTGACCATTGCCAACTGCTTGGAATTATATCTAACAATGTTGTTTCGAACGAAATTTTGTTTATGTGCTGGTCAGTTCCACGTGCGTTTTGAAGTATATTCTTCAATCTTCTCTTTGACTGAAAGAGTCAAAGTAAATTTAATACTCCTATGTTTTCTTCTTGTAACAGTGACGGCTTCAGTTGGGTAAACAGGTGTTATAAAGTTAATAATAGTAACCTACATTGATTGATTGATATGTATATAGTAAAACACAAAGAAACTATCAAGTTGCTCTTTTTCAATCCTCTAAAAAATTAAAGGCTCGGATTTAACCTTACAAAACATATTTTTTCCCTAAAAGTTCCTTCTAGAATACAAATTCAAATCTCCCACTCAAAACAACTTCAATATATTTTTTTTTTCTCTCTCTCTCCCTCCCTCTTCTATTAAAAAACTTAAGAAAATATATTTTTTAAAATTTTAAAATATTAAAAAATAAAAAAAATTTAAAAACTTTAAAAACTTTGAAAATAATTCAAAAAAAATCAAAAAAAAATCATATAATATGTTTTTTTTCTTTCTCTCTCCCTCCCTCTTCTATTAAAAAATTTAAGGAAATAATTTTTTAAAAAAATTTTAAAATATTAAAAAATAAAAAATTTAAAAATTTAAAAAATTTAAAAATAATTCAAAAAAAAAATATAATATGTTTTTTGCTCTATATTTGCTACTTCAATTAATTTGCTGGACCTCCAAAGCTATTTTTTATGATCAAACAAGGTGTACCGTTCCGAAGACGTACTGTAGGCACGTGTCAATGGGCAAACCTAGTCTACATAATAAAACACAAAGAAAGCTATCAAGTGGCTCTCCTTCAATCCCCTCAAAAATCAAAGGTCCAGATCGAGTCTCACAAAACATATTTTTCCTTCCAAACGTTCTCCCCTAAAACTCAATTCCAAATCCCTCACCCAAAACAACTCCTATATTTATTTATTTATTTTTTCTCTCTCTTTCCCTCCCTCTTCTACTAAAAAATTAAGAAAATAAAAATTTTAAAATTTTAAAAAAATTAAAAATTAAAAAACTAAAAAAATTAAAAATTTAAAAACTTTAAAAATAATTCAAAAATCTATATAATAAAATACAAAGAAAGCTATCAAGTGGCTCTCCTTCAATCCCGCAAAAATCAAAGGTCCAGATTTAACCTCACAAAACATATTTTCCCTCCCAAAAGTTTCCCCCCCAAACTCAAATTCAAATCCCCACCAAAACAACTCTTATATTTATTTAATTTTTTCTCGCTCTCTTTCCTTCCCTCTTCTATTCAAAAAATTAAGAAAATAAAATTTTTAAAAATTTTTAAAAATCTAAAATTTTAAAAACTAAAAAAATATTAAATTTTAAATTTTAAAAACTTTAAAGATAATTCAAAAAAAAAAATCATATAATATGTTTTTTGTTGGACCCCCAAAAATTTATCATATAATATGCTTGCTACTTCAATTAATTTGCTGGACCTCCAAAACTATTTTATATGATCAAACAAGGTGCACCATTCCGAAGACGTGCCGTATATATATATATATATATATATATATATATATATATATATATGAAAACCTTCCGTTGTGCACAACTGTAACGCCCCGAATCCCAAATACAACTGAATTCGAGATGTTCTACAGGATCTTTCCACTTCCTTTAGTACAATTTTACAAGAAAATTTGAACTTTTCACTTTACATCAGAGTTATATAAAAATATTACACTTTACATTGCACAGCGGAAGTAAAATTTACAACAATTAAATAAATGTACAACAACATTGAATAATCTTTAAGCATCTGTTCCTCTTTAATCTTTCTCATGTCATTTACCTGCATATAAGACTGTGGGTACGTCAGTTTATTCAACCGACGAACATTATACATGGCCATTCTCTCTATGCCGGAAATAGTATAACTAATTTTCCATATTTAGCAAACACAAACTTGTCACATATCAAATTGAAGGGACTACCCTATTGATGTCGTGTTGTGATTGTGCAGTTAGTCCTTAATGCAGTTATTTATATTAGATGACACTAATGCGCACTTGTTCGGATTCTATGCATCCCATACTACATAGGTCCGAGGACAAGCCTCTTAATTGTTCTTCAACTTTGTAGGGTTCAATCCCTCACCATGACTTAATCTACTACTGTAACTACGGTGAGTATCGTAGATGATCTATGAGTACAAGCTCGTGTACAGAAAACCTGGAGGGAAATCCCACGCCATGTCTTGACTCGTCAAGCATGCATTCTGTGGCAATTCAGCCTCCTTCATGGCACACGATCCTCTTGCAGTCACCAAACATCCCACAAGCGTGGCTAGAGTCCGATCATTACTGAGTTGTGCCCACGCCATGTTTTGACTCATCAAGCATACATTCTGTGGCTCACACACCCGCACCGTAAACCCTAGTTCTCATGCTCGTGTTTTTCTCTCATTTTCATCACGTCTCCACTATGTACTAATCCTTAGTTTTTATTAGAATCATGAATAAAATCAAAGCTCTAGAGTTAGCCTCTTCACTAAACCGGACTTATTCATTTCATTCAAACATGACCAACCTTGGTCTTTCATTTCAAAATTTCATTTCATTTCTTTCCAATGCCGGGGGAGACTTAGCTACTATTTTGTTTCAATTCCAATTCACAATTTCCAATTTGAGCATTTCCAACTCATAAATTCATTTTCATAATCATAACAGATTTCTTTTTCAATAGCATGATCTCTGAATTTATTCAATAGTCCATCATCATACATGGAATTATATTCTTCATGAATTATCAACTTCACATTAAAATTCACATCACTACGAATATTCACATTTAATATCTTTCACACTATTCACATATGAGAATAATTTGTTAGAAAATGAGTGTTTTAGACACCATTTTCGAACCGATTTTTGAGCAATTTTTTGAGTAAGATCCTCAATGAATTATTGAGAGATCTTGATTGATTTGTGTTCTCCTTCGTGAGTAGATCAAAATCATATATTGGTTCGCTAAAATCGGTTAAGGGGTGAATGAGAAATTGTCTCTCAAAGTGAGATGTTTTCATTCTTGAAGATGGGTTAAGGGAACATAGTCCCACATCGGAAATAACAAAGGAAATAGAAGAGGATATATAGTAATCTCCTTCTAAGCATTGTAAGATGGCTAGAAGAGAGGCTCTCTCTCGCGCGCGCAGGGGGGGGGGGTGCAAATCACGGACCGGTTTACATGCGACTTGTGTGCGCCCGCACGACCTGCGGACACGAATGCCGGACCGATTTGATCCCACCCCATGCAGAGCCACCTTTTGCTACAGTTTTCTTTTTGTAACGGCTGAAATGAATGCAGAAACGGTTCTGTCTGCCGTTTCAGTGCTGTATTTAATATTTTGTCTGCCGTTACGCTGAAGGCATTCAATTCACTGTCTGCCGTTACAGTGAAGGCTGTTAATGCCTTGTCTAACCCAGGCTCTATAAATAGAGGTCTTCCCCTTACTTTCTTCCCTGCACAAACCAGATCCTATTCTCTCCTTCTCTTCTGTACTGTTCGTCCGTCCTTCTGTCGTTGGTAAGTCAGGTGATAGGTTCAAGCGCTTGTACTCGGTTCGGGAGTGATACGTGGTGCCTACGGGATCGCTCCAAGTCGTTGCATCCTGGGAGACAGACGCCTCCGTTCAATCCAGCAACCGGAGAGAGGCGCAATCTGTTTTAAGGATACTGTGTGATACACAGGCCTCGGCTTTCTTGGACTTGTAATTTTTCATTTGCTTACTGTAAGTTGATTAATTTATTTTCCTTTTCTTTTTCTTTCGGATTTCCCTCCTCTGTTCCCTTCTCGGTTTTCCTGTGCCTCTCTATCTTTCTTTGTAAAAGAAATTTTGTAAACATTACTTGTAACAAACTTAAAACAGATTACGATTTCTTTCATTTTCGATTTTGAGGCACGGTTTTTCTTTTTATTTCTTTTATCTAGAAAACTTACACTCGTGTTGTGTAAATTTCAGATTCACGATGACTACTGCATTGGACAATACTGTTGTATCTGAAACGGTCTATGTGCCGGTTGTTGATACAACGCAAGAACCGATTGCTGCTGCGGCACGAGTGCCAATGCCCACCGTTGTACCTGTCTCAGTCTCCCATGGGGAGAAACCTGAGAAGTTCAACGGGCAGAACTTTAAGAGGTGGCAACAGAAGATAATGTTCTATCTGACCATACTGAATCTTGCAAGGTTCTTGAACGAAGATGCTCCAGATCTTAAGAAAGATGAGCAGGATAACCAAGTCATTGCCGCTGTGGATGCTTGGAAAAATGCTGATTACTTGTGTAGAAATTACATAATGAACGGATTAGCCGACTCTTTGTATAATGTTTACATTGACAAAAGAACAGCTAAAGAACTTTGGGAATCACTAGAACATAAATATAGAACTGAGGATGCCGGCGCCAAGAAATTCATTGTGGGCCGCTTCCTGGACTATAAAATGGTAGATTCTAAAACAGTAATCAGTCAAGTTCAAGAACTACAACTAATCTTGCATGAGATTCATGCTGAAGGTATGAACTTAAGTGAAAGTTTCCAAGTGGCTTGTATAATTGAAAAATTACCACAAGGTTGGAAAGACTTTAAGAATTACCTAAAGCATAAGCGAAAAGAAATGGGCATTGAAGATCTCATTGTCAGGCTTCGTATTGAGAAGACAATAGGGGATCTGAAAAAGTTGGACTCCTCAGCCATGCAGCTAAGGCAAATGTAATGGAACATAAACAACGTTCCAACAAGCACAACAATAAGGGTCCGAAGTTGGGGCCTAAGGGAGGAATCTCCAAGAAGCCGAAGTTCCAAGGCAAGTGCTTCAATTGTGACAAAATGGGTCACAAGTCCACTGAATGCAGACTTCCCAAGAGGAACAGGAACAGAGAAGCAAACTTGGTTCAAGGAATTGCTCAAGATGTCTCCGATATCAACCTCTCAGCTGTGATATCAGAAGTGAATATGTTAGGTTCAAACCCGAAGGAGTGGTGGATTGACACTGGAGCTACTCGACATGTGTGCTCCAATAGAAGTATGTTCTCCACTTTCGAACCATTAGAGAATGGGGAGAAAATGTTTATGGGGAACTCGGCTACTTCAGAAATAAAGGGCCAAGGCAAGGTGATCTTGAAGATGACTTCTGGAAAGGAACTGACTCTGAACAATGTTGCATATGTTCCTGAAATCCGTAAGAACCTGGTATCTGGTTCATTGCTTAATAACCACGGTTTTCGTTTAGTGTTCGAGTCGAATAAATTTGTTTTGTCTAAAAGTGGAATGTATGTTGGTAGAGGATATATGAGTGGTGGAATGTTCAAACTCAATGTAATGACCATGGTCAATAATATGAATAAAGCTAGCTCTTCTACTTATTTGCTTGAGTCTTCCAATTTATGGCATGGTAGACTAGGACATGTTAATTATGATACTTTGCGAAGACTAATTAACTTGAATCACATACCAACGTTCCAAATTGATTCCAAACACAAATGTGAAACTTGTGTTGAGGCAAAACTAACAAGATCATCATTTAAAAGTGTTGAAAGAAACACCGAACCACTTGATCTAATTCACACTGATATTTGTGATTTGAAAATGATACAAACAAGAGGTGGTAATAAATATTTTATTACCTTCATAGATGATAGCACAAAATATTGCTATGTATACTTGCTTAAAAGCAAAGATGAAGCTATAGAGAAATTTATTCTCTATAAAAATGAGGTTGAAAATCAACTCAATAAGAAAATTAAGGCGCTAAGAAGCGACCGAGGTGGAGAGTATGAATCGCCATTTACTGACACATGTGCTAAGCATGGGATTATACATGAAACCACAGCGCCTTATTCTCCTCAGTCCAACGGTGTTGCTGAGAGAAAGAATCGTACATTGAAAGAGATGATGAATGCGATGTTAATAAGTTCTGGTTTACCACCAAACTTGTGGGGAGAAGCTATTCTTTCAGCTAACTACCTTTTGAATAAGGTGCCCAAAAGGAAAGAAGATAAAACTCCATATGAATTATGGAAAGGAAGAAAGCCATCCTACAATTACTTGCGAATGTGGGGATGTCTTGCCAAGGTGGTAGTACCCCCACCTAAGAAAATGAAAATAGGACAAAAAACAGTTGATTGTATTTTCATTGGTTATGCACTTAACAGTAGTGCCTATCGGTTCTTGGTGTACAAATCCGATATCACTGAGATATCAAAGAACACGATAATGGAATCTAGAAATGCATCGTTCTTTGAAGATGTATTTCCATGTAAGTCAAAGGAGGAAGCAAGTTCCTCCAAACGAACATATGAGACTATCAGTGAAGATAGTGAAGACCAAAATGAAGAAGTCGAGGAGGAACCTCGACGCAGTAAAAGAACAAGAACGGAAAAATCTTTTGGTCCGGATGTCTTGACTTTTATGCTTGAAGAAGAACCCCAAACCTTCAAGGAAGCAGTGAACTCTAGTGATGGTCCTCAATGGAAAGAAGCCATCAAGAGTGAAATTGATTCTATCTTGTAAAACCATACTTGGGAACTAGTGGATCTTCCACCAGGTAGTAAACCTTTGGGTTCCAAGTGAATCTTCAAGAGAAAAATAAAACCTGATGGATCAATTGATAAATACAAGGCAAGACTTGTAATTAAAGGTTATAAACAAAAAGAAGGTCTTGATTACTTTGATACATATTCTCCTGTGACGAGAATAAATTCCATTAGGATGGTACTTGCCGTAGCAGCTCTACGCAATCTTGAAGTACATCAAATGGATGCAAAAACAGCTTTTCTTAATGGAGATTTAGATGAAGAAATCTACATGGAACAACCTGAGGGTTTTTCATCTCCAGGACATGAAAAGAAAGTGTGTAAACTGGTGAAGTCATTATATGGCTTGAAACAAGCTCCAAAACAGTGGCATGAAAAATTTGATAATGTCATGATGACAAATGGCTTCAAGATCAATGAATGTGACAAATGTGTATATGTCAAAGACACAGAAGATGGATATGTCATTATATGTTTGTATGTAGATGACATGCTTATTATTGGAAGCAATGATCAGATAATTAAATTTGTTAAAAACATGTTAAACTCGAGGTTTGACATGAAAGACATGGGACTAGCTGATGTTATATTGGGAATTAAAATCACAAGAACATCAGACGAGCTTATTTTAAGCCAGTCACATTATGTTGACAATATTCTTGGAAAATTTGATAAAGATAATTCTGGAATTGCGAGAACTCCAATAGATCTAACTTTACACTTATCCAAGAATAAAGGGGAGAGTATTTCTCAAGTAGAATACTCTAGAATCATAGGCAGTCTAATGTACTTAATGAGTTGTACAAGACCAGACATAGCCTATGCAGTAAGTAAACTAAGCAGATACACGAGTAATCCTGGAAGCGAGCATTGGCAAGCAATTATAAGAGTACTGAAGTACTTGCGTTTTACTCGTAACTACGGGCTGCACTATACGAGATATCCGGCTGTACTTGAAGGATACAGTGATGCGAACTGGATATCGAGTGATAATTCAAAATCCACTAGTGGCTATGTGTTTACACTAGGTGGTGCAGCAGTTTCTTGGAAATCCTCGAAACAAACAGTGATCGCTAAATCCACGATGGAATCTGAATTTATCGCATTAGACAAATGTGGGGAAGAGGCTGAATGGTTATGCCACTTCCTTGAGGATATTCCAAGGTGGACGAAGCCTGTGCCTCCAATCTGCATACATTCAGATAGTCAATCTGCAATTTGTAGAGCACAGAGCAATATGTATAATGGTAAATCTAGACATATTCGTCGAAGACATAATACCATTAGACAACTACTCTCTACTGGGGTTATCTCTGTGGACTATGTAAAGTCAAAAGATAACATTGCGGATCCACTAACCAAAGGGTTAAACAGAGAGTTAGTTGATAAATCATCGAGGGGAATGGGACTAAAGCCCATGAAAGAATAAGTCGATACAATGGAAACCCAACTTAGTTGACTGGAGATCCCAAGATCTAGGTTCAAAGGGACAACTAAATTGTAAAGACCAAGTTAGATCACTGTGGGGATTTTCCATGTCCATTCCCATAATGAAACAGTGATGCCCGCAAGGTAACAGGTTAAGCTAGGCTTTTAATGATTCTTATGCGTCGGATATCCGAGCAGAGTAATGCGGGTTACTCTTAAGTAAGAAATCACCTATGTAAGATGGAAGAAGGGCCGCTTCCAAGGGAATAATATAGGGCAATATTCCTGTTAAAATCTTGCAGAACCAGGCGTATGTTCATGGCCAAAACGAACATAACAGTGAGAACTGAAAAAGCGTTAGAAAGATTTCTGTGTGAGATATGTCATCGTTTACACAAATGGCAGAACAGTTCAAAGACATCGCGTCTACTGTTTAGTTAGTAAAGTAAACATATTTTCATAAGGGAAGGTTCAAAGGGTAACACCTACCTATCCTATGCAGAAATCAATCGTTGAATTCTATCACCAAGTCTGTCGGGTCAGTCCGTCGTGTCAGTCTGTCGTGTCAGTCTGTGGTCGTCAATTTTCATTCATGTGGGGATTGTTAGAAAATGAGTGTTTTAGACACCATTTTCGAACCGATTTTTGAGCAATTTTTTGAGTAAGATCCTCAATGAATTATTGAGAGATCTTGATTGATTTGTGTTCTCCTTCGTGAGTAGATCAAAATCATATATTGGTTCGCTAAAATCGGTTAAGGGGTGAATGAGAAATTGTCTCTCAAAGTGAGATGTTTTCATTCTTGAAGATGGGTTAAGGGAACATAGTCCCACATCGGAAATAACAAAGGAAATAGAAGAGGATATATAGTAATCTCCTTCTAAGCATTGTAAGATGGCTAGAAGAGAGGCTCTCTCGCGCGCGCGCAGGGGGGGGTGCAAATCACGGACCGGTTTACATGCGACTTGTGTGCGCCCGCACGACCTGCGGACACGAATGCCGGACCGATTTGATCCCACCCCATGCAGAGCCACCTTTTGCTACAGTTTTCTTTTTGTAACGGCTGAAATGAATGCAGAAACGGTTCTGTCTACCGTTTCAGTGCTGTATTTAATATTTTGTCTGCCGTTACGCTGAAGGCATTCAATTCACTGTCTGCCGTTACAGTGAAGGCTGTTAAAGGCTGTTAATGCCTTGTCTGCCGTTACAATGAAGGCTGTTAATGCCTTGTCTGCCGTTACAATGAAGGCTGTTAATGCCTTGTCTAACCCAGGCTCTATAAATAGAGGTCTTCCCCTTACTTTCTTTCCTGCACAAACCAGATCCTATTCTCTCCTTCTCTTCTGTACTGTTCGTCCGTCCTTCTGTCGTTGGTAAGTCAGGTGATAGGTTCAAGCGCTTGTACTCGGTTCGGGAGTGATACGTGGTGCCTACGGGATCGCTCCAAGTCGTTGCATCCTGGGAGACAGACGCCTCCGTTCAATCCAGCAACCGGAGAGAGGCGCAATCTGTTTTAAGGATACTGTATGATACACAGGCCTTGGCTTTCTTGGACTTGTAATTTTTCATTTGCTTACTGTAAGTTGATTAATTTATTTTCCTTTTCTTTTTCTTTCGGATTTCCCTCCTCTGTTCCCTTCTCGGTTTTCCTGTGCCTCTCTATCTTTCTTTGTAAAAGAAATTTTGTAAACATTACTTGTAACATAATTCACATCCATCACATAATATAATTTCTTACATTAACCTTCCAATCCTTCATTTCAAGTTCTTTTTGCAAGTTATAATTTTCACAAAAAAATATACATATAGATCCATAGTTCTATTTACACATTTTATTCTCAAATCATACTTTATTTCATGCAAATAATTCCCAGATTATTTTTATAAAATCCTACATATTTTTAGAAGAATAGTCATATTTTTCTCATAATTTTTTGATAACTAAAACACCCCAAAATATATTTTTTTCAATCTTGCCGAGGGCAAGATTCAAACCCAGCACCACAGAGAACACAGCCGAAGCACAGACCACTAGGCCGAAGGCTGCTGTCGTTAGAAGAAATCGCTGAGAGCACTAAATGCTCTCGGCCGCTGTTCTTTCATTTCGTGTCAAAAATACAAAAAGTATGATACTAAGGGGATTCGAACCAGTGACTCACCGACCCACTGTAGCGATTAGGATCGTGCCGACCACTTGAGCTATACGATCATGTTGTCGTAATTCCAACAGTAGTCTAGTTAAATCTATTCTCTTTGTTATTTAAAACATTTCGATGTTCAACGAATTCTCATTTCAATTTGCTTTTATAGAATTTACTGTAAATTTCCAGATTGGCTATTCTCAACATAAATTATACTCCAGTATAATAAAGAATAATTTTTTCAATAATTAATACATATTTTCATACAACTAATTTGAAATATGAACTATCACTACCACATTTCTTCTCTTTTCGACATTTCTTAGCAATTAGCATTCTAATCTCTTTATCAACAAATTTCACATTAATTCTCTGTCTTTAGTCATTTACCCAACATACAAACTCATATTTCAAATTATTTATGCCCACATTAACACAAAGATCTATTTAACACATGAAATAGTATTATCAATCTACTAACTTTTGTATGTAATTCTTGATGGTAATAAATGTGTTTTCTTCAATCAATCCATGATCCTAATCAATTCATATACAACTTAAATAATAGAACCACATACAAATTTGCATATCCACATTTCAATCATTCAATAGGTTATTTTTCCTAATTAAAGTGTACTCTTCTTAATCTTTTTCATGCTTCATTCATTCATTTCTAACATGCATTTCTAATTTAGAAATATGGAGAATTTACCCACCTCAAATGGAGAGACAAACACAATTAGCAACTTTCTAAACAAAAGTCCTTGCACACGAACGGTCCTCCTCCTAGAAGGGCGCACTCGAGCCTCCAAGAACACCAAAACCGAGCACCTCCACAAGCCAACCGAGAGCCCTTCTTTGAAAGCCGGCCTCCCCTCCTCCTTGATAGAATGCAAGCACAACTTTCCCACACACTCTCAATCTTTTAACTCACAAAATAACTACTAGATAAAGTATTTTAGACTATAGATTTGGAGGAATTGTTTAGCACAAGAATAACTAGCCATGGAGGGGGGGGGGGGGGGGGTATTTATACTAAAAATCAAGGAGAATGGATGGCTAAGATTGAAGTAGGAGTTAGGATTAAATGGTTGAGATTTAAGGGGGAGTTATACTAACCACCCATAATCAAGTAACCACCACACCATGATCCCACTCAAATTTTTGGGTTTCCCTCCAAAGAAGCAATCCGGCCAAGCATGGGGAGTGCACTTTGCACGTGTACGTGCAATGCACGTGCATGCATTTGCCTCCAAAAATATGTACATTTTATTTTATATAAAAATAAACTTTAATTTGTATTCTACATTACAAGTCATATTTAAAAATAAATTAACTAATGGGCTTTAGTTTAATGGGCCAAAATAATTATTATAAAATAATAAATTAAATTAACTTTGGGCTTTTAAAAAGAAAAGGCTTTTTGTCTAATTGAAAGAAGGCTTTGTAAAAATAATTAAAAACACATATTTAAATATCTATACTCATCATGATGAAAATATTTACCAAAAAATATTACACGTGCACTCTACGTACAAAAATAAATAATTTTTCATAAATTGAAAAATCAGGGCATTACAACTACCCCTCCGTGTGCACTCGTGTGCACTCGGCCTTTCCGCCTTCGTATCGACGATCCAAACCGTTCACATTGATCTACACATCTAAATTAGTCTAAATATGTAAAATCAAATCATTTAAAATTCATTTGCCCATTCATCATGTGACTATAAAAAAATAATGATTTTCATACAATTTTGTAATACTTCAATGGATGGGTAAATGAATTTCAAATGATTTGATTTTACATATTTAAACTAATTTAGATGTGTAGATCAATGTGAACGGTTCGGATCGATGATATGAACGCCCGAAGGCCGAGTGCACACGCCGTGTGCACCATAGGTGGTGCACAACGGAAGGGCTCCCTATATATATATATATATATATATATATATATAGAGAGAGAGAGAGAGAGAGAGAGAGAGAGAGAGAGTGTGTGTGTGTGTGTGTGTGTTCATTGAAAACTTCACTGTAACGTGCAAATGAGTGAAAACCACTTAACCGGCTTTATCAACAACGGGTTAAAGCATATTAAAAATGAACCCGTTGTTTTGAAACAACGAGTTTAATATGCCTTAACACGTTGTTGCCAATAGCGGGTTCAGTGGTTTTCACTGTTTTACAATGAAATATTGCATGCTATAGTAGTGTTTACAATGAAGTATTGCTTATATATATATATATATATATATATATATATATATATAGAGAGAGAGAGAGAGAGAGAGAGAGAGAGAGAGAGAGAGAGAGATGTTCCATTATGCACTAGGCCTCCGTATGCACTCGGTCTTCCCGCCTTCGTATCGGCGATCCGAACCTTCACATTGATCTACATATCTAAATTAGTCTAAATATGCAAAATTAAATCATTTGAAATTCCTTTGCCCATCCATCACGTAACTATAAAAAAAATGATTTTCAGCCATACAATTTTGTAACACTTCAATGGATGGATAAATAAATTTCAAATGATTTAATTTTTTACATATTTAAACTAATTTAGAATATGTATGGATCAATGTAAACGGTACGGATCGTCGATACAAATGTGGGAAGGCTGAGTGCACACGAGTGCACACGGAGGCCTACTGAACAACGGAACATTACTCTCTCTCTCTCTCTCTCTCTCTCTCTCTCTCTCTCTCTCTCTATATATATATATATATATATATATATATATATCAAATTATTTCGTGGATTGAATTTCACTTACCGTCTACGACTCCATTGCATGTGCTCAGGGTAGAAGTTTTGGAATGTTCTATTGCAAATGTTATACACTATGCAAACCACCTAGGCCTTAGGTTATATTAAGCATTAAGTTGTTGACAACTGCTTAGTTATAACCTAGGCCGTTGTTTTAAACAACGGCCTAGGTGGTTTGCACAGTATATAGCGTTTGTAATGAAGCATTCCTATATATGAGGTTTCTTCCATTACAAACGCAAATATTTGTGCGCACCACTTAATCCGTCATTGTCAATGACGGGTAAGGCAAAATATAAATTTTTGCCTTAAGTCTTAACCCGTCATTACCAAAAACAGGTTAAGTGGTGTGCACGCGTTTGCACAACATTTGCGTTTGCAATGGAAGAAACCTCTCTCTCTCTCTCTCTCTCTCTCTCTATAAGACACTAGTACTCATAATGGAAAATTAAGGGGACATTATAATATATCAACTGCCATGAATATGAGACCAGTACATGCATATCGAATGATAAGAATTGACTAATATTATAGTTAGATTTGTAGAGAGGCAATTACATGCATCACAAATGGCAAGAAACAGCTAATTTTATAAGTCGAAATGAGGTGTCGCTGATTCCATGTTTAACCATATGGGTGCTTGCGCGTAGTTCATTATCTCCTTTTGTTTTATAGCTTTTCTACACATTTCTGAAATTGATATTAATTGGTACCACGAAATGAAATGAGATTTTTAGTGACCAGGAACGAATTTGAATTTGTTTTTTTTTTTTTTTTGAAGGAAAAGGTGGAATCTGGTCACCCTTTTCATTAATCAGAGATTAATAAACAAAACTCAGAGTACTGAGCAAACAGTAAAATCCTAGAAAGAAAACAGAAAAACATTCTTCACCCTAAACATGGTGGGTGGGACAAAAAACAGACAGAGCATAAGAAAGCCAAAACTAATACATCTTTCTCCCCAACAAGCCCTGGGATGGTGGGTATCACTCTCTCACACTGCTCATGCCTCAGTCAATCGTCGGGCCAATCTCGATCTCCTAATCGTCGAACTCCTGCACCTGGAACACTGTGGCGATCCTGCCCCTGGGACCTGCTGTTGCCACAAAATGATATTAGATGCATAATGTGATTTAAATTGCCAGAGATGGTATTGCAAGTTCTACGGAAGTAAAGATTGTTTCTATCTAGCCAAAGCACCCAAGTCATAGCCGCAATCGCAATAAACCACGCCTCTCTCATAGCCCCACGTTCCGTCACGAATAAGGACCCCACCCATAGGTCGTCGTATGAATTAGGGTATTGAGACGTCCCTAGTGCACTGAGGATCTCGACGATGATCGCTTTGCTCCTAGGACAGTGAAGGAACAGGTAGTCTCTGGTCTCCGGGTTGACCTGGCAAAACCCACAGTGAGCATCCAGATTTGGTTGGCGCTTAACCAGGTTCTCCCTAGTGAGGATCGCATCGTTCAGCACTAGCCATATGAAAACTTTTATTTTCAGGGGCGCTTTCGTTTTCCATACAATGTTCGACCATTTTGGTGAGAAACCCCTAAAGTGGATGCGGTTGTACATTGAGCGGACCGTGAACTTGCCGTTCTTCTCCAGATCCTAGGTCTTCTTGTTGGGCCCCTGAGTGCAGCCAATTCCAGTGTTATAGATGTATGCCTGGAGTTTCGTCAGTCTGCATTGGGAATCCGTGTCAAGCGGATGTTTGAATGCTGGGTTCCATGCACCTCTTTTCCAGGCTGCTGCCACCGTGCAGTGTGGTAGAGTTGCTTGCTCGTATAAGTTTGGGAACATGGATCTGAGTGGGTGGTTCGCGCACCACTTATCCCACCAGAATCTAGTGAGTCTGTCATTACCTATGACTGGCTTAACACAGCTATTGAAGGGTTCACATGCCTTGGTGATACCCTTCCAGAAGTAAGATACTCTAGGGCCTACCCTGAAGCCTAGGTTTCTAGTTCCATTCCCATGCATATATCCCTGGACAAACTGCTGGCACCCTTCTCCATTGGGGTGAAAGACTTTCCACCACCATTTACCCAGTAGTGTCAGGTTCATGTCCCGAAGATCGATAATGCCCAGGCATCCGTGAATCTTTTTCATGCATGCCTTCTCCCACCTAATGAGATGATATCCTCCTCGGTCTGGGTCCGCCCCTTTCCACAGAAAACGTTTCCTTGTCCGGTCAATTCTTTAAATAACCCATCATGCCATCTCGAAGAAAGAGAGATAATAAGTAGAAAGGTTTGACAGGACTGCATTGATGAGTGTTACTCTCCCTCCCAAGGAGAGGGCTTTCCCTTTCCATCCTACTAGCTGTTTATCGACCTTATCAATGATTGGGAGCCAGTCCGCCTTTTTGAGTCTTCCGGGTCTCAGTGGCAATCCAAGGTACTGAATGGGGAACCTCTTGACGAAGCAGTTGAGAATAGAGGCGTGCTCCAGCATCTCTTCTGGGTGCAGGGCAATAGGAATTATGGCGCTTTTGTGGAAATTAACTCTGATTCCGGACCAAGCCTCAAAGCAATATAGAATTCCTTTGAAAATGATAGTTTTCCCTAGGTATCCATTGCCGAATAGCAGAGTGTCGTCGGCATATTGAAGTATGGAGCAGCCTTGCCGTTGTACCCCTTTAGCCACTGGTACAATCCAGCCTGCTCTACTGCATCTGGTCATCATTGATCTGAGCACGTCTGTCACAATGGTGAAAAGGAGGGGGGATAGTGGATCTCCCTGTCTGAGCCCTCTCTTGCAGGGGAATGAGTGACCTGCTGCGTCATTAATCAAAATGGCCGTTTTGCTAGTGGTGAGACACGTGTGGATCCATCTGATCCATCTGTCCCCGAACTCCCGTCCAGCTAGTGCTTCCAATAAATAATCCCATTCCATTGAGTCATAGGCTTTCTCAAAGTCTAGCTTGAGCAGGTAGCTTTTTGCATTGGAGGTGTGACACTGATGGATAGTCTCTTCAGCTGTGGCAATACTGTCCTGAATGCATCTCCCCTTAATAAAGCCTATCTGGTCCTTGCTGATGAGGCCGTCCATTACCTTACCCAATCTGTTAGCTAGGGTCTTTGTAATGATCTTTACCAGACAATTAAGTAGGCTTATAGGGCGGAAGTCACCTATGCGCCGTGAATCCTCTTGTTTGGGGATAAGCACCACCTCCGCATAATTGATTCTCCCCAATTTTAGTTTATGCTCATAGAAGTCTTTGAACAGTTTTAGCAGGTCTCCTTTGATTTTCTCCCAAAATGTCTGATAGAACATGATCGGGAATCCGTCTGGGCCTGGAGCTTTATCTTTACCCAGTTGTTGGACAGCCTTCCATACTTCCTTTTCGGTGAAGGGTGCTTCAATGGATTGCACTCCAGGACTTGGCTCACCTGCTTGGTCCTGCCAGAAGTCGTGCTGGAGCGGGGTTCTGAACTCTGCTTTGCGCCCAAAGAGGCACTTGTAATGGGAATGGAAGGCCAGCTTAATAGCGTTCTCGCCTTGAATTAAACTAGCCTCCGAATTGACAGAGTGGATGAGGTTAGTTCTACGCCGTGCACTGGCAACTTGGTGAAAAAAAGCGATATTCGTGTCTCCCTCCTTGAGCCATGTGACTCTCGACCGTTGTTGCCATCTGATTTCCTCTATCCTGTAGAGTTGATCAATGTCCTTTCTCAGTTGGAGCAATCGCATCCGTTCTTCCTGTAAAAGGTCCCTAGCTTCTTCCGTCATCTCGAGTTTCTCAATTCCTTCAAGAAAGGACTCCTTTGTTCTCCAAATTAGAGCAAATCTGGTCCGGTTCCACTTTCGCAGCTTGTCCCTGAGCCTACTGATCTTTTCACACCATATCGCAGTCGCCTCAATGCCCCTGGTTGGGCAAGACCAGCACTCGTTCACCATGTGGTGGAAACCCTGAATTTCTAACCAGGCCTTCTCGAACCGGAATTTTACTGGATTTCTGGATTAATCCTCCCCTGAAGAAAGGAAAATTGGCACGTGATCCGAAGTTGGCTTAGGGAGGGACTTAGCAGATGCTAGAGGGAATTTGGTTTCCCATTCCGTGGAGACCATGACCCTATCTAACTTGGCTAAAGTGGGCTGCGCCTGCATGTTTGACCAGGTAAAAAGTCTGTCCGAAATGGGGATGTTAACCAATTCCAGGTCTATGATGACCTCGTTAAACGCTTCTCTATCCAGATCACTGGCGCCTCTGCCTCTGTGCTCAGAGGCAAATCTAGTGATATTGAAGTCACCCCCACAACCTACGGGTGGGGCCAGTGTGTTTTGATAGATCTTAGTTTCGTCCAGCAGTGGACGTGTGGGGCCCGTACAACAACAACGAATATGAATTTGCTGTTGTTGTTGAGGAAAATGATGAACCAGTGTGAACTATTTTTATTTGTTCTGTGCTCTTCTGGTCTGGTCTGCTGTTTGTTTGTTTGTTTGTTTGTTTTTCTCCTATCCATTTTACTGATTAGAAAGATAGTCTATATGCTAAGATAATTGCAAGCACACATGCAATTCAAGAGCTCGAATGTGGTCAGGCTGACACGAACATGATGTGACATGCACTACAACATTGAAAATTTTGAGAAACTAGGTAGCTATTATTGTACAAGTCCTTCACAAGTGATGCTGCTTATTTTTTTGGGTGGCGGGGTGACAGGTGTGAGTTTTTGTAATTTGTGAAGCGAAAGACACGACATTGATGTTGGTCTGATTCCCGATTGTCGGACCGGCTCGGGAGTAGCAGGAGATAGGTTGAGGCTCGTAGCTCGGCTCGGATCTTCGAACCTGCACAATGTCTAGAGACACCGGGAGAGTTCCCAGATACAGGACCTCCGACGCTCTAGTCAGTCACTGAGAAAGCAACAGTAGCTAGGGTTCAGGAGGAGAAAGATTGATTACCTTTGAAAGTTATGAGGGGGTCTAGTATTTATAGGCAAGGGCAAATGGGTCTGAGATCCTAATGGGTCGGGTTGGACCCGTTTGCCCATGGGCCTGAGCTGGTTGAAATCCGTTAGGTTTGTTTGACCTGATGATCGCAGGAGAGCGGAACCTGAGGAGATCTCAGGGCCCAGATGGGGCCATGTGTTTTATACCATATCATAAGCCCCCCACTCCTGGAGAGCTGTGTAACCCAGCCGTGTAGGAGTAGTCTGCCTCTGTGGGAAGAGAGGAGGGGAGAATTTTTGGTGAAGATTTGAGGCTCTAAATCCCTGAGAGGTGTTTTTTTGAACTGGCCACAATCTAGGTCGAAGGCCAAAGGTCGAAGGTCGAGGGCCAAATTCTGAGGGACGAAGGCCGAGGGCCGATGGCTGAGGGACAACTTCATCCGACAGGCACCGAGCACTCCGTGAGGGGTGCTTAGGGAGAGGATCTAGGTGGGTACTTGCCATTACTACCGAGCTCCGAGCATGGAGGGTCGGCTCGGAGGGCTTCGAGTGAGGCAACTTCAGTGAGAAGCTGTGTGGGTGCTTACAGTACCTGCCGAGCGCCGAGCGTTCAGGGTCGGCTCAAAGAGCTTTGAGTGAGGCAACCTTAGTGAGAAGATGAGTGGGTGCTCGCAGTGCTTGTCGAGCTCCGAGCGTGGTGGGTCAGCTCGGAGGGCTTTGAGTGAGGTGTGGGTGCTCCCAGTACTTGCCAAGCGCTAAGCATTCAGGGTCGACTCAGAGAGATTTAAGTGAGGCAACCCTAGTGAGAAGATGAGTGGGTGCTCAAAGTCACTGCCGAGCTCCGAGCGCGGTGGGTCGGCTCGGAGGGCTTTGAGTGAGGCAACTTCAGTGAGAAGCTGTGTGGGTGCTCACAGTACTTGCCGAGCACCGAGCACTCAGGGTCGGCTCGGAGAGCTTTGAGTGAGGCAACCCTAGTGAGAAGATGAATGGGTGCTCGAAGTCACTGCCGAGCTCCGAGCGTGGTGGGTTGGCTCGGAGGGCTTTGAGAGAGGCAACTTCAGTGAGAAGCTATGTGGGTGCTCGCAGTACTTGCCGAGCGCCGAGCGTTCACGGTCGGCTTGAAGAGCTTTGAGTGAGGCAACTTCAGTGAAAAGCTATGTGGGTGCTCGAAGCCACTGCCGAGCGCCGAGCCTTGTGAGGCAGCTTTGTTGGTAAAAGCTAGGTGGGTGCTTGAAGTCACTGCCGAGCACCAGAGCCTTGAGAGGCAGCTTTGTTGGAAAAAGCTAGGTGGGTGCTCGAAGTCACTGTTGAGCGTCGAGCCCCCAGACTTGAGAGGTAGATTTGTTGGAAATGGCTAGGTGGGTGCTCGAAGTCACTGCCGTACGCCGAGCCTTGAGAGGCAGCTTTGGTTGGAAAAAAGCTAGGTGGGTGCTTGAAGTCACAGCCGAGCGTCGAGCCTTGAGAGGCAGCTTTATTGGAAAAAGCTAAGTGGGTGCTTGCAGTACTTGCCGAGCGCCGAGCCCCCAGACTTGAGAGGTAGCTTTGTTGGAAAAAGCTGGGTGGGTGCTCGAAGTCACTGCTAAGCGCCGAGATTTGAGAGGCAGTTATGTTGGAAAAAGCTAGGTGGGTGCTCGCAGTACTTACCGAGCGCCGAGTCCCCCCAAACTTGGCCTTTTGAGAGTTGAGAGGTAGCTTTATTGGAAAAAGCTAGGTGGGTGCTCGAAGTCACTTCTGAGCGACGAGCCCCCAGAATTGAATGATAGCTTTGTTGAAAAAAGCTAGATGGGTGCTCGAAGTCACTGCCGAGCGCTGAGCCTTGAGAGGCAGCTTTGTTGGAAAAAGCTAGGTGGGTGCTCGAAGTCACTGCCGAGCGCCGAGCCTTGGGAGGCTGCTTTGTTGGAAAAAGTTAGGTGGATACTCGCAGTACTTGCCGAGCCCCAAGCCCCCAGACTTGAGAGATAGCTTTGTTGGAAAAAGCTAGGTAGGTGCTCGAAGTCACTGCCGAGTGTCGAGTCTTAAGAGGCAGTTTTGTTGAAAAAAGCTAGGTGGGCGCTCGCAGTACTTGCCGAGCGCCGAACCCCCCAAACTTGGCCTTTTGAAAGATAGCTTTGTTTGAAAAAGCTAGGTGGGTGCTCGAAGTCATTGCCGAGTGCCGAGCCCCCAGACTTGAGAGGTAGCTTTGTTGAAAAAAGTTAGGTGGGTGCTCGAAGTTACTGCTGAGCGCCGAGCCTTGAGAGGCAGCTTTGTTGCAAAAAGCTAGGTGGGTGCTAGCAGTACTTGCCGAGCGACGAGCCCCAGAATTGAGAGATAGTTTCGTTGGAAAAAGCTAGGTGGGTGCTCGCAGTACTTACCGAACGTCGAGCCACCCAGACTTGGCCTTTGTTAGGAAACTTTGTTAGAAAAAGCTAGGTGGGTGCTCGCAGTACTTGTCGAGCGTCGAGCCCCCCAAGCTTGGCCCTTTGAGAGGTAGCTTTGCTGGAAAAAGCTAGGTGAGTGCTCGAAGTAACTGCCGGCACCGAGCCTTGAGAGATAGCTTTGTTGGAAAAAACTACGTGGATGCTCGTAGTACTTGCGTAGTGCCAAGCCCCCAGACTTGAGAAGTAACTTTGTTGGAAAAAGCTAGGTGGGTACTTGCAGTACTTGCCAAGTATCGAGCCACCCAGACTTGGTCTTTGTTAGGCAGCTTTGTTGGAAAAAGCTAGGTGGGTGCTCGCAGTACTTGCCGAGCATCGAGCCCTGAAGCCTTGACGGGAAGCTTTGTTGGGAAAAGCTGGGTGGGTGCTCGCAGTACTTGATGAGCATCGAGCCCCCCAGACTTGACCTTTGTTAGGCAGCTTTGTTAGAAAAATGCTAGGTAGGTGCTCGCAGTGCTTGCCGAGCACCGAGCACCGAGCACCGAGCACCGAGAGCTGATCCCCCCAGACTTGAGAGGTAGCTTTGTTGGGAAAAGCTAGGTGGGTGCTCGCAGTACTTGCCGTGCGCCGAGCATTGTGGTTTTGGCGATTTGGACCGTTCGTAGGCCAATAGGGCGGGGAAACGTGGGAATGATGATGTCATGCTTTTTGCAGAATTCGAGGAGTCGCCTTTCATGCTATATATCCTCCACCCTCCCTCATTTCTCGCATCTGCTTTTCCTTAAGCTTTCAAATTTTCCCTTCTAGCGCTTTTTCAGTCACCAGCGGTGAGTTTTCCAATATCCTAACAGTTCTTTGAACAGGTTAGTTAATTTTATTTTTTAGTATGTCGTGGGCTCAGTTCAGTTCGTCTGCCACTACCTCGGATCAGGACGAGGGTCCCCGTGCCTCCGACTCAACGTCATGGGAGTCAGAGACAAAGGTCTACGATGTCGTGCCTATATGTAGTACAAGGCCCTTTGTGGTAGATTCGAGTGACTCAGAACAGGATGTACCTTTGGTCGAAGGTGAGGAGGAGGCCACGGTGGTCGAGGTGGTCGGAGAATAGATCGCAGTGGACGAGGAAGGGGGAGAAGAAGAGGTTGAAGTGAATGAGGAAGAGCTTGCCGAGGAGCATGAACTTGGAGGGGGAAATAACTCATCTGAGGATGACAACTCAGGCCCTTTGGCTACGCCCCCCCCTCCCCCCCCAAAGGGTCCTCGAGTTCGACGTAAGAAGATGAAGTGGGTTCATCCGGATCCCGGACGAGAAGGTTCCTTTGGTTAACCTTGAGGTCCCGTTTGAGGTCCAGCTGCGCTCTATCCGAATTTATCTGGACGATGTCAAGGAGTTGCTTCGGTACATGGGAGGAGTTGACGAGGATGTAGAGGCTTCCTCGCCCGGTAGGCAGAAAATTGCTATGGATATAGTGCCGACCGTCCTTACAGCGAACGACCTCCCCATAATCCGTCCGAATTACTTCATCGATGAGGAGTATGAGCTGCTGATACCCAACCCCGGGATCCGTCCTACGGATAGACTGGCACCCCACTTTTGCATGTTCCCTGTTGATGTCGTCTGCTCTGGTTTGCAGCTTCCGCTCCACCTCTTCATTACGGAGGTTTTAAACTGGGCGTCCCTTAGCCCTATGCAGTACTGACCCAATTTCTAGAAGTAGATAGTGTGCTTCCTGTTGCTCTGTGCTGAGTGGAGGATTCGCCCAAAACTGAATTACTTTCGGGTGATCCTCGGCCTCAGCTCGTCTGGCGAATATGAGTGGATCTACTATATTTCGCCGAGGTGAAAGAGAAGGGTCGTGCACGGGCACCCGGACTCCATCACAGGGTGGAAGGAGAAGTATTTCATCGTTCGGAACCTGACCCCATGGGTGATACCCACGGCTTGGAAGTTCTACAAACCCAATTTGAAGGGTCCTCGTAAGTCGGACTTGACGGTCGAGGAGTGGGCAGACGTTGAGATGATATGTTCGGGCAATATCATTGGTTGGCCGAACGTGACAGAGAGGCACTTGGCTTGAATCGGACTGAACCCCACTCCTATTAGTATGTTTTTTTATCTAGTTTTCATTCAAGTATTTTTGCTCGTCTTACGTGATTTTCTTTTCTATAGACATGGATGATAATGTGATTGCGGCAAGGAGGGCTCTGCTGAAGAAACAGGCGGCCAAGAAGGCTGACCGACCCCGTCATAAGAAGCATGGGAGAGCCCCTTCTGAGGGGGTTGCGGAGGAGACCCCTCTCCCGACACCGAAGAAACACAAGATCTCGAAGTCAGGCCCCAGCACTAGCGACCAGAAGGTCGCCACGGTAGTGAAGGCTAGACTCTCTCTAGGCGCTCCGACGGCCGACCAGATCGTTGGCGAGGTAGGACTGCATCCCTGGGTGCCAGACTGGGCTGTTAAGATCGAGGATACTATCTCGGATGGGCCGGTGGCCATCGAGATGGTTGAGAAGATTGCTCTGCCCCGAGACCTGAAGGCACGGGAGTGCGATACTGTCCAGTCCTCGTACATGAAGTGGGCTCTGGCCAGCTTGCAGGTAACGTGGTAATTGGTTGTGTTCATACTTTTGGCCCATTTTCTAAGTCTATCTTCCTCGGTTGTAGGCCTGTGTGGATGGTACTCAGCTGATGAAGCTGCACATGAAGGAGGTGGCAAACGAGAATAGGAATACCCAGCACTGGGAGCGGGAAGCGAAAGAGCTCAAGTTGGAGAAGACAAACCTCGAGGGCCAGATCCAGGCTCTTCGAGCGGAGTTGGCGAACTAGGAGGATGCCTATATAAGAAGGATGGCCGACCTGAGGAAGGAGGCCGATGCGCGTGTGGAGGAGATGAGGACGGCTGGGATGGACAGAGTGATCGAGGCCCAAGATGTGCTCTATGCCAGGGAAATCCGACATGTCAAGCACTTTTATTCGGAGCTGGACCTGTGCAGCTTTCACTATGAACTGGTCGTGTCTGAGCTCCCGCTGACTCCCGAGGGTGGTGACGATGCCGCAGACAATGATCTCCTCCCCGAAAAGCAGGTCGAGGAAGAGGTGGGCCAGCAGTAGTCATCGTTATTTCTTTTCCTTGTTTCGTTTTTTGTTTGCATTTTTTGTAATAGCCGAAAGCGGACTGGCCACCGCACTTTTTGTAAAATTACATTTTTGAGCAATGAAAAGCGTTTTTGGCCGAACCTCTTGACTTGGATGAATTTATGGCTTGATTTTTTAGCTAAGTATTTTTGGGTCAGAGTGATATTTCTCTGTCCTTTGGCAGATGACAGTGACCCCCGGCAGAGGATCTTGGTGGCTCGGAGGTGAGCTGACTGAACGGTAAGATCTCGGCCATGGAGTTTGCTTTGACTCGATACCGTAAGGAGGCTCGTGATCGTAAGGTTGTCGTGAAGTATTTTATGGACAAGTCCAAGGGGCTCAGCGTGGAGCTGGAGAGGTTCAAGAAGCTGTTATCCGATCGAGACCTGGACCCCACTAGAGCTCCATTTTCGATGGCCAGTACCTCTGCCCAGCGGACTTCGTCTGAATCTTTCCTCTGAGAGGTTATAGTAGAGAAGGAATTGGAGGTGCAACGATACAAGATAATGCTAGGGATGTCCGGATCCCGGTCCGTTTCGTTCACTGGCCCCTATCCTCATGATGGTGCTTTGTTGCCGACCCCAGGGATTGGTCCGGCGAGGCCTTGTGAGTTGCGGAGCTCCGTCGCCAGCGTGTCCACCTTGGCGAGACCGGGAGACCCGGGGAAGGAGCTGTCTCGATCGGCCAGACTAGAGCTCGTCTGTTTTGACCCGGTGGTTCCGACATGGAGCCCTAGGTTAGGTTTTACCAATGTATTTTCGTTTCTCTATGTAACGATGCAATTTCCTTTGATGAAATAATATGAGAAGATGATTGTCATGTCTTGGTTGTTTTTCTGTCGTGTGATTAATATGGTGCCTTGCTCGAGATACATGCTGAGCGTTGGGCGTCCAAGCTTGTGAGAAAGCTGGTGCCTTGCTTGAGATACATGCCAAGCGTCGGGGGTCCAAGCTCGTGAGAAAGTAGGTGCCTTACTCGAGATACATGCCAAGCGTCGGGCATCCAAACTTGTGGTAAAGCTGGTGCCTTGCTCGAGATACATGCCAAGCGTCGGGCGTCCAAACTTGTGAGAAAGCAGGTGCCTTGCTCGAGATACATGCCGAGCACCGGGCGTCCAAGCTTGTGAGAAAGCAGGTGCCTTGCTCGAGATACATGCCGAGCATCAGGCGTCGAAGCTTGTGAGAAAGCTGGTACCTTGCTCGAGATACATGCCTAGTGTCGGGTGTCCATGCTTGTGAGAAAACTGGTGTCGTGCTCGAGATACATGTCGAGCATTGGGCATCCAAGCTTGTGAGAAAGCAGGTTCCTTAATTAAGATACATACCGAGCGTCGGGCATCCAAGCTTGTGAGAAAGCTGGTGCCTTGCTCGAGATATATGCCGAGCATCAGTCTTCCAAGCTTGTGAGAAAGCTAGTGCCTTGCTTGAGATACATGCCGAGTATCGGGCGTCCAAGCTTGTGAGAAAGCTGGTGCCTTGCTCGAGATACATGTCGAGCGTCGGACATCCAAGCTTGTGAGAAAGCAGGTGCCTTGCTCGAGATACATGCTGAGTATTGGGCGTCCAAGCTTGTGAGAAAGCTGGTGCCTTGCTCGAGATACATGCCGAGCGTCGGGTGTCCAAGCTTGTGAGAAAACAGGTGCTTTGCTCGAGATACATGTCGAGCGTCGGGCATGCGTCCAAGCTTGTGAGAAAGCTGGTGCCTTGCTCAAGATACATGCCGAGCATCGGAGGTCCAAGCTTGTGAGAAAGCTGGTGCCTTGCTCGAGATACATGCCGAGCGTCGGGCATCCAGGCTTGTGAGAAAGCTGGTGCCTTGATCGAGATACTTGCCGAGCATTGGACGTCCAAGCTTGTGAGAAAGCTAGTGCCTTGCTCGAGATACAATCTGAGCATCGAGCGTCCAAGATTGTGAGAAAGCGGGTACCTTGCTAGAGATACATGCTGAGCGTTGGATATACATCCAAGCTTGTGAGAAAGCTGGTGCCTTGCTCGAGATACATGCCGAGCATCGGGGATCCAAGTTTGTGAGAAACCTGGTGCCTTACTCGAGATACATGCCGAGCGTCGGGGGTCCAAGCTTGTGAGAAAGCAAGTGCCTTGCTCGAGATACATGTCGAGCATCGGGGTTGTCGGGCGTCAAAGCTTGTGAGAAAGCGGGTGTGTGATTTGTACGAACTTTGAATCAAAAAAAATGTCCTACTTTTATACCTTGACCATTTGCTTACAGGCGAATTGGCACGTAGCGCTTACAATAGTGGAATCTCCCTCGCTTTCCCTCTTGGAATTTGATGAGTTGCTCTGCATTCCAGGGCCTCTTAACTATTTTGCCCCCCAAGTCTTTGATGTGGTACATGCCGGGATGTACCACCTGGGAGACTTTATACGGGCCCTCCCAGTTGGGGGCAAGCTTGCCTCTGGCTGTGGGCTGGGAGATTGCTAGCTTTCGGAGCATGAGGTCGCCTTCCTTGATGTTGGTTGGGCAAACTTTCTTGTTGTAGAGCATCTCGACCCGTTGTTGGTAAATGGCCCGTCGAATGCTGGATCTTTCCCGTACCTCGTCAACGAGATCCAGGTTGGCACTGAGGTCACTTGAGCTTGATTCTTCGTTGAAGCTCATGTACCTCGGCGATGGGAGGCTGACTTCCAGTGGGATGACCACCTCGGTCCCATATGTTAGATTGAAAGGGGACTCGCCGGTTGGAATTCTTTTAGTAGTCCAATGTGACCATAGGATGCTTGATAACTCCTCAACCCACAGACCTTTGGGCGACTGATCCAGCCGCTTCTTCAGACCGTCAAGAATTTGACCGTTGGTGTTTTTGGCCGGTGCATTATGATGTCTTCAGAGATTCTCGGCATGTCAAATGGCGTCCATGCGAAGAGGTCGGAGTTCCGGCGAACGCATTCAATGATTGTTTGCTTTAGGTCTGAGGCCAAGGATAGGCTAACTTGGAACCACTTGGGCATTTCTTCCTCGGAAAAAAAGGACCTCTTCAAGCACATATACGGTTTTCGATCCACGCTCGGAATGGAGCTCTATCGCGTCGAGGGGAAAGACGCTGCCCCCCACCGTAGTCATGTAGCATGAACGTGCCGACTCTTGATTGCCTCGGACAACACCCACCCCGCGGTCGGTGGGAAACTTGAGCTTTAAGTGGTAGGCAGAAGGAACCGTCTGGAGGGTGCACATGTCGGGTCTGCCAAGGATGGCATTATAGGCGGCCTTGACATTGACCACCATGAAGTCCATTGCTTCGGTCCAGAGGGTCAGGGCCGTGCCGGCCATTACGTCAAGTGTGAAAATACCCTCGATCTGGACAGGGATGCCAGAAAATCTAAGGAGTGTGTACCCTGCTGGTTTCAACCTTTTGCGGGAGAGCTTGAGGCTTTCAAAGGTGGTCAGGAAGAGGATGTTTACCGAGCTACCATTGTCCACGAGGATACGCCGTACCTCGTGGTTGGCCATGCCGAGGCTGATGACCAGAGCGTCGCAATGCGAAAGTCGGAAGCCCTCTAGGTCTTTTCCTGAGAAGGAGATAGTCTGCTGCTGAATCCTAGAGGGAGGTTGGTCGTGGACCAAGCTTACCTCCTGCCAGAAGGCCTTGTGGGAGGTTTTGGATTCTCCCCCCATGGATCCGCCGTGGACACAGTGTAGGATGGTCTGTCCCCCCGTCTCTTCGGGCTCGGGATCTCGGTCGGGTTGCTTGCTGACCGTTCGAGGAGAAGGTGAAGACCTCAGATTCCTCCGGTCCCTCGGGTTAGTTCAGGTGAATTTCCTTAGGTACCCTCGCTGAATGAGAGCCTCTATCTCGTCTTTAAGGGCACGACAGTAGTCCTTCTTGTGGCCATGGTCCCGGTGAAACCGACAGTAGAACCTCTGGTCCCGTTTTTTATTGCTGCTCGGTCGGGGAGGGTGTCGGACGATCCCTTTTTCCTCGATCTCTAAGAGCATGGCTGACACGTTCTGGGTCAGCGGGGTATATCTTTCAAAATGGGGGACTGGGGGAAGCCTCTTCAGACCAGCCGCATCTTTCATAGCTTTTTTGGTGGGCTTGGCATCGTCCGCTTTCTGCTTCCCTTTGGCCGTAGCTGCCTTGATGCTCTCGGGGTGTAGAGCTTCCTCGACCCGAATGTACTTCTCAACCCTGTTGAGGAGGTTGGGGAAGTCAACGGGCGGTTTCTTGGCCAAGGATGCCTTCAGCTGGTCGTGGCGACCATTGTGCTGAAAAGCTGCGGAAGTCATGCCCTCATCGAGAGTGGAGACCGACCTCGCCTCGGCAGTGAATCTACGAACGAACTCACAGAGGGGTTCCCATTATTTCTGCTTAAGGTCCAGAAGTGACGCGCTCGTCTTCTCAACTTTTTAGCTGGTCATGAAGTGGGCTAGGAAGCTCGATTCTAGCTGGTCGAAGGAGAAGACCGAGCCGGGGGTGAGTTTTGAAAAGCATTCCCGAGCCGGACGATGCAGGGTGGCAGAAAGACGCGACAGCGACATAGGAAAGGATCCGAGGCGCTATGAATCAGCATGAGGGGTTTGAACCCTTCCATGTGATCAGCAGGATCACCCTCGCCGTTGTATGTTTCAAATTGGGGATGCCTGAAATTTCTGGGGATCTCAACTTCCAAGATTGGGGTGGAAAATAGGGGTCGGTTCGGCCTATAACCTTGGCTGTCATTGGTCCGCCCTCGCCGAGATGGGCGAGGCGGTTCTCCATTTCCCGGAGGCGACGAAGGACGACGTCCTCCTATTCTAGTCGGTGGGTTGATCCGTGGGGTTCGCTGCCTCGCTCTTCTGACTGAGGGTATGAGTTGTCCCTTTCCTGGACCATGGGTCCTCCTCGGATTGCCTGGAGGACCTTGTTCCTGAAGTTCTGGAACTCGTCCCTTGTGACTGGGGCCTGCTCCGTAGGGTCACGTGAGGGGGATGTCCCCGGGGTGAGCGGCTATGCCCTGGTTACCCTTCTAGGGTAGGCTGACTGCCATGGTTCGAGAGCGAGTTGGAAGCGGCCCCTCCCCTTGTTCGGCTAGCTTGCAGGTTCTGGATGACGCGCCGCAGATCAGTTGCAATAAAAGTGTGAAGCGCCTGGTCCGTGTCCGGCGGCGCCATTGGCTCGCAGTTGGTTAGAACCCTGGGCGTTCACATGGCTTTGAAGGGGAGGAGGGTCTTGACGACGTCCAGAAGTGATGGCCCTTCTGGCTTTGGGAGCCATCAAGGAGCCTGGGTTCGAGGTGATGTCCTCGGACTGGGTCGGACCTATGTAGGTGTCGCGCGGTTCCCACAGATGGCGCCAATTTGATGCTACTTGTTTTTTTGGGTGTGGGGGAAACAGGTGTGAGTTCTTAATTTGTGAAGCGGGAGACATGACACTGACGTTGGTCTGATCCCCAGTTGTAGGACCGGCTTGGGAGTAGTAGGAGATAGGTTGAGGCTTGTAGCTCAGCTCAGATGTTGGGAGCTCGGCTCGGATCTTCGGACATGCACAATGCCTAGAGACCCGGGAGAGTTTCCAGAGACAGACCCTCCGATGATCTAGTCAGTCACTGAGAAAGCAACATTTGCTTGGGTACAACAAAACATCTAACTCCCCCCAACAAAACCCTGGGGTGGTGGTGACCGATCAGCAGTAAAGGGCCAGAAGAACAGAACAAGCTCGTCTCTCAGTCGAGCGTCGGCTCGATCTCGACTTCATCGTCGTTGTACTGCTCCACCTGGAAGACACTGGCAATCCTTCCTCGAGGACCTGTTGCAGCGACAATAGCTCAAAAAAAAAATAAGATGCATAATATGAGTCAAATTACCAGAAATACTATTACCAGTCCTATGAAAGTAACAGTTATTTCTATCAGCCAAAGGACCCTAGTTGTGGCAGTGGTAGCGATAAACCAAGCTTTGCTTATAGAACGTCGCTCAGTAGCGAACTTTAAGCTTACTCATAGATTCTCATATATACTAGGTTTCTCGTTAGTACCCAGGGCACTGAGTACCTCAAGGAGGATTGCTTTGCTTCTGGGACATTCTAAAAATAGATGGTCTCGAGTATTGGAAACAGCATTGCAGAACCGACAGAATGTGTTGATGTCGTCAAATTCTTCATGGATTATAGAAGCATACATTAGCTAGCATACATTAGCTGGTAGCTGTAGGTCTCAGACTGAAAATGACTGCTTGGTCGTGGTCTCAAAAAAGAAAAAATAAATTCAAATAAAAAGTTTAGTAGTGGTTGTATTATGTTACAAAATTTATGAACCTGTTGCTTTCCACTTAGTCTATATTTATGAAGTCATTAGAAGAAGTCGATCACAATATTAGATAAAGAAAGGAAAAATATCAGGCTAGAGGTATTACTTTGACTATACGCAGTCAATTTCCTCCTGCATCAGAACCTGCTTATTTAGCTTAATTTAATTATTATTTTTTATTTGCCTTTTTGACCTTTTGAATACTCATTGAACTTCTTTTTATTGAAATTATTTCCAAAAAATAAGAAAATAAATTCCTCTATTATATACGAGAAATATACACGTACGATGTATGTATTAATTTTTTAAAAAAATTAAAGTGAAACTCTAATTTACATGTGGAATGCATGTCTTAATAAATATGATTATATATTTTTAAAAGTAAATATGAAGACTATAATGAGAGAGTTTGAGTTGCACGTAAGTAGGTAGATTTACAGCTCCAATTCTTTCATTATAATAGTTATTATATATTATATTATAGATAAATAGATAGATAGATAGATAGATAATAATTTACACATGTGATGTATATTTAATATATTAAAAAATTAAAGTAAAAAATTTGACGTAGTGAGGACTCGAACCTGAGATCTTCTTTATAATAGTTATGCACGTGCAATACACGAGTTGGTAGATTGATAAATAACACTAAGACCTTCTCCCATTATAATATTAGAGATTAGAGATTAGAGATTATTAGAGATTTCTTACTAGGCCCAAGCTCCAGGCTTCAGTATAATTGTTGGGCTATGAATCTGTTGTAAATGGCTGTACTTAGAATGCTTTCGACTTGAGGTCTGAAATAGAACAGAACAGAACAAACTCGGTTTAAAAGCTGATTCTGGCCTAACTATTAGATGGGCCTATCCAATGTGTTGCAAATTTGGATTAGGGAGGCTTTACTTTACTGTTACTAGCTCAAATGCATATGTAATGCATGTTAACATACAAAATTAGGTCATATTCCTACAAAGTCTTAGGAATAGAATTCAAATTGTGAATCTTTAAGAATAGGAATGGAGCAAAAAAGAGAGGAAAGTAAAATTGAAATGGATGGTCATGATCTGATTGAAGTCTGATTTTTTTTTTCTCTTTAAACGGTGAGTTGAATGCCCCCCGCGATCTATTAAAAGGATTTTAACAAAACATACAACTAAAATAAGGCTTATGAAGTTCAGATTCCAACAGGCTGTATTCTGCAACTCATACATCCCAACCAATAAACAAAAAAATCATTCGAAATATAATCCTATTGATCGTCCGACCTCTCCAAAGAGAATTTCTCGTGCCAATTTGAGCTCACTATCTCACTCAGTCCATCGCTTGTACATCGTTTATCATCTCCAACTATTGCCCGATCCCCTCAATCGCCCACAGCAGTGACCCAAACGTCAACACTAAAAGCCACATGGGAGACACAGCAGGCACTCCACCAATCTGACAACTTCCTGTCCAGATTGAGTCCTCATTCTCTCCCCTTGTTGACTCGCTTAATCCTTGTTGACTCTCACCACCACAACGTTTTGAGGTAGACGTCGTATATGATCCCTCCAAACCCCCTGAAATGAAAGAGTCCAAACGGCACCCCTCTCTTTGACCAGGCTCGGTCAAAGAAGAGCTCAAATTATAAACTTTTCTAGCAAACATCGTTCACACCAACTAAGATCCATTTCGTTGCTAATTGTAAATCGGTTGTAATTTGGATATTAGGGACTCCTCGATACCAATTCGAATTTCACAACCAACATTGCAATTCAAATCTCCCATCTACTTTCCACACTCAAATCAAATAAGATTTCCAACACACAATTTGAAATTCGACAATCACTCCTCCCCTCCCCCCCCAATCTCCCCTGCAAGCCTCCACGGCCGCTGCTGCCCATCGACACAGCTGCAGCCCCCTCGGGATGCTTCCATTACCCCTTGAAAGCAACCCCCCTAATCACTTAAGCAGCCCCAACGCACCATAACCCAACAGCACAGCCCCTCCTCGGTAACTGGCATCGCCACGCCACACTGACCCCCATGCGTCTCCTCGACCCTGCCGACTATTGAGCACGCTGGCCGTCGTTGCTCCAGCCACTTCTACCCCCTAGGCCGTGCCGACCTCCGTTCGACGCTAGCGACCCCGTCCAACCAGCCTCGCTGGTCCCGATTCTCGGCCATCACCACGACGAACGGAAACTATGGGTTTAGGTAGATTAAAAGTAAGGATGGAGAGTAGAAACAAGTGAGAGAAGAGATGGTTGAGATTTGGGGAAGAGTAGAGGAGGGGACCGACGAAATCGCGTGGGCTTCGTCCCCCCCCCCCCCCCCCAAAGCTTAGATTTGGGGTTTGTTGATGAGTTTTGGGTTTTTTTAGAGAGCTTCTCTCTCTAGAATTGAAATATGATGTGAAGAGGATGGTTGTGATATGTGGCTAGCTATAGGTCATGGTATGATTCTACAATTACAATGACACTTGCCTGCTTCATACTATCCCCCCCCCCCTATTGGGATTGGGGCGTCAACCAACACCCGTTGTCGCAGCGGAAGTAAATAGAGTAATGAGGAAGTCGAAGTAGATGAGACGAATCAATTGAGCAAGCAAGTAGATCCACCAAACTAACATAAACACAACGATGACTTATCGTGGTTAGCTTTTGCTTAATGGGGGGGGGGATATAGGGAGATCTTGTAACGCCCCGATTTCCATATATTGGGAAACCGTGACATAAGCCAGAATCTTTTCTTCAATTAGTCACAATACACAGAAAAACAAGAAAATTTAAAACTTTTTATTCAGCACAAAATGTATTACAAGTCTGAATGTTATACAACTGTAATATATTACAACAGTGTTACAATAATACATTTACAATCCCAAGTATTACAATTTTCAACAATTTACATCAAAGTACAATGAATGAAGAACAACACTTGGTAATTCCCACTTGGGTACTTTTCAACGATTAGATAATCAACATAAATATTACAGCGGAACTTAAATGATATTGACTCCTCGCTTTCCTTGCCTTGAGTCCTCCTGAATCTCGCACCTGTACTTCTGCGATCCAGTACCTATTGAAGTGGGGACGTCATTATTCACTGACGCTTTAAGCCTGATAACTAGCAACGAATCTCCCAAAACAATCATACAACATGGCAAATGTGTCGGTGTAGTTAAGTTGTAACTCTCGTTCCCGTAAATATATAATTTCTGAATAATTTTATGTATTTCGAATTATTTATGAATTTAGTTGTGTTAAATTCATTTTGACTTTTCTATTTAAAATATTTCTGATCGGAAATTATGTTTACTTCGAATAAGGGTATATTTTACTTTACTTTCTATTTTGCAATTGATCGACTATTTTCATTTTAGCCAAACTAAAAATATTCAAAACTTCTTTAATAAATTGTTAAACCCAATTCCTTTATATAACCTTGCTATTATTATTTTATTATTTTCATTATTATTACTATTATTTTTAGTATTGTCATTGTTATCATTTTTATTAATATTGGTTGTTCTTATTATTAGTAATATTATTATTGTTATCATTAAAATTAGTGATGTTGTTATTGGTCTATTTTCTTGATCTTTATTATTATTATTATTACTTTTAAAGCCCAATTGATCTTGACCTATTTTGTATTATTTAATTATTTAATTTGAAGCCCAAACCCAATTGTTTATTTTAAGCTCAATTTATATTCATTGATTTGCATTGTTTATTTAAATTGTGAAGTCCAAATATAAAGCCCAATGGTTTTAAACCCAAACCCATTAACCCAAATCTCCTCTTAATTGTGTGGTGACCAGATCAATTCTACTCTTAATCAATCCCCAAAGTCTCTCATGTAACCTCCCCCAATTTAATATCCCTAATAATCAGCCTAATTGTTAATACCTGTAACCCCCTCCTCTCAATAACTCCCATTATTATTTTAATAATATAATCTTTCTCTCTCTCCCCGTACTCTCTTTCTCCTTCTCTATTTAAACCCAAACAAAACAAACCCAATCTCCAACTCATATTCCTCCTTCCTCCCGCTCACTCCCTCTCTCCGTTTCGCCTTCAACCGAAACCAAACCCAAATGCCAACTTCGTCTCCGCCACCGCACCTTGCAACACCACCCCCCTGTCGTTTCCAACCGCGAGACCCCCGAAGCCCCGACGAGTTTCCTCTCGAGCGCTTCCCGCTTGCTCAGCACCGCCATTGCCTCTCCACCTTCGACCTCACCTAGCTCCGTCTCCCTCCATCCCCATGCACCACCCACAGAACTTAACGATTACACCCCGACCCATCGGCATTGTCGCTCGAACCCAACTCAACCCATCGCCATAACCCAATCCACTGTGAGCACCCACTTTTCCTACACCCCTCATCTGCCTCGTCATCGTCCCTCATCCTCCCCACAGCCCTCGCAACCCCCCCTAGCGTCCTCGCCGCCGACCAAGCCGATCCCCCGCTGTTTTGCCTTCCCCTGTTTTCGAACGAAGACAGAGCTTGCTCGCCGGAGTTCGTCGAGGGTGCTGTTGGCCCTTCCCAACCACAGCGTCGCCGTCCCCGCCCCTCCGCAGTGTCGTCGCAGTCGCCGGAGAGTCACTCGCGCTGTGCTCTCTCTCTCCCCTTGCCGAGGAAGAAGACGGAGCCCAGCAGGAGATTTCCCTATTTGGTGTTCGGCGCACAGCGGATCCCTTCCGCTGTTCGCTATTCTGGCCCGATCCGGTGCAAGGAAACATTCCTATTCGTTGGGTTTGCTGTTCCATGTTCTGGGCACAGCGGATCCGATCGCTGTTTGGTGTTTTGTTCCGATCTGTTGTGGGGATTTCTTGCTGAGTTGCTGTGTTATTTTGCTTGGACTTTTTGCACGTATTTAGCACGTAATTTTCAGAGCTCGCCGGTTATTCTCCTT